>MU563656.1:5421519-5440824 GCA_024362625.1 Silurus asotus
CACACACACACACACACACACACACACACACACACACACACACACACACAGATAGGGAACCATAGGGAGTAAAACAAGGGTGTTACCCCGAAAATATCACCTAACTGTTCATGAAGTCTGGAATCTTCTAGAAACACTCAGTCATTGTAATGAAAGTCAAAATTTAAATAAATAAAATTTTTTGTAAATATTATCAGCTCCAGATTATTATTATTATTATTATTATAATTATTATTATTATTATAATTATTGAAAGAGTTTGTGTAAAGATATTGTTTAATTCGATCAAAACACTATATATACATTTATTTTGTATTTTTTAAGTTGACCAAATTTTTCACACAATATTATATTTGTTCATGTAATAAAAAGTTATTGTGAATCAGTGTTTAAACTGGAATGATTATTTGTAATTGCTCGTCTCTGACTCGCAGCTCCACACAAGTTTTATATCGGGTTCCGGTACGTGCACCCGCTCACAGAGGAGGCCATCGAGGAGATGGAGGCAGACGGAGTGGAGAGAGCCGTAGCCTTCACTCAGTATCCACAGTACAGCTGCTCCACCACTGGTACACTCTCTCTCTCTCTCTCTCTCTCACACACACACACACACACACACACACACACACACACACACACTCTGTCTCCTTTAACAATGATTATTTAACCGTGTGTGTGTGTGTGTGTGTGTGTGTGTGTGTGTAGGCAGCAGTTTGAATGCTATCTACAGATACTACAGCAGCACTGGACTGAGCTCTAAAATGCGCTGGAGTGTGATTGACAGGTGGCCGACACACCCACTGCTCATCGAGGTGAGACGCTTCACTCTTTCAGCCTCCTGGAAGGGAGCATGGGAGCAACGTTGATCACTGATTGGTGGATCAGAACACTGTGATTGGTGAATAGGAACACTTGGTAATCCACTTCACACACTTGGTGATTATTGGATCGGAACACTTGGTGATTGGTGGATTGAAACACTCAGTGATCGGTGGATCGGAACACTTGTTGAGTGTTGGATCGGAACACCTGTTGAGTGTTGGATCGGAACACTTAGTGATCGTTGGATTGGAATTCTTGGTGATTATTGGATCGGAACACTTGTTGAGTGTTGGATCGGAACACCTGTTGAGTGTTGGATCGGAACACCTGTTGAGTGTTGGATCGGAACACTTAGTGATCGTTGGATCGGAACACTTGGTGATTATTAAATCAATGGTGGATTGGAACAAAAAAACTAAATGCTTTACCCAAAATCTTTTCAGTATTTCAGATGATCATGGTTTCTGTACAAAATCCAAGCATTGAGAATACATGGACTTCAGTATAATG
This sequence comes from Silurus asotus, assembly GCA_024362625.1. Lineage (NCBI taxonomy): Eukaryota > Metazoa > Chordata > Actinopteri > Siluriformes > Siluridae > Silurus > Silurus asotus. The sequence goes on from MU563656.1 coordinate 5,422,852, forward strand.
TCTCTCTCTCTCTCTCTCTCTCTCTCTCTGTGTAGTGTTTTGCTCAGCATGTGCGTAAGGAGCTGGAGAAGTTTCCTCCTGAGAAGAGAGACGATGTGGTCATTCTGTTCTCCGCCCACTCGCTCCCAATATCTGTAAGTGTGTGTGTGTGTGTGTGTGTGTGTGTGTGTGTGTGTGTGTGTGTGTGTGTGTGTGTGTGTAAAAATTCACTTAAATAAGTAGCTGGGGGAAAAAAATAAAAAAACTTGACACGTGAGTCATTATATAAGTGTGTTATTGACCATTTTTGCAATTCTGAGACATACGAGCGAATGATTATATAGAAATGATACTAATTCTGAATCTTTACTCACACGCTTGCTATGTCTGTTTATTTTACTGCCATTGTGTGTGTGTGTGTGTGTGTGTGTGTGTGTGTGTGTGTAGGTGGTGAACAGAGGAGACCCGTACCCTCAGGAGGTGGGAGCTACAGTTCAGAGGGTGATGGAGAAGTTAGATTTCTGTAACCCATATCGTCTCGTCTGGCAGTCAAAGGTATGTTTCTGTATTTAGTCCTAAATCTGTACAACGAGGTTGTTTCCAAAACTCACACTTATATTACATGTAACTTAGATTTATCTCCTTCATACAACTGAGCAGCTGTAGGGTTGAGGGCCGTGCTCAGCATGGTGTGGCTGGGATTTGAACTCACACCCTACAGATTAATTCCCCTGTGCATGAACTCAGCTCAATGAAGATCTCCTGCTGTAGAGCTCCAACCCCCTGTGTGTGTGTGTGTGTGTGTGTGTGTGTGTGTGTGTGTGTGTGTGTGTGTGTGTGTGTGTGTGTGTGTAGGTGGGCCCTGTGTGTGTGTGTGTGTGTGTGTGTGTGTGTGTGTGTGTGTGTGTGTGTGTGTTTAGGTAGGCCCAATGCCATGGCTCGGTCCGCAGACGGATGAGGTGATAAAAGGTTTGTGTAAAAGAGGAAAGAAGAACCTGCTGTTGGTTCCCATCGCCTTCACCAGCGACCACATCGAGACGCTATACGAGCTGGACATCGAGTACTCCAAGATCCTCGCAGAAGAGGTGTGTGGGTGTGTTCTAGATAACCATTGGTCAAGTGTGACGGTTGGTCTCCACCTGATCCGGATCCGTTCGGTTTGAACAGATAAGAACAAGATAGAAAAATGCTGAAAGTAGAAGGGAAGGAAAGTGATACGGTGTGTGTGTGTGTGTGTGTGTGTGTGTGTGTGTGTGTGTGTGTTGGGGCTCCTTACTGGCTGAGGATAGACTCGCATTGGTTAGACTGGAGCCATAGGACACACACACACACACACACACACACACACACACACACACACACACTCCCATAAACCACAAATCTATCAGGGTGGTTCTCTCACACACACTCTGCCCATTGATCTGTCTATCTCTGTTCACCACACTCCTGTAGACAGCCCTGAGCAACATGCTTTGTTTTATCTTCGTGTGTGTGTGTGTGTGTGTGTGTGTGTGTGTGTGTGTGTGTGTGTGTGTGTGTGTGTGTGTGTGTGTGTCTGATAAACCAGGCCATATCTAATAACAGCCTGCTGTTTTTTTTATTTTTTTATATATAAACATCTTCAGACTTCTGTGAAATATGAGCTGATTGTTCTGTCCGTGTGTGTGTTTAGTGTGGGGTCGAGAACATCAGAAGAGCAGAGTCTCTCAACGGAAACCCGATGTTTTTTAAGGTAAGATGTTTAACAGTCTTTTATAAACAAATAATTGTGCTGTTGTAATAAACTCGACATTACTGGAAAGATGTTCCTCTAGAGTTTTTGGAGATGTGTGCTCATTCAGCTACAAGGGTGTTAGTGTAAAGTCAGGTACAGATGTAGGTGAGATGTGGTGAGGAGGCCTGGGGTGCAGTCAGCGTTCACATTCATCATGTTCAATAGGGTCAACTCTAACCCTATAGCAGGAGATTTTCCACAACACATGGAAATCAGGTCTTCATGAAGCTGGCTTTGTGCAGGAACAGGTTTGGGTCTCTTAGTTCAAGTGAAGGGACGATTTAATGCCACCGCATCCAAAGACGTCTGATACAATTGTGTGTTTTTGTGAGAACAGTTTGAAGAAGAACCGCATATGACTGGAAAAGTCAGGAGTCCCAATACTTTTGGCAATATAGTATCTCTCTGGAGCCCTCTAGTGACTGATCAAGGAACTGTTCCTCTTTTACTGATCGTGATCAAAGTGGATTCCAGAATCTCTCATACTGTAGATAATATAAATAAATTAATTAATATGTTAAATAAATAAAAAAATATATATATTTTCTCTTTTACAGTGTTTAATATACACAATTAATATATGAGACAAAATTTGCAGTGACTGATAAAGGAACTGTTTCTCTTTTACTGATCATGATCAAAGTGGATCCTGGAATCTCTCATACTAACTAATATGTTAAATAAATAAAAAATCTATATATATATTCTCTTTTACAGTGTTTAATATACACAATTATTATATGAGACAAAATTTGCATTTGATTTTGATGTAATTCTTAAATAATAACATGTTTTATAATAGTGTATATTCTATAATTGTTTAGAGACGGGACTTTATTCACGTGTTACCAGGTGTTTTTTTTTTTTTTTTTTTTTTTTACGAACACCTCACATCTCGCTACATCAACGTTTACTTTTAATATCTCTCCATTTGCTGTTATAATAAAATCCCTTCTTCCGGGAAGATGATCCACTAGCTTTATAGCAAGAGATCTTTTACATCTTTCATCTCTCTCTCTCTCTCTCTCTCTCTCTCTCTCTCCATCTCAGGCTTTAGCGGATTTGGTTCATACGCACCTGAAGTCGAACGAGTCCTGCTCTCGCCAACTCACCCTGCGATGTCCTCTGTGCATGAACCCGACCTGTGGGAAAGCCAAGGCCTTCTTCTCCAGCCAAAAACTCTGATCCTTTCCACCTCTTGAATGCGAACCTCAGTGCCTGGGAGGAGCTTCTCACATGCTCACGTCGTCCATCTAAACAACCAGAACCTGAAAGAGCTCCAAAACCCGTTCAGTTAACCTCCTTTATCATGTCTCCACCAGGACGCTGTTCTGCTGTAGGGATTAAAAAAAATGCTTTTTCTCTTTATAATTGTGTGCTTTTTTTTTTTTACTGAAAGTTTCAGTGCCCTCGCTCTTGGGCTCGTCTTCCTCGTCTTAGAGATTTATTTTAAAACCAGTCGTGTCCGTGTGGTGGTCTGGTGAACCTCTAGACATGGTTGACATTTCTGCATTTCGTTACGACTCGAGTGAAAGACGTCACTGGGAAAAAGAAAATCTCAAAAAGAACACTGCAACACTTTCATACTGAACAGTTGCTCAAAGACCCGGCGGTGGCAGCTTGGTGGTGGTGGAGGGATTTAAACTCACAACCTTCCAGCAGTCCAACATTTAAACCAATGAGCTACCAGTCGAGGTCTTCCACACACTTCCAACCCATGTAGACCATATTTACATGTCCATTTTACACTATTTAGAAGACGCCCTTTATCCAGAACGACTTTTTATCTCATTCATACAACTTAGCAGCTTTGCGGTTAGGGGCCGTCCTCAGGGGCCCAGGAGTGGTATCTTGAACTCACAACCTACAGATTCAAGTGGCACCAAGTTTGTCCATACAGTTTGCAAAAAAAAAAAAAAAAAAAAAAACACATGGGGGGGAGGGAAAAAAAGCACATGAGGGTGAAGGGAAAGGGCAGGTGTCCCAATACTTTTGGCCATAAATTGTATGTGTGATTCTGATTCAGTGATAATTGCATCGAACATGTGATCTTTTTAGCGCCGCCCACTCAAATCACGGGACTGAAAAGACACACTGTGTGTTTAAGCATCGACAACTACAAAAGAACAAACAAATAAACAACATGGCAGAAGGTTTCCGGACACCTGACCTGACGTGCGATGGGATTAAACTTCCCATTCCACATTTACTCCCCATTACCTGTTATAATGAGTTATAATGAGTCTGAGAACTGCTTGTGTCCCAATACTTTTGGCCCTGTGTTATTATTGAATGTGCTGTAATTAAGGAACAACTCATTCCAAGTCGTACAGAAAAACTACTCAGCAAAGTTCCAGCAGTTTTATTGCTCCCCCATGTCACGTTGCCAGTTATTTTTTTTTAACCATTTATTGTTGCCTTTATTATCACTTACGTTAGAGCAGCTATAAACCGCCATTGTATTGTATACGACAAACGACGATGTTTCTTCGACAAGCCTAGACAAGTTTATCTAATAAAAATAAATATATCGATAAACGAATAAGCAGATTGAATAAAATAATTCAATAAATAAAGCCAAAAAAAAATATTCGCGAGAACGTTTGGACCAGGTTACTATGGAAACGATCAGCATCAAAGCACATCAAAGCGATTCGAATATTACAACAAACAACGTTACAATATAAACACGTGTTTAATAAACCGATGTTTTCTGACCAATCAGGAGGCAGCTTAAGAACTCGTGATTTCCTGAGGAGCGATTCACGATGTTCTCTATTCGTTCTTTCTCCAAGAAGAAGAGTTTGAAAAAAGGAAAAAAATGTCACCGAATCGATTTATTTGAACCACCGGTTTATATAAAAAATAAAAAAAGGGTATAAATAATATCACAGCCGAATTCCAGTAGTAAAAAAATAAATAAATACCGAATGGTCTGGTTTTGTCAGTCCAGTCCTCTGCTGCTCGCTCTTCATCTTTCCCTCCCTCCAGTGTGTCCAAGCTACTGTTGATTAGGCCAAGAGAAATTGGTTGTCCTGGACCCAATCACCCCTCCAAGAAGTGTGTGTGTGTGTGTGTGTGTGTGTGTGTGTGTGTGTAGTGTGTGTGTGTGTAGTGTGTGTGTGTGTATGTGTGAGTGAGTTTGAGTGTGTGTGTGTGTGTGTGTGTGTGTGTGAGGGATGCTCTGGGGGCCGGCAGGAGCCTCCTGGTAATTGAAAAGCGAAGGACGGCGGCTCTGGCGAGCAGCGTGACCTCTAATTGAGAGGGGAGCGATTGATTTCTCCCGCGTGAGAGAAAGAAAGGCAGTGAAGAATAGGGGGATGGTGCGGTGCTCTGGGAGGGAGGTGTGAAAAATGAAAGCGTGAGCGTTTTCTCAAGAGGTGCGAAAGACAATGTAGAAGAAGGGAGGGGACGCGAGAGACGAGGACGAGGACGTTTCTGCCATTGAACAAAACCCACCTTCTGATATTTTTAGTTCAACACACAACCTTTTAGATTCTTTCCTCGTTTCCTCCTGTACACAATCTGCATTTTCACCGAGAACATCGGTATCGCATCGATAAAGTGCCGTACCGATTTCATCCTCACCACTAAATACAATCCGTGATCCATCCCATAATTATTACATTTTATTTGTATTCATTATTCAAATATTTTTATGAGGTTTGATTGTGTGTATTTGAAGTTGCCTGGTGTTTTCTCTGTACTGAAATCTGTTCAGGAAAGAAAAAATATTAAAGCATTAAATAAATAAATATGGGTGTGTATTTATTAATGTCTAATTAATTAATTATTATTTAATTTATTAATGTCTTTTTATGTCCAGCATAAAGACCAAAATATATTGAAAAAAATCCTAGACATTTACAATAAAACATTTTTTAATCCATTCTGTGTGTGTGTGTGTGTGTGTGTGTGTGTGTGTGTGTGTGTTTTAAATTAAATATATAGTTATATTAAAAATACTACAAAAGGTAGTCATTTTTAAAAATGTATACATGTTTATTAAGTATTTTATTATTACAGATAATATTTAAATAAATAAATTGATTTTTGTTTATTGATTGAGTGCATTATAAATGAAATTAAAGTTGTTGAGATATTTTAGGCTTCATATATTTATGTTTTTGTTTTATACGCACACACACACACACACACACACACACACACACACACATCATATCATATCAAATCATATATTATTTCATACAGTTACTCAAAACTATGTTCTTCCAGGACGACACTAAACACAATGAAACAACACTAAACAACTAATCAACACATTACTAACTACAACTTTAGAGTTTTGTACAAACACAACACACAACACAACACACAACACAACACACTCAGCAGCAGCTGCAGTGTAAAAATTGCAATCGAGGTGTTTATTTGCACGTGTGTGTGTATCAGTTCAGTCTCTTTGGAGTCGCTAATGATTCCGATGAGAAGAAACTGTTACACATCTGGTTGTCTTTTGAGAACCTCATTCCAGATGGCAGGAGGGTAAAGAGTGTGTGTGAGGTGTGTGTGTAAGGGGTGTGAGGGGTGTGTGTGTGTGTGTGTGTGTGTGTGTGTGTGTGTGTGTGTGTGTGTGTTCAGACACAGTGCTGGTAGCTTGGTAGATAGAGCGTGTGTTGTAAATGCCCTTGATGGTGGGGCAAAGACGGCACAATTCCCAAAGCAGTGATGCAGAAGCTCAGGAGTTCAACAGAAATAAATCTTTTATTTTAAACATATTTCATCATTATAGCTTGTGGTTTTATAAGAGGATCCTTTGTTGGATCTTTTAAGCATTTTGTACCAGGTAATTGTTCTCAACACACACACACACACACACACACACACACACACACACACACACACACACACACGTATTGATGATGGAATAGTTTTAATCTCAGAGCTCCACTTTCTGCGTCTCTCTCAGTGCTGAATACACACACACACACACACACACACACACACACACACAGATCTCATATTCTGCTGTAACACAGAGATTGAATAAAAATGGATTTTTTTATTTTTGCGTTTTGCTCCCAGAGCTGCTTTCCCCTTTATTTCCTGCTTTATATAGAAGCACGTCGAGATCTCCAAGAAACCAATCATCATTTTTGTGATTTGCACCTGTGATCAGTTTTACATTCGAAGGTGGCGGAGTGGAAACGTGATTATTACAGGAGTATCAGCGTGGGTTCGGTTCTTCTGTTGAATTTTTTACAAAAATGTATTGTAGGGCCAAAAGTTTGTGGACACCTGACCTTAAGCTGGACTTTCATTTATTTTTTTTACTTTGATCATCTAGTCCTTTTGCTGTAATAAATACCTTCCACTCTTCTTCCACTAGATTTGGTGGAGATTCTTTCAGCCACAAGGTTGTACTGATGTAGGTGAGATGTTGTGGTGGGGAGGTTTGGAGTGCAGTCGGCGTTCAGTAGGAATGGAGCTCTATAGCAGGAGATCTTCTGCTCCAACCCAAGCCAGCTACAAAGTTGCTTAAGAAGGAACCACATATAGGACAGTCGGGTGTCCCAATACTTTTGACTGAAGGAAATGAAGATGTGGATGGACTCCATCTTTTGAAGATATTTCTTTGTTTCTCCTTTAGATTGGTGGAATTTTGGGGAAATGTTTTGGCGTCACACAGGACGTGAGCGCTCGTGTGGTTTCGGTGGAAGCTGTCAGGCTCGGCGGTGATGAGTGTGTGTGTGGCGCACTGGGCAGAGGTGTGTGAGCTGGAACACAGCCATAATTCTTAATGTCATGCCTTATCTTGCGCTCTACAATCTCTCTCGCTGGTAATGGGAAGCCAAAGGTCAGCGGATAAGAGCGGGCCACCAAGGCCAGTTACCCCAGCAACCGAGGGATGTGGTGGAGGAGGAGGAGGAGAGAGAGAGAACGAAAGAACAAGAGAGAGAGAAGCAGGGAGGAGGAAGTCTGAGAAGAGAAATCACACGGGAGCCACTTGAAGACTTAAAGACGGCTGAAAAGGTTGCAGAGATCTGTATCGCTCGGCTGTTGAACGATAAAGAAGTGTGTGTGTGTGTGTGTGTGTGTGTGTGTGTGTGTTTGAGGTCCTGAGTCTGTATCCAAAGCACTTTATTTTCCCAGTTGATGTTTTTCACCCATGTACACCATCCTACAGGTTTCTAACAACATCTTTAGGTCCTTCCTAATTCCCTCCCAAAGTTGATGTTAGAAGCAGGAAAAAATGAACGAGTTTGACAAATTGAGACGTCTAGACGTCTGGACCAGAGCATCTCCAAAACAGCTCTTGTGAGATGTTCCTGGTCTGCATTAGTCAGTATTTATCAAAATTGCTCTAATGAAGGAACAGTGGTGAACCGGCAGCAGGGTCACGAGCAGCCAAGGCTTATCGATGCACGTGAGGAGCGAAGGCTGGTCCGTGTGGTTCCGATCCTACAGACGAGCTCCTGTAGCTCAAACTGCTGAAGAAGTTCATGCTGTTGATGCTCGACAGGTCACGACTGTTTAGCAGCAAAAGGGGACACAATATTAGGCAGGCGGTCATAATATTATGGCCTTTATAGGTTGTAGTTAGTTTTATGTTATGTTGATTTATGTTGGTTCTGGAGGAACATTGTTTGGATTTACTGAATACTAAACACTGAATTGTATCTGGTTAAAATTACAATAAAGCCATTTGGCTCTCAGGAACAAGTTCCCATATAAGAACTTATTTTTAGAACTTACGAACATCAAGTCTTTTATATTAGTTAAATTGGTAATTATATAAAAAATATGTATTACAGCAAGCTATCAGTAACGAGAGCTTCCATCACTGGAATAAAGGAATGTTCTCGAGAATGCTTTAGATTTTTATCTCCTGGAAAGTTCAAGCTTCTCAAGATTCTTACTGAAGAATAGCATTTGAATTGGGGGCATTATTACTGGTATAAAAGTGATTTATTGTGCCTGATTTAAGACCTGGCAATTCACAAACACACATAGAAAGTGATCTCTTAATGTGAATGAATCAAAGCTGTTTATTAGATATTAATAGCAGAATATACAGCACTACCATCTGATGATAGTGAGAATAAAAACAACAGGTACCAAAGGAAAAAAAATGTAAAAAAAAACAACCCAAAACGAAATTACCTCAATGCAGACAAATCACTAACGCGTTTAGCAACGTTCGAGCGTAATGCGGCACACAGCGAAGACAAACGTTACACAAACACATGTTCTGGAAGAGGACTGGACTCTGTACGCTCATTCTTCTGTATTTTTTTTTCTCTTGAGTTTTAAAGTGCCCAAAACATCAACAAGGTGTTAATGAAATAAAAAAATTAATGAAAATGGGCGTCGTATGCCGTAGTCAAAACATGTAACACTGATACATACTTAATGGATTTTTTTTCTCCTTTTTATAATCAAACACAGGAATTTGTTTTGGAAAGTTCGGTGGTTCAATACTAATTTGAGTTTGTGTGAATTAAGAATTGTGAGGTTAAAACATTTTTAAATAAGACTAAGGAAATACACCGTTTAGTTAAAATACCAAAACAAAAACAAACATAAAATTCAATTTTGGTTTTGGAAACAAATTTTAAGTGGACGCCTGGGAAGGTCACACAGACAGGTAATGAAAGCGACGCAAAATAGAGTTCGGAAGAAACGTATTAAAAAAAATTTGATCATTCAGAAAACCCCCCCCCAAAAAAAATCCAGTAATAGAAATCTGGAGCCTTGTGTGCTCTGGGGTTGTTGTTTTTTTTTTTTAACATGAAACATTCCTGAAGCATGAAAAGTCTATTGGCCACGAAATATACTGAATTTTGACCGAGCAAAATAGAGTTTGGAAGAAACGTATTAAAAAAAATTTGATCATTCAGAAAACCCCCCCCCCAAAAAAATCCAGTAATAGAAATCTGGAGCCTTGTGTGCTCTGGGGTTGTTGTTTTTTTTTTTTAACATGAAACATTCCTGAAGCATGAAAAGTCTATTGGCCACGAAATATACTGAATTTTGACCGAATTTTATTTGATAAAAGCAAAAAAAAATCTATGACTTCACTTTCATGTAGACAGAAACAAATGCAAATGTAAAAGCATTCTGTAAAATGTTTGGTTTTTCGTTCACATTCCATTGTGTGGAAATGATCTGGGAACGAATACTGATCCAAAAAAATTCAAATCCTTAAACGAGAATTCAAGCAAAATACAATCTTTGGTTCGTAATACAATACAATACAGTGTTTGGTAATACATTAGATTCCGTTCGGCAACAGAGGTGCCAACATTTATGTTTTAACAGTAGCATGTACAGTTTTTTCATTTTGGTACAAGGTAACAAGAAAAAATTCACAGTAGGGGAAAAAAAAAAAAAAAATGTGGCTTTATTTGTAGGTTTTTCTATCCGCTTGATGAGGACTGTTATCTTGGTGAGTTTTGACTAGCAAGCTAACTGTAGCTAGCTACAGTACCAGTTATGTCCAAAATATTATTATTTCTGAATTGTGTATGTCCACCAGCAGTCAGAGAGAAAATTACCCAGCATGCTAGCTGTTAGGCCCGGCTAATCAAACTCAAAATAATCAAATTAGCACCAATTAGCATAAACCAATTAAGATACGTAGAATTCACATTCGATTTTATTTTGTACTGTAGGGTGAATTTAGTCCGACCTCTGATTCGTGAAGCAATAGAACACAAGAATGTGTTGAAAAAAGTTTTAATCGTTAAACATTATTAATCCTTAGGGGATTTCTGCTGATTTTGGGTTTTCTCGCTGTTTGCCTGGAGCATGTTTGGAAAATAAATCAATGATCTTTAGCATGTTTTTGCTAGGAATTTGTTGTTAGCCATGCTAGCAACTCTGTAATAGATATTTCTTTTCCTTAGTTTTTTTTACATGTACTCCCATGATTTTTTTGCTGCATGAAACCACTTAAATAGAAATAGAACAACCAGAAAAAAAAGGAACGTACCAAAAAAGAAAAAAAGAAAATGGAAATGTTTCACTTTCTATAAGTTGCTCAAGTGTTGATCTTTGTATTTTTGTTTTCAATGTTTATTGTTTAGATTTTGACCAGCTTACACTCCACATTTGGATCTAGATTAGATTTTAGTCTGTTCCATAGATCTCTCTATACAATGTTTGGGCACTTCAAGATGTTATTACCCAGAACCCTCAGAAATCTTCTAAATTTTTTGCTAAAAATAAAATAAAATAAATAAATGGTCCTAAACTGTAGCCTGGTGGTATCTCTACCAAAAGTATTGGGACACCAGACTTTTAAACCCATATGTGGTTCTTCCCCAAACTGTGCCAACGAAGTTGGAGGCACACAATCACAAAATTTTATCAGACTTCTTTAGGTTCTCTAGCATGACATTTTTTCCTTTAATTAAACAAGGAGACCCAAACCTGTTCCAGCATGACAATGTTTCTGTGCACAGATCCAGCTCCATGAAGATATGCTTTACATGGGTTGGAGTGGAAGATCTTCTGCTATAGAACCCCAACCCTTTGGGATGAATATGAACACTGACTGCACCCCAGGCCTCCTCACTTCACGTACATCAGTACCTGACTTTACTAACACCCTTGTTCCTGAATGTATTTCCACAAAATGTGGTGGAACATCTTCCCAGAAGACTTATTATCACAGCAACAATGCGACTAAATGTGGAATGGGAAGTTCAAAAAGGAGCACATACCAATCTTATGGTCAGGTGTGCACAAACATTTGTCTATCTAGTGAACTTGGACCTGAAAGTACTTTGTAGATCAATAAGGAACATTCAGAGTACCAGAACGAAGTGTTAATAAAGTAAGACAAGATTGTCAGGTACAGTTCATTCTGTGTGACGTGGTCTACTGCTTAGTTTATAGTGATTGTAGCCACAAGGTTCAATCATATGCATTAACACTACACAGCTAGTTAGACGCCAATGTACTCATGTATAAAATCAGGGCTACGAATGACTGCTAGATGTTTTCCTCCAGAACGACGAAGAAATACGAGTACAGGAAATTAAACGACAGGCAAAAAAAAATAAAAAATAACAAACTAGCATGCTAGCTGCTAGGCCAAGAATCTCCATGCTTCGAATGAGCTCATATTAGAATTAAAGCTGGTCAAAGCCTTTTTTTTTTTCTTTTTTTTTGCAGACATGAAAAAATTGTCTTTGGCATTAAATAAAAAAGTAAACAGGATTTGAGCCCACCCTCAGAAAGCAATAAAAAAAATAACAAAGCAAACAAAATACAACAAGGACAAAAATAATCCTTTGTACCACAAAAAAATAAAATAAAAAATCATCGGCACATTAACAAGAGATAAGACAAGCATTTTTTTTCCCGGTAAGCGTACCTATTTGGCTATTACAAAAAAATTAAATCACAACTTAAAATTTATAAAGCTTTTTTTTCTGTTCGTCTTGTAAAGTCACAGTTACCAAAAAAAAAAAAAAAAAAAAAAAAAGAAATTGTAAAGCAATATCGACCGGTGACTAGTTTATATACCATTTCAAAAGACAAAAAAAAAAAAAAAGAATAGCAAGTGAATAATTTATTACATACACTATAATAACATTACCCTAAACACTATTATCTATGAGGTATATCTGAGAAAAAATTTCGGTAAAGGAAAAGCACGGTCTGCGCTTCGGACATGCCGATCTTTTTTTTTTTTTATGCCTTTTTTTTCACCCCTTTCTTGTTCTTTTTTTTTCGTTTTTCTCTTTTTTTAAAGCTATGCAACCGTTGAGTGGAAGAAAAGGAAAGACTAAGAGAGAGAGAGAGAGAGAGAGAGAGAGAATGATGAGCAGATTTTTTTTATTTAAAGCCTTTGGTATCAGTTGTTGTTCTTTGCATGATTGCATTGCAAAGCACCAATAAACCCGCCGAACAAACGCAGGTCCGACTGACGCTGAGGTATACGCAAGAAGAAGAAGAAGAAGAAAAAGAAGAAGAAGAAGAAGTACAGAAAGTTCGAAACTTCGCTTTGGTTCAAGCAAGGCACTCATCCCAGGGTTATCTCATACTTTGCGACAAAAGCGCTATCTAAAAAAAATAACAATAATAAATAAAATAACAAAAATTTGAAAAAATTCTTGATGCTGTTTTTGGTGGGGTTTTTTTTATATTCTACATTTTCAAACACAATTACTTTAAAAATATATATTTTTTTATCGATTTCCATTCTTCCATCTTTCCATTCTTGGATGCTACATATAACAAAAGCATCTCCACCACACACACTCTCTGGCTCAGATATGGTTTCAAGAAGGTTCTTCTCACTGGCATTGTATTTTTGGGTTTTGCACCTTTGGATAAAAACTTCTTGTATATTTTTTAATGAGCTTTTCTGTTGCAAATCTACCTGATAATTCTATTGCATAATCGATGGAAAATCATATCCATTATATTAGATGTGTGTGAAATCCTGATCGGTGCTCTCATCTAGTGTGTTTTTCCAGCAAATAGAATCAATAAATCAATTATTTAACTAAATTCTGATTAAATGATGTCAGGATAAAAAAAATGTGGAAAAAAAAAATGTCATTAAGAAATTAATTGAGACGGAAAAAAAATTTTTTATTTAAAATCGGATTGGTTTCGTTCGGATTTTTCAAAAATTCCACAAGTTCACTTTTGTTCGAATTTTCAACAATTGTTACAAATCATTTATTAATCTCAACCAGGGTCATACAGGACATGAAGATGGATTTGAACCCGTCCAATTGAAGCTGAAAGAAATGTTTCACCAAAAGTATTGGGACACCTGACTTTTCCAGCCATATGTGGTTCTTCTCCACACTGTTACCACAACATTGGAAGCACACAATTGTATCGGACGTCTTTGGATGTAATAGCATTAAATGCACAAAGCCAGGTCCATGAAGATACATGGATAGAGTGAAAGCTCTTGAGAGGCCTGCTCTGACCAACACCTTTGATTAATTATTTACGCTGACTGCACCCCAGGCCTCCTCACCTCACCTACATCAGTACCTGACTTTACTAACACACTTGTGGCTGTATCGTAACTATAGTAACCTCGACATCTTCCCAGAAGAGTGTAGGTTACTATAACAGCAAATGGGGAGTAAATGTGGAATGGGATGTTCGAGAAGGAACACATAACATTCTTATGTAAAGGCGTCCACAAACTTTTGGCATGTAATTATTTGTAAAATCCAGTTTAATTTATAGGCAGTTTGTTTTTGTTGTCGATTCAGAAATTACAATTGTTATACTGTTATTTTGGCTGTAAAATTTAAGAAAATGTCCCCCAATAAAGGTGTCCTTATTGTACCTTTATTTACCTTCAAAGCCTTTTATAGAATCAACAAACTGACAATAACCGACTTCCAAACCTATTTGCGTAAATAAACCTCGCATATAAAGAATCAACCCGAATTCATGGTTTTTTTTTTTGTTTTTTTTTGGTTAATCAGAACGTTGGCTTGTTGCGAATTCTTAGCACAAGGAAATCATTTTATAACGATTGAAATCAAAAGATTTGAGCTGAACGCTTGGAAGTGTGCAAAAACCTCCAGGCTGACTGTGATTTCTGGTGATTTTCTTTGGTTTTAGCATCTCTGACACCAACGAGGATCCTCCTGAACCACACCATACTGAGCTCAGAGAAGTGTTGGGGTAGTCAGGGGGGGTCAATCTGGAAGAGGCGTTCTTAATAGAAAGGGGTGAAATTTAGTGAAAAGTGAAAAGCATGGATTCAAGCGCAGACCGTACAAGAGGGAGGAAAAAAATCTTTGGTATCTTTGGTTTCATCAACACGATTAAAATTACAAATGGAAAATTCAGTGAGGTAGCCTCTTTGGTTCTCACTATAGAAATAGAAAGACTTTTTGTACACGCACACGAGTCAGTCTTGGAAGCAGCTAGTGTTTAAGGGAATCCTCTGTTATCCTTCTTCTACAAGTGAAGCAATGAACAAACGGTCTCTCAGCGTCCGTGGTGTTTCTTCCTTTTGTTTCTTTCTTTCTTTCTTTTTTTTTTCTTAAAAATCTTTGGTGAATTTCTACGTCGATCTCCGTTAACGTGTTGCCCTGTCCGATCCGCGTCAGTAAGGTCAGGCTGAAAAAAAAAACATAAAACAAACGCGAACTGCTTGTTCGTCGTGGCGGGAAGCGAAGGTCAATCGATCACAGATGGAGGGATACAGTGCTCGTTCGGAAAAAAAAGATTCATCGATTTCTTTTTTCATTGGATGGAAAAAAACGAAACAAACCAACAACAACAACAACAACAAAATGAAACAACATTCGCTAGGAACCTACTACATTTCAGGTCAAAGGTTTTGTTGAAAGAAAAATGGATGCGAAATGAAATTCAGTTTAAATACATTGCTTTTTAAAGTAAAGCTAACTAAAGATTCGGAAATAATTTAACAGAGACGACGCGAAGCACTGCATCTTCGATGCGCTAACATTCTCAAAAGAGCCATAAATATTCATTCAAACAATTAACCCTAATTAAATAACATTAAATAATTAAAGAAAAATGAAGCTATGCACGTGTACAAGCTGCACACTTTCGCATAAATAAATACTTTTTTTTTTAACGACAGTGTCAGACACTCAAAAGAAATTCAAATGAATGTAAACTTTGGCAAGCTACTCAGCGGGGAAAAGGGTTTCTGGGGACATTTTTGGCAATTTTAAATTAAGTTCAATTATAACAAATATAAATTACATAAATAATCACATATTGCAAAAAAAAACAACAAATAAAAAAAAAGAAAACAACCTGGGAAACTATCATACATACTGTAGGCATTGGCAAACAATTAAGTACTAAAGACAAGCAACAAACATAAAGCTCTTTTTGGTTAGATTGCGTACCCAAGATTGTTTCTAAAGACCTGGCTGAGGTGAAAGTGGAAGTGGACTCCGGGACGACCTCTACAGGCCCGAAGGTCATTAAGAGGTCGCGATTGCCGGAGCCATCTTTGGACTTGAAGCTTTAAAGAGAGAAAGAAACGAACAGATAAAGCTATTCAACCGATATTTCAGCAGTTTCCTCGGAAATGGTGAACCGGTTTCGGTTGTGTCGTTGGGAAAAGTTGGCTTTGCACGCGCTCCGCTCGTGAGCGAGCACGTGGACATCATCGGAGGGGGGTTTTGGGGACTCGACTCAGTTCACCTGATCACACGGCAGGAAAAACATGGGAGCTTTGGTTTGTATCGCTCATATGGTATTTGTTGGTATTCCGGTGGACTGGTAGGTGACATAAATTTACCTTCATGCGTTTGGTTTTAACACCAGATTTTTTAAATTATTCCTGTCAGAATTTTCAACTGAATGTGAAAAAAACATAAAAACTATTTGGGAAATGTGAAACTTTTTACATTTAAAGTTGTACTTTGGATCAATATGCAGAGCCGTGAAGGTGGAGTTTTCCATTAATTCTGAAGAACTTGGACCAAGGATTCCAGTTTCACAAAAGCATTGTAAAAAAGTTGAGACAGGAAGAAAGAAAAGGAGAGAGAGAGAGAGAGAGAGAGAGAGAGAGAGAGAGAGAGAGAGAGAGAGAGAGAGGAAGAGAGTTCAATGTGATTCTCGCTTAACCATTTACAAATAATCTTTGTGCTGAGATGCTCGTGAGAAACTCATTGGCCCGGTCTGGCTATTTATCGTTTTATTGTATATACTCTGTACTTCAAAATCGTTTTATTTTTCCCAAATCCTGCGACATCTTTGTGTATAAATTGGTGGAAAACTCTCTTATGGTGTGATCTTTGGAATCAACACTGCTCTTGTGGTCTTCACCTTTTCGCTTTTGGCGTATGTTGAAGTTTAATGATTGATTGTTTAATTGACCGCATGTCACAGGCGACTCTTTACAGATGAGGATAAATCCCTAAAGCTCCCGTGTTTGAACCCACAACACATTCACACATTCACACATTCACACACACACACACACACACACACACACACACACACACACACACACACACACACACACACACACACATTCTCCATGCACTGGAACCGAAGGGAAAAGGGGACAAGACCAGGGAACTGCCTTTGGGTGTAAATTCGGAATCTTTGGTATTGTAGCTGATGAGGTTCTTGTTGTTCTTTTTCCCATTTTTTGGTGAAAAACTGCATAGGCACACGTTAAAGACAATCTTGAACTATTAAGATAGAGAGAGAGAGAGACACATTTTTTCTGCTTTAGGGAGTGGCTGTTTTCCGCCACAGATGGTTTCCGTACTTGTTCTGCTTCCCGTTTTTTTTTTTTTTTTTTTTCCCTTTTCAATTCTTTTCTTTCCCTTAGTCTCAACGAGACCGCAAACAAAGAACAAAGTCCTCTCCATCGTTCTTCTCGTCGTCCCTGTCCTCCTCGTCTTCTTCATTGTCTGTTTGTTCGTCGCTGTTCCGTTTTTTGGGTTTTTGGTGTGGGGTTTTTTTTTGGTTTCTCGTCTTTAGAACAGTTTTTCTTTTTTTTTCTTTCTTATTTGTAGAACAGTTAGGTGCAGAAAAAAAGTTTCTTTGGTTTCGATTTGTCAGTAATAAATAGAAAAAGTCTTTTAAGTGTCCGTTTTTGAATGATCCGTAAAGCCTTTGGCCTGCTTCGGAGACGGAGCTGCGTACTGGCTATTCCCCCCCCATCCCCCAAAAAAATAAATAAATACAAGCAATGACGATGTGATAAACGCTGGAATGAAACCCTAATGATTGGATGTCGAGTCGTTTAGCTAAATTTCTTCAGACCGAGTGTCAATCCTTTCCCGAGGAAGCTTTGAAAGAAAAACTGACAGGCATTGGTGTAGAAGATTGTCCTCTTATTCTATTAGAAAGGCCCTGATTGCCAACGCCAGTTCGCTTTCATGGAGCTCCGTAGCTAGTGTTGCATATGACGGAAATAATCGGATGAAGCTGCCGTAGTTTGTGAACACGTTAAACGATCGCATGATTCGAGTGGTGTGACGTAACGGCTCGGGGTGCGGTGGGAAAAAAAACAAAAAAAAAAATGACGGAAGGGTTAAATGGACGTTCTTCAGTCGCATCATAGAAACGGCGTCCTGAGTTTTCTAATGATTGAAGAACAATCTTGATGATCCACGCCCCCCCCCCGGTGCGGTGGGAAAAAAAACAAAAAAAAAAATGACGGAAGGGTTAAATGGACGTTCTTCAGTCGCATCATAGAAACGGCGTCCTGAGTTTTCTAATGATTGAAGAACAATCTTGATGATCCACGCCCCCCCCCC
>MU563656.1:5442228-5456599 GCA_024362625.1 Silurus asotus
ATTAAAATACTTATATTTTTAAGGTTGAAAAGTTCATTTATAAAATAAAGCTTTTAATTTTTTCAAGATTTTCAAACGTATTAATACAAAAAAAAAAAAATCAAAATAAATATCATCATAAACAGTTTTGCTGCCCAGTCCTAATTAATTAATTATTTGTTTATATTAATTAAAATTGCTAGAAATGGATCATATGCAGACCCAAATCTCTTATATTTATCAAATTATTATTTATTATTTAGCTTTTTTGTTCTGTATTGTTCACTGGTGTAAAAAGAAATTCTGTAGAAGCAAAAAAAACCCAGACTACATTTTGAATTTTCTCTTTAAAAAGGTAAAAAAACTTTAATTTCTTTTCTTAAACTCTTTTTTTTCTTCTCCTAATATATTTTATTCAAAATATAAAAATACATCTATATCCGAGAACTGAGATTTGCTTCTAGATGTGACCTGCTTTTTCTCAACATCTAAAATAATCAATAATTATGCATGAATTTGAAACTGAAATTATAAAAAAAAATAAACCGGCGTAAAAAAAACAAAAAAACGTGAAAAAAAATAGGAAGTTCTGAACAGGTTCCAGTTTCCCAAACTTGTCATTTTTAACTGGTAGCGATGAGCAATGATTAACGATGAGCGATACTGTATCAGCGCGCCGACTGGATCGGTGTCAGATCGGATTTAAAGTCCTGTCTGATCCGATCCCAATTATGACATAAACACCAAACATTTCGGCTTTCTATCGAGCAACATCTCGCTCTTCATATTTTTTCCCATCCGAATCATTCCCACAATGAGATGAAATACAATCGAGCTGCTTTCCGTGAGGACGAAAGGAAACATGAGAAGCGAGTTCTCCTGAACGGGCCTCGGTTCCCAGAATCCACCACAAAAATGGAAATGTGGAGATGCGTGTTTCGCCTCGTCTGTGACAGTAACCGGTCGTGGAAAAGTGGATCGCTTGGATGTGACGCTGTTTTGCTTTGTGGTGGACGAATCGCTTTCTGGAATTGTGGGAACGTCTCGAATTGCCTCGGTATCAATAATTAAAGTGTCGCCAAAAGGAATAAAAAAAATTAAAAAAAAAGGAACGAAAGAGAGGCATGAAAACACAACTGTGGGGTGATGTGTGTATCCATGAAACTAATGACAGAATGATAAAGTGTAACCCGGAATGCTGCATCAGCTCCCCACCACCAACACCCCCCTCATACACACACACACACACAAACACACACACACACACGGTTTAAGATTTGATTTGATTACCTTTTGGAATTAAGTATGCACAAGTGCGGCCAGGCACGAT
The DNA here is from genome assembly GCA_024362625.1 of Silurus asotus. Classification (NCBI taxonomy): domain Eukaryota; kingdom Metazoa; phylum Chordata; class Actinopteri; order Siluriformes; family Siluridae; genus Silurus; species Silurus asotus. The sequence continues at coordinate 5,443,538 of MU563656.1, forward strand.
CAATACAAATCAGGTTAAATGTGCAATTGAGTACAAAACCATTATGTAAGAGGAAACGGCGAGTAAGGGTGCAAATAAACACATGGCACGAGTGTGTGTGTGTGTGTGTGTGTGTGTGTGTTTGAGAAGTTGCCTTGCTACTCTTCCCCCCCATCACATACCCACAAATCTTAAAATGGCAACACACACACACACACACACACACAAAGCAAAAGCACCCTAAAGGAAAGCACTGAAAACAAAGATGGCCGCCAAACCGAGACACGCAGACGGAGATTCGGTGACCCGCGAGCGCCCTGCCCCCGTCCTCGAAGTGCGCAGCGGAGCTAAATATTTGATAGAGAGAAATGCACACCGGCACCGTCTCCATGCTGCATGTATAATTCATGCACGAAGCAAAGGTGCATAAACGGCATAAAAGCACGGCTGAGTGCTGAGGCCTGATTTCCGCCGTCTTTTCCACTTGCTCATGCTTTCCTCCTTTTTTCTTTTCTCTTCTTCCTCGGACAATAATGACCTTTTCTCTCGCGCACGGATTTACATTTAATTCATGCAGACGGCACGCTTCTTTATCTTTCATCCCCAAATCATCCTGCGTTCTACTTCACCGAATGACATTTTATAGATTAATAAAATCGACCCGGTCGGTGATTCTTGTAATTGAGATTTTTTTATTTCTCCGTCATCCTCCTACTGACAACAACAACAACAACAACAACAACAACATCTACAGCTTTATAACTGAGGATCTATAGTCTAAAGTGCTTTTTCAGCAGGAAACCATAAACTATCAGTTTTATACATCATTCTATAGATCACCACTTAATTAATTAAGATTAATGTGAGAGAATAAACAGGTTCTTACAGGTTTTTCGGAGAATCTGATCCCATGTAGGAAGAAAAAAAACAATCTCCAATATAGAAACATTATTAATTAATAATAAAAGTAATTAATAATAATAATCAATTATATCACACTAAAACCTACAGATTACATTATTATACAAATAAATACATAAAGAATAATATATATTTTTTAAATATTATACTTTGAGACACAGCTTTACTACTAATTAAATTATTACAAATAATAAACACAATTCTTATAATTCTAGTCATTGTTTGTTCTGACCAGCAGGGGGCAGTCGTGACCAATATTCCAGTAGCAGTAACATGAGCTTTGGTCGCCATTACTTATGTTCTCGTGTGTGGGTGTGTTTGAGCAGGAAAAATCCCCCACCGACACATCATTCTGTGTATTTATGATCATTTTTCATCTTGAGCAAGCACTACATAACCCTAGATTACACACACACACACACACACACACACACACACACACACACACACACACACACACACACACTCTCTCTCTCTCTTGTTCACATAGTAGATGCATTGAATGCAATATATTTAAAGTTCTCAGACAGAAGCGTCAATAATTCTCTTTTCACATTCTTTAAACACAGAAAGCCAATAAACGCACATCTGTCTGCAGAAGAAATGAGTGTGAAATCCAGCTGTTTATCTAATAAAGGTGTGCAGGAATCACTTCTTCACCTATTATCTGCAGAATTAAGGGTTTAATTGCGAAAGATAACCCCGAATGAGCTTGCTTTAAATCACGATGTTTTAATTATCTCACAGGAAAGACCAGGAAAAGAGGAAAGAACGATAGCGATAATGAAGTGCGCTTTGACAGATATTTATTGCGTCTGGATTTCTGAATCAGTTCCAACAACAACAACAACAACAAAGTTTTTGCCATCTGTACCATCTAAAACCTTTGAAAAGTTTTCAATATACAATACGGATAAATGTGTTTACTGTTAACTTACGGTACGTTGCAGTGTTTTTCCTTTCTCTGAATGTCCTTCCACAGATGGTTTTCCTTTGAGACGTTGAGTTTTTAAACACGAACGTTCCTCTTCCAGTCTCATGCCTTAGAGGTATTAGTATTTCTCAGGTCTTTACTGACTTTCACGGACTCATGAAACCAGTATTCAGAATCTAATCCAATATATGCCATCATATTTGTTGCATTAGAGCCGTAATATTATCTCACAAACAAAGAAGTGAGTTTCAAAGGTTTCGAACATTTTTTCTATTCAGTACTGTAATATATTTCCTGTTAGATAGATAGATAGATAGATAGATAGATAGATAGATAGATAGATAGATAGATAGATAGATAGATTTTGCATCTACCAGAATTGCAAAAAGTAGCAATCGTGCAAAAAGTGCTGATAAAAATGTAGCATATTTACAGCAAGTGATATTATGTTATATTATTATTATATATTGATTGTCTTTCTAAGAGAATAGATGACCACTCGACTGATAGTGGACTTCTGAATGAAAACACCAAACTGCCACTGCTGGGCCCTTGAGCAAGGCTCAAAACTCTCAGGTTGATGATTCTACGATTCTCCGAGAGCCTTAACATCTGCTCTTTACACTTTAGTGTAACTGTATTATTACCAGACCTGCACCACTTCTGCCCTGGGCAGCAGGGGGGGTAAAAACTTTTGGGCTTTTCTAAAGGGGTGAGGGTTACATCGATCTGATCAATACCGCTAGGTTTCCCTGGCCTTTCATCAAATGAGCAAAAGCTCCTCTCTGTCTCTCTCTCTCTCTCTCTCTCTCTCTCTCTCTAGGTAGATCTTTCTCCTCTGCCAAATGTAAATCGATGTTCTACAGTAAGGGCATCAAACTCAGCTCCTGCTCAGAGAAAAATAGAAAAGCGCTTCCTCGAATAAGCGCACACACAAACACCCTGAGCTCAATAATGACTTGAACCAGGTATTAAATGAGGTAAAAAAAACATCATCGCTCCACACAACGATGATGTGAAGATCTAAATCAAGACTCGGACACACATTTCCTGATGGTCCGAAGCAGGGTAATTAATAGCAAGCCCGGGGTTCTTGTTTTGATTACTAAAGCCTGTAATGAAGCCGGGAAACATGGTCGATATTCCGATTGTTTATCATAAGTGAAATATTCAAACGAAAACAAAAATAAAAGTATTAAAATAAAAACTAGGAGATTGTTGCTTTGTAATTATGTACATATCGAAGCTCCACTGATAGACACGGACACTTCCTGAATCCTATGGGAAGAAGATTAGATGTGGGATTATAAACCTTATAAATGAACTGATTTACAAAGATTCAAGACACATCATCGCTCAGATCGCAAGTCACCTCGGAGTTTTCAAACATCGATTCCTGGACCTCTTTCGATTCAGCGAGCCTCACACGTGGCACCAAAACCAGCTACAGGAAATGGACGTTTAAAGCCGAAAACATACAAGTGTCTTTTTTATAAATGAGTTGGATAATATTAAAATTCTTACAATTAAATAATAAAGTAAAGACAAACTCTAAAAGAGAAATTCTACATTCTACAGGCCATGCTTTTAGACCTGGACAAGCTCTAACACATCCTTTACCCAACCTGCTTACAATTTGACCTCTAATGGATCTCTAAAATAAATAATATCAATAATATCAATTATAATAATCCTCCTGCTAGTCGCTTGATTTCTTTTCCTACATCATCTGTGTCTCAATCGGTTCTCCAGGGATTCGGCCATTTTAAACCGTTCAGCACACTAGAAGGTTCGCTAAAGACAGGGAGCATCGGTGCTGACTCTGTTCCTTTACAGAAAATGGTATCAATATATTCTGAGGTCTTTAACCAACTTTATCTATAAATAGCTCTTGTTGCTGTAGATCCCAAATGAGAGCGATTTATACTTTCTTTTTTTGCACACAAGATTTGCAAGATTGCACATTAAAGGCTAGACTAGCATAACAACAAATTCCCACCAGCTAGACTAGCATAACAACAAATTCCCACCAGCTAGACTAGCATAACAACAAATTCCCACCAGCTAGATTAGCATAACAACAAATTCCCACCAGCTAGACTAGCATAACAACAAATTTCCACCAGCTAGACTAGCATAACAACAAATTTCCACTAGCTAGACTAGCATAACAACAAATTCCCACCAGCTAGACTAGCATTTAAAACACATTTTTAATATTGATATATATTATTGATGTATATTGATCACCACTGAATATCATATTAATATTAATGTAATATATATCAGTCCTGCTGTTGTTGCTAAATGCCTGTGGTGATTTTTATAATCAGAATACGTCGTGTCACTGGAAACAAATTTTCTTCAGAAACTCGTGGGAACCTGGGAACCTTATTTTTAATTTTATGCTGATTTTCAAGAAATAATTATAGAAATTCTGCCATATTTGGGTATTTGGGGGATTATTATTTATTTCACATAGAAAAAAAAAAAACCACATAACTCTCGCCCTCTACCTCCCCATCCCTCATGCAAGACCTCCGATTAAACACCCCCCCGAGCCTCTTTCAAATCTTGTCATTAAAATATGTATCTGTTACAGATTTGCAAGTGGAATTTACAGTGTCTAATTTATCCCTAAATGTGCTCTAAATGTGGGATTTATTTTTGCAAAGCCCCTGAAGAAACTGCACAACAGTGACACCAAACAAGTCGGTGGTGTCCCCGTAATTGCCCCTTAATCTCACTTAAACAGTGGCAGATTTTTTTTTTCTTGCATGATGCATGATAATGATTTCGTAACAAACATTAACGGAACAAATCGTTTTAATGCCTTTGGAATACTTTTCAGCTTGCACTTAGCAAAAAGTTGTCGTTTTTTGAGGGATAATTAGCATTCGGGAAGAGAGAGTAGTTTCCATCCGGATGGACAGATAGGATCCTCTTGTCACGAAGCGTCCCGGCTGAGAGAACATGAGCCTTTAGAGAGTCAGTTATAGCTCTGAATTATACATGGAGGTGTGCAGTCTAACCGGGACACGCTGAGAAAGCACAGCTCCTGTTCCATTTGTTTGCTGGATGTTTACTCAGGACAGAGACGGATCAACAAGAAAGAGGCGGATCACTATTTCCGACAGACTGCAGAAATATATATTGAAATAATTCTCTGGGCCAAAATAAAGCTTGCAAAATTTACTGTAAATGTAATGATTTTCTCTGTACTCGCACACGTATATTGATAAAACACCAATCACCCATAAATATCCGGAGCACCTTCATGGAACATCTGATTTATACTCGGCTACATCTACAAAACCAAATCGATGGCAATAAATGGCATCTAAGCACAGCATGCACTCGGCTTTCCAATAACGCAGCCCAGCCACTGCAGCGCATCGGTTACCAAAATACCAAGATACACGATAACCATAACGATCTCGAGTGTGACATCAGTTTCGCTCTAATTAAAGATAGTACTATTACTCTTTCAAGTTATTATTATGTATCGAAAAAAAACCTCATTAATCATTGATTATAATAGAAAGCTCCGCCTTCAAAACCTCAATCCACACCTTCTATCAAACTGAACATGAAACATTTTTTATGAATTGGAGTGTCTCAGAAACCACATCATGACGTCTGAGATACAGCCGTCTGGGGCGAAGGTGTGATTCCAGGTAAACCCTTACTAGCTAAATACCTTGTTTGCTACATTACTAGCAAAACGGTCAAACTGCTAAACAGCTACATTTGTTCGAACTGCTTGACACTGAGGATGTGGAAGATATATAACACTTATTAACGCTGAGCAGGAAGTGTGTGTGAGTGAGAAAAAGGGAAAGGCTTCGGCTAGAAAGAGTGATGTGTGATGGGTGTTGGGTAATACAGGAGGAACAGGAGGAACAGGAGGGGGTGCCGGTGCTCCAGATCAATACTTCACCACAAAACATGATCAGCAATGATGTTTCCTTGATGAGTGAAACCTCCACATAATAGTCCACAGACACACACACATACACGCTGGTGTAATACAGGTCAGTGTCGACTTTTAGATGAACACACACACACATGCACACACAGGAGGGGTTTTTACTCTCCGACTCTTCTTCATAAAGGCATCTCGGCTCGGCCCGTGGTATCACATCACCACCATGTGATTGGGACGAGCACTCTCTGTGAGCAGCCTGAGTGTGTGAGAGCGAGTAAAAAGGACTTGGTAAATGCATTACGTTGCAGCCTTGCACTTAGCTGTGTCATACTGTGCATATGCAGGATGTTGTTAATGTGCAGGCCGGGCACTTGAGACGACGCTGAGGAAGAGAAGCGGCAGAAACCGAAAGACGGAAAGACTCAAGGAGAAGGGAAGAAGACGAGCAGAGACGTGTGAGGGGCAGATAGGGATGCACTCTGTGTGTGTGTGTGTGTGTGTGTAGGTATAAAACAGTCAGTGGCAGCATTCAAATAATCAACAATGGTGTGGGGAATCGGAGCTGCCACCAAAATCACAATTTAATTCTTCTCTAAAACCACAGCAAAGTGCTGGACATGCTCTTTATTTGTTTCTAATACATTCGATATTATATATACATTTTTATGATGTCCAAAAACTTCTAGTTTTACCACTAAATGTTACAAAAACACTAAAACTGGAGACTCCTACCATTACATGTTTCATAGTTTTTTTTTTCTTACACATAAACATGTTTAAATTAATGCAGTCACTTAAGAAAAAAATCGATTCTCTTTTGAAATTAATAACATAATAGTGCTGCTTGTCATGTGACCAAAATAATAATAATAATATTAATCAAAATAAAGAATGAATAATAATAATAATAATAATAGACTGCAAAGGTCTTTGTGCTGAAGTCTGTAGCTCTCTGAGACTGGAGACTCTTTCCATATTTGAAAATATATATGTTTTTTCTTTTTCAATGAATAAATAATAAAACCATGCAGCTTGTCATGTGACCATGATTACTATTAATATAATATAATAATATAATAATAATTATTATAATGTTTATAATATATTTAATATGTTCAAAATTAATTAAATATTAAATAAATGCTAATAAATAAATAAATAAATAAATGATTGTCATGTGACCATAATAATAATAAGATTGATGGTCTTTGAGATTGGATTTCTGCCGAATCAATGGCACTTGTTATGTTGGAAACATTGTGCTGAACACTGACACTGGAGACTCCTTCCATATTTCAGCAAATGTTCTACATGCATTTGCTTTTATTTCAATTAATAACCATATGGATTCTATGGAGCTGCACCACACAAACAAATCAAAGCCTTCTGACCAATCGGAATGCAGAATTCCTTGTCAGTTCTCTGGCATCATTAGAGTAAAAAAAAAGAAGAAAAAAAGAGCTGAGAGTTTGTTGGTGTATCAGCTTTCTTCAAATCCCGCATGTGCTTTGGCAGCACAATGAAACATCACCTGATCTCTGAGAGCAGACCCGAGGAGCAAAGCCAGGCGGCCATCGCTCACACGTTTCTCACTAATCGCACGGATAACGGGAAGTCTGAAGGTCTGGCGAAGGATCGCCACACATGCACGCTCTCGGACACGTGATGATGTCAGCAGTGCAAAGGTTTGTTTGTGGACGGAGTTATCGCAGGAGATACGGCCAATCACAGACTTCACAGCGTGATGTAATAACACGGCTGGTGATTAAATCTTGTGTAAAACTCACAAAAAAGCCAAAGAGGAGATCTACAGAAAACAGCCAGATCTAATCAGGCAAACACCAGACACTGTTTTTGCTCTTTAATCTATTTCCAAACATGAAATTCAAGCACTTTTTCAGCATTTTATTATCTCAAGTAGATTAGACAATCAGGATTTTTTTTTCATACTAGATCACAACATTCAGGTCTGTTAACATCCAAAAACCGTCATATGGTTTAAAAGAAATGCTCAGGAGGAGAAAAACTTTAACAACTTCACATTTTCCAGCTAGTTTAAGTCAAAATAAATGCAATCCAGAGTCACATGATGAAACCTGAACTAGCAGAACTAATTCATTTTACAATTCTAAAGAAATAACTAAAAGATTTGACTCCACATTTGACTCCTTATAAGTCTTTTCTATAATATAATGGCATGATTATTAAAGTTTCGCTACACAGTGTGGATTGGGTTTCCACAGAGCTTCAGAGTGAACGATTATGACGTAAATGAGCCGAATAATATAGAATCATTTTTACATAGGGATTCGAATCAGCATCTGACCTTTATAGCAAATTTAATTCACTATTAAAATGTAAATATATTTAATCGTTTATGTGCAATAAATGTTGGTTAATGATAATATATATATAAAAAAAATAACATTTATTGGTATTAACTAAGAAATTTACTTTTCAGCCCTAAAAACAGATCTGTACAATTTGTAAAACATTTTACGATTTAAATATTATCAATTATAATTATAATTTAAGGCATTTCTTTAAAAAATCTGATGTCACATCATGTTAATGGACTGTGGTTAGTTCTAATCTGAATTATTTTAAAAATATAATCAATAAAAATGATATAATGTGCAATAGAAATGTGTATTGTGGCACATGTGATCACAATATTGATATTTTATAGCCAGATCAGTCAGTCCTACACATATATATAGATAGATAGATAGATAGATAGATAGATGGATAGATAGATAGATTGTTTTTTTTTTCTTTCAGATTTTATGCATCACATGACTCTACACCTATATAAATGAGATGAGCATTGAGCAGGATGACCTCTGACCTCCTTCATCTTAGCCCTGATGATATTTCTGTATTTCCATCATTACCCCGTTATAGCGTGAACCGCTGGAGTAAAGCGAGACGACGTCTGCAGAGCGACGGCTCTCAGACACGGCATCATTAAGTGCAGAGTAAAAGCTAAAGCCTGGCCTGATGCGAGCCTGATGTAAGAGTGAGAAAGGCGCGAGTCTCTCAGCACGTCTCCTCTGATAAAATCATGTTTTGAATCCAGCACTCTGCTCTGCTGTTTGCTGACAGCAACGAGCTTGATCTCTTTTCTCTCTCTCTCTCTCTCTCTCTCTCTCTCTCTCTCTCTATGTATATATATATATCTCTCTCTATCTCTCTCTCTCTCTCTCGTTTTTTTGCTTTTAAAGTAGCTGAGAGACCAAAACTTTGCCCTTTGCTCTTGTCCAGCGTGTGTGGACAAATACCCCGCTATCACAAGACGAATCAGAACAGCACTGTTTGACCGGGTTCAAGAGATAATAGGGAAAAAATAAACAGCAGAAAATGAAGATTGTGATTTGTCTTCACAGCAAATAATTTCACGAACGCCTTAAACTTTAGAGACACTGATAAATGCTGTAGGACATGAAACCGAATAATTTAGAGCCTTTTTTTAAGACTCAAAGTCAAATATTAAAACAAATTTCCATAAAACCAAAACACACAATACATACAAACATGCATACGTTTTATTTTTCGATGTATTACTATCGACAAAAACACTTCCCTTGAAACCCACACCTTTATAAAGAACAGTGTAGACACTTTTACATGCTGTTCAGCAGGTGAACATTTCAGATAAAATAAAAGGTAGAATTCTGTATTATATCTATATAATTATACTGATATATAATTGTATATCTAAAGCATATTGTGGTTAATATAATAATTACAATGTATCTTATATCTTATAAATTGTATCCTTATATAAATATATTATATACTTATATTCTCACATACATCGTGTCTTACACACATCTTGCACGTATACATTTTTTTCATTTTAATATATAGATCTTTATATACATATATATTTGTACTCATGACAATTTTTTTATTAGTTGTACTTATATTTACATATTTTTCTGACTTCTGGTGGATGCAAAACTGGATTACGTTGCTGTGTAGCTGAAATATAAAATGACCAATAAATATCTCTGTCTGTCTGTCTGTCTGTCTGTCTGTCTGTCTGTCTATCTGTCTGTCTGTCTGTCTGTGTGTCCGTCTTTCTGTCTGTCTGTCTGCCTGTCTGTCTGTCTGTGTGTCTGTGTGTCTATATGTCTGTCTGTCTGTCTGTCTGTCTGTCTGTCTGTCTGTCTGTGTGTGTCTGTCTGTCTGTCTGTCTGTCTGTCTGTCTGTCTGTCTGTCTATTATTACTGTTATATTATTACATTATAATTAAACGCTAACTAGCAAAACACATTTTTTTAAACCCTCCACACTGTACACTAGATAATTAGGCATTCTTTTGGAGTAAAATCTCCTCGTTTTGTTCTGAATACCCTCTGTTTTAAAGAAGATATCGTCCTGTGTTATTTACACCGAGCTTGCATGCGAACGTGTCTCACAGAGACCCGGACCTCGGATCTCACACGACCAGTGCCTCGACCCTTTTTTCTGAAATCATGATATGTGTGTTTTGGCTCCTCGGTTTGCTCCCATGTGCTATTTCCAAACTCATCCCTAAAAGGCTCTTGAAAAAAAATCCATTATGGTCATTAACAGAGAACAGATCCTCTCAGATCCTTCAGATTGGAACGCGAGAGTCGAGCAAAGCAGCGGTGTGAAGGTCACGAAGGAGATGTTTTTACAGCCTGTTCTCGTTCCTTTTCTATTCTATTGCTGTTGTCTGAACGCCAGATTGTGCGATTATGAACAACAAGCGATTAAGAAAAAAACGTCCCCGTATCAGCCCTGCTTTCTCCAGAGCTCTATCGTTTCTCCAGACTTATTCAACTTAGGATGGATTTGTGGTTTGAATATCCTACAGATGTTCAATAACTCGGATTATTATTTACTTTCAAGAATCAGTTATCACCAGATTACTTTAAAGAAATGTCTCTGAAGCTCTAATTTTCCTTCAGTAACAAATGAACAACTTCTGATCTTGGACAAATTGTTGGAAAAGAAAAACAAACAAACACCCAAAGCAGATAGACCACAACAGTAAACTTCTACACGGAGGGGATTTTCTCTGTCAGACAGAGAGGTGAAAAACCCCTGTCTATCAGCTTTCCCGGAAGAAGAAGAGATCCAGGATCCGGTTCCAGATCAATGAAGTCCACACATTTGTGCTATTGTTGCCAACATTAATGCCCTTTTAATCTTTAGGAGATTACCCCTGATCGATCCACGAGGCGTTCGGCTACATCAGATTTGTTGGAGAAAAAAGTGTCATAACCAGGCGAGATTGAAAGCCGACACATGCAGGAACGATAACAATAAACCCGGAAGTAGTTTTTTCTTTCCGCCTATCTTGCTTTTTTTTTTCAGACTCCAGTGCCGGAGCGAGCAGGATCGTGTCCTGTACATGTTCACTTTTAGGTTGTAGTGAACTGAGGTTGTAGGAATCACATGTTAGTCTGATGGCACAAGCCTGAGCTCTTTAGGGGGCAAAAAATTAAGGACATTAAAAAGTACCATTCCATATCACTATATTGGGGTGGTCTTCTCACTGCTTCTTTTATATAGCTGTAGTTAATAATGTGATTAGCCATATTAGCAGCATAGTCTGATTCTAGTAATGTTTTTATACATTTATTTTATTTTTAGACAAAAAAATATTAAAGCATAAAATGACACAATACATTACATAATAAATCCTACTAGCTTAGTATTATTTATAATATAAAGAAGGTCCATGCTTGGTCCTTCCATCAAGGTGTTTATTCCATTCGTATTTCCATATACTATTTATAAACACATTCGTTTTAATTATTACTATTTTCTATTTATTTATTTAGCTTTTACTAAGACATTATTTTCTCAAGTAGCAATCGTTAGGGGTCCAAGCACCAAACGCTCTTCTATAGTTTGGTGGTTTTCTTCTTTTTCTTAATTATAATTTTTTTGGTTTTGTTTTTTGACCCTGACAATACCAGAATAGGAGGAAAGCATCCAGTCTAGTCGCAGCCGGACATTCACTACAGTAAAATAAGAAGCAATTCAAAACTTTATTTTAGGTTTTAGGTGACCAGTGAGAATTTTTTTGCTGTATCAAGGTACATTTTCCCTTCTCCTTTTTTTATTTTATATCATTGCATAATCAAATGATATGCATATCCGTCTATACTAAAATAAATATTATACAGGGTTCAGGTTTTGCACATTTTGCCCGGTTAAAAACCCCAATAACCTTTTTTTTGTTTTGTTTTGGGGTTTTTTGTACGAGGTCACGCGGAGAGCTCTATCAATAATTCATCGGGCCGCAGCAGCTTCTGCTGCTTCTTTTCAATTCCCCCTGCCTGCCTTTCGCCCATCACATAATACCATCCAACCCCCCCTTCTAACCCCACAACCCCTTCAAAAAAAGAAAGACAGCAGCAGACTCCACCGCCATCTGCAAGACCGAGATTTCAATATCTCCAAATCCCATAAAATAAAACGTTGAGGTGCTTCATTGTTATTATTATTATTATTATTATTATTATTATTATTATTATTATTATTATTATTGTTATTAATCTTATCATGGCAAAGCCTGCATGTTTGCTAGATCTCAGTGGATGTCTCATGACTGACCCTTTCTCTATGTCTGTCACTGCAAGCACCACTTAATTATCTATTTCTGTTATTCGAACAATCGATTCACTCTCCAGCCTACACACACACACACACACACACACACGGGTAACCTCATACGTGTGTACAGTATGTGTGTGTTTTGGCATGTCATTTACCTGCTATGCTATGCTTTTTTCTTTATAATTGTGTAACCTATACACCTAAATCATGTTTCAATCAATATCCAGTGTAAGAAGGCACAATTCTACAAAGCATACAAGATTTTAAAAAAGTGTATACAAAATTTATCAAGTCTTCCAAAGAATCCAAAGTGAAGAAACCCAGATCCAAATTCTACTATCAGCCACTACACCTCTATTCAGCATCACCGCCATGAAAACAATCTGTTCATTCGAACAAATAGCCTCGAGATGGTAAAATGGTGAGGAACAATTCTGATACTATGGCACAAAATTATTTAAAAAATTGAATGCAAAAAAAAAAAAAAATAATAATAATAATATTTTCGACTTTTTATAAAAAAAATGCTGGAGATTCCAGTGTTTTCTTTCAGATGAACAAAGGAAAAGAGAATGTTGGGGATGTGGTGTGTCTACCATCGCTAGAGGGGGCAACAACCAAGAGAGAGAGAGAGAGAGAGAGAGAGAGAGAGAGAGAGAGAGAGAGAGAGAGAGAGAGAGAGAGAGAATCTCCCCCCCTC
>MU563656.1:5456841-5506644 GCA_024362625.1 Silurus asotus
ATAATAATAATTTCCAATAAATTAATAAAGAAGTTAAAAATCAATCACAACCAAAAATAAAACCCCAAGCAAAATAATCAATAAAGCAGGAAAGCCTTTAACCCAAAATAATGTGATTTGGTTTATTTAGTTTATATATAATAATATATAAAATTCTACATGCATTCCAATAAACTGAGCTCTCGAATTAGTGAACATTTATGAAACGCTGTTTTCTTTCTTGTCGATCAATACTGATCGTAATCATCGACCAGGGAAGGTGTTCAGTAAATATTTATATATAAAACAATTCAATAAATAAAACCGTATTGCAATACTAAATTGTATCGATTATAACAATAATACAAATATTGTTATTATTATTGTTATTATTGTTATTATTATTATTATTATTATTATTATTATTATTATTATTAGTCAATCAGTGGATTAATATTGAAATTCAGCCCAAAATATATATTTTTTATTTTTTTTTAAGTGAACAAGAAGAAACTAAAAGCCTTTGTTTCTTTTTACCTGCAAGCCTCAGCGCGGACATCCTCTGGAACTCGGGCTCCTGCAGCCACTTCCACATGCGGCGGAAGGTCTCCCGGCCCGATTTAAGTTTACTCCACGGCTTGGGGTTGCGCAGCAGGTCGGACAGCGTGCCCTGGGAGCGACACAGCACCCGCTGGGCGAAGATGGCCTGCGGGATGCTGTAGCGCTTCAGCTCGGCGGTGATGCGCTGCGCCACTTCCTTGGTGTTGATCTCCTCGAGCTGCTGCTGGTGCTGCTGCTGCTGCTGATGATGATGATGGTGCTGCGCCCCCGCGCCGCCGTTGCCGGAGGAGGAGGAGGAGGATGAGGAGGAGGGCGGCCTGTCGCGGCCGGACGCCGCCAGGACAGGCGCATGAGGGTGTGGGTGGTGCACCGCGGCGCCGGGGTGCATGCCGTTGAGATGCGGCGGCATCATACTCGCCACAGGCCCGCCGAGGCCCCGGGACAGGTGCTGCTGGTCCGCGCGGGCCAGCATGGCCGCGTGCGCGTCAAAGTTGGAGCCCAGCATCTTGTCGTGGCCGCCGCCGGCGTTGCCGCCGTAGCCATGCAGGCTCTGCTGCGCGCTGTGCACCGAGCCCAAGCCATTCCCGAGCGGACTCAGGCTCGGCGCCACGCTGCTCATGTCCTTATGGTACGCGCTGTAGAGGTTGTTCATGGCCGGAAGAGCCCGGTCGTCGCGCATCAGCGTGAAGCTCCCGCTTACGTTGCCCGAGAGCCGCTGGTGGTGGTGATGGTGGTGGTGATGGTGGTGGTGATGGTGCGGATGGTGGAACTTGTCGGAGACCGTGGAGATGGGCGGTAAAGGTTGCAAGGGGGTCAGCGTGGTGTAGGTGCCGCTCATGCCCATGCCGGGGGGCGACGTGTCGCAAGGCACGCTCATGCTCATCCCGTGATGGAGCGGCAGAGACAGCTCGCCTCGGTACTCTCCTGCGCCCTCCAGGATGGTCGCCATGCCGGACACCATGGCCGAGCGCGACGCCAGGTCCTGGTGTATCCGCAGCGACGACGTGGACGACGTGGACGTGGTGGTGCTGCTGCTGCGAGCGTGATGCGGGCTGTGGCCGCTCATCAGCTCGTGCTCATGGCCGCCGGTGCTCAGCGCACCGTGCAGGCCGCCCATGCCGTCCATTGTCATCTCCGGGTTCATGGCGAAAGCATCCAGATCCTCCTTGGCCAGGCATCGATAGGCGTTGTAGGCAGTCTTCATTCAGTCCATTGATGTATATAAAGCTTGTTTTTTTGGTTTGTGTGTCTCTGTGCACAGGAATGATTTTTTTTTTTGTATTTTTTTTATAATTTTCCTCTTTCTTTCTTTTTTTTAAGGCCTCTCGGGTTTTTTTCCTCCTCCTTTTATAAATAAATAAAAACAATATCTCCGGTGTGTATCAGACGGGCCAGCGCTGATTTCTCCCCATGTCCGACCCTCTCCTCCTCCTGCGGATTCTGCTCGAGCAGCTGGATTTGTCCAGGATGGGATTTGCTCTGCTTACTTTTGCTGCAGCCAACCCTGATGAAATGGGCGGGGCTTGCTCTATTCCTCTTTTTTTTTTCCTCTTTGAAGGACAGCTTGGTACAACAAATCACATTGTATTGTAGGGGGGAAGCCCCGCCTTTTATTGGCCTGTTGTCCAATCACCGAGCTTGTGTGGAGATTTGAGGTACAAGGTTCTGCGATGGAGAGGCAAAATAGTAAAGAAAATTGTAGAATTAGTCCAATTTGATTGTTGGTTTCAGTAATAACTGATGTGCGATATCTGTTCTAAGAATGACAATAAAAAAAGAAAAGCATAATTGAGTTGAATTCTTGCTTCCACATTCACCAGAATATTTATTTATAAGAAAAAAAATAATTCTATTACAATAACCTCATTTTAATTTCAATTCTGAATGAGTTTTTTATTCTTAATGTGTAATTGTTTTTCCAATTAACGTGCAGTAAATCTGTACAGAATAATAATGTTCATGTGTTCATCATGTTTTAATAATTATTTATACTGGTTTATATATTTATATATTACATTCTACATTAAACTCGCAAAGATCTTGATGCACTTTGGGGACACTTTCCAGTTGCTTGTCCATTTTTTATAAATGAAAGTGTGTGTGCTGGGTTTATTGGCGTCCCAGGACACTAAGAAAACTCCAGCCGGTTGAGGAGGAACAGATTTGCTCATGCAGGCCGGTTGCTCTGGAGGTTGAGCAGATGCGGCTTTTGTTTAAATGAGCCTGTAATTAAGGACGAAGGGACAGAAGTCTGAAAAGCGTGACCTATTTTTTGTCTTTTGATCAGCTGTCAGAGGACGAGCAGGAGGGGAGGGACATCACACTGAGACACTTGGAGAGGACAAAACGGGATGAGCAATCAGGGGGAAAAACCCGGCAAGAAAACTTTGACTCACAGAGACAGAGGACAGAACATGAACCTCTGGACTGAGATTGTTTGTGCTACAGAATGCAATCACACAGTCACGTGAGAAGCTCATGACCACGTCCCGCATCACATCATAGCTATAATTATTATTATTTCATTAATATGCTTGTATTTCTTTTTTAAATATCCATGATATTTGAGATCCTGAATTCATGCAAAGATCAGAAAGCTCTAGAAAAAAATCCCCCAAAAAAACAGTGCTGGTGCTTTTAACAATTTAGTTACAAAAATAAGGGGAAAACAATCAAACAATCAAATAGCGGTCTATTTTTACTTTATAATTTTTTATAAAAGTGCCACTATACATTTTTTTCTTCGATGGATAAATGTGTCTTTGATTAACTTTAGGACTTCATCGAAAAAAGAAAACAAATATTCGGTACTCCAAAATATGATTTGTTTTTGTGAGTGTAACTACATCTGTTTTTAATGAGATTTAAAACTTTACAAAACAATGCAAATTATCTTATTTACAGAGTATTTTGAAGTCAACATTCATATGAGTTTAGAGAAGTAAAAATCAATACAGAGAAGTTACAAGAAATACAATATATAGTGAAGTTCATTTCGGAATATTTCCATAAAATTACCTGACAAAAAAAAGAATAATATTTAATATATATATTCTATAAACAGCTGTTTAATTAGGAATTGCAGCCTCCACCCGGTGATTGTTTATTTCATGCCTTAAATGAAATAAAACGATTTAAAATGAGACTAAATGGTTAAGTTAAGGTACTGAGTCTAATCCAAAGATCAAACAAGGTGTGTGAAACTTCAATTTGGAACAGTTTCTGTTTTTTTTCTCTTCCTTTCTTCATTTTTTTGTCCTCTTTCAGGCCATCTGCCATGTTAAGTGCAGCTTTATTGATCAGAGTCCTGGCGGACCCCACGCTGATCTATACACACACACACACACACACACACACACACACACACACACACACACACACACACACACACACACAATCCCCCACCTTTCTTTTTTTTCATGGGTGATGATGCTCTTCCATGCATATGCACAGCTACAGTTCTGTCACGAGCGCTACGGGGTAAGTCTGTCCCTGTCTGTCTGTCTGTCTGTCTGTCTGTCTGTCTGTCTGTCTGTCTGCCTGCCTGTCTGTCTGTCTCGCAGACATTCGTTTGGTATATTTTTTTTAATATTACTTTTACGTGTTCAAAAAAAGGGAGAGGGATTTTTACATCAAAACCGGTGACTTGCTCTTTCAGGCAATCTCTCAATCTCACACATTCTATACACATGCACACACACACACACACACACACACACACACACGCACACGCACACGCACACGCACACGCACACGCACACGCACACACGCACATACGCACACACGCACACACGCTGATTGTATTGCGTTTCGGAGCTCGGTGTAAATTTAGACACGTGTCTATAAAACTATTTGCAGGTTATATTTGTGTCTGCTGAATCAAAAGATACATTAAATTGCAATACACAATATTATATAATTACTCAATCATGTAGATGTACCACACTCTCATACGTCATCGTTATTTGCTCTTTCTAATATATCGATTGTCGTAAATATCGAAGATTTTGTTGATTAATGACACGGGGTTATTTTTTATTATTATTTGTACTTTAAATGATTACTAGGAATTGAGATATATTCATGTAAAATTTAATCGTTTGTCATAATAGTCATATTTGTCATATTGATTTTTCTTATTATTGATAAGAAAACTAATATTTTTGCTAAACATTAAATTATTCAAAACATCACATTTCTGAGCTCTTTTAGGTCAAATCAACTATTTCCCCCAACACTAAAGGATGCTAAAGTTAAATTTAATGCATTAATAATTTTAATCTAATAATATAATATAATCAGCCCATCCCAGACCTGAATCCAGTTTCATGCGCATGTACTTCATTTATTGTTTTCATCCGATAACTTTGTTGTGGAATAAAGTGAAGAAAAAACAGAGAGGAAAAGAAAATTGTTGTAATAAATATGTGAAGCTTTAGATTCGGTTTGGTTTATGATATAAATCAGTATTATTTATTAATATTATTATTAGGATAATGCTAATTTTCCGTGTTTGATTTTGTGGTTGCTTTTTATCAGAAAAGGTCAATATCTAAAATCTGGTTAATGAATCAAATAATGACAGCCGATTTTTGTCAAATTTTGGGTTTTAGTCATTCATTTGAAGTCTTGAGCAAAAAGAAAGTAAAAAAAAAATGAAATTAATGTCAATTTTCTTTTATTTATGTAAAACTAGACATTGATCTTGCTCTTATTGGTGTTATTATTATTATTATTATTATTATTATTATTATTAGTAGTAGTAGTAGTAGTAGTAGTAGTAGTAGTAGTATTACATTTATTTATTTATTTATTTATTTATTTATTTATTTATTTATTTATTTATTTATTTATTTATTTATTTATTTGTTCATTATATAAGCACTCCAGGCTGATGGTTCTACTTAGCACTGATTTGTGTTAGTAACTCGTAAATCCCATCAACTCTCTCTCTCTCTCTCTCTCTCTCTCTCTCTCTCTCTCTCTCTCTCTCTCTCTCTCTCTCTTTCTTAATCTCACTGTCTCTCTTTCTCTTTATCTATCTCCAGCTTTCACCCTTTTCTTCATCACCCTATCTCTATTTAATGACATTTAAGAGGTTGGTGTCAGTTCTGCTCAGGCGATTGATTAACAGTTGATTAACGTGCATTTACACTCACAAGTAACAGTGCAGCTGCAAACATCAGGCCAAACCCCCTCTTCCTGTTTTCAGTTTTTATTTGTATATTAATTTTACCATTACTATTACTATTACTATTACTATTATTATTATTATTATTATTATTATTATTATTATTATTATTATTATTATAGAAGTTATTAATAATATTATAAATGGCCTAATATAAAAAATAATAGACAGTTAAACTAGAATGTAAGCTATATTATTATAAAAACAATAATAGTAATAATAATAATAATAATAATACAAATAATTATATAAATTTATAATTGAAATAAATGTAATAATTAATTTTTCTATAAAAGCACAGAGATTTGGGGGAAATGTGCCATGTTCAGGCACCAGTGACTCTGATCTCTAGATTTACTGTAAATATCACTGTAAATATCCGCTGACGAAGCATGTAGATGAGAGGAGGGGAAATACAGCTTGAAAGCGTAAATAAAATAATAATAAAGAAGAAGAGCGATCCAAAACAAAGGGAGGCTCGATAGGAGGCTCGATCATTGCAGCTTTCTGTCTCCTGCACTGAAAATCCTGGAGCTGTGAAGAACAGTCAAGTTCTGTGGAGCAGATTTTCTTTTTAAGAAGAAGATGATTCTCACATGTCGAGAAGGATTCAGAGACTCTGAATAAAATGCTAAAGTTTTGAATGAGATGTACACATCCTGGAGAAGTTTCTAAAGCTCTGGAGAAGATCTGTAAAGTCGGTGGAAGTTTTAATGCTCTGGAGAAAATCTGTAAAAATCCTCAAAACAAGATTCTATTCTGCACACTTAGAATTAGATTCTCTGTAGAAACTGTGTAGTAGATTAGAACGCTCTTGGGAATATCCGTAGAGTCTGTAAAAGCTTCAGCGCTCTGAAGAAGATCCGTAAACTGTGATGAAGCTTGTAAAACTTTAGAGAATATTCTATTGTGCAAACAGAAGTAGATCCTAATGTCTCTGGAGAAGATTTGGACCTTCTAAAGAAGATTCCAAAACACTCTACATTAGGAAACTCTGACGGAGCTATGAATACTTTAGAGATACATTCAAAAGTTTTGAGGATTGAAATGTTCTTCAGATTAAAAGTTTGGACCACATTCTGAAAAGTTTTCCAGAACTGATGAATGATGATTACTGTAGTTATGAAAAGGTTTGATGTTTGATATTTAAACAGGAAAGCAGACAAACCTGAATTACATCTAACAGAGGTTTTTCGAATTCCTTCAAAACAGAAAAGTTAAAAATTATAAAAAAAAAAAGAATTAAACTCCAAAGAATAATCAGAGTTTCTGAAGAAAAATTGGACATTCTGGAAAAGATTAACAAATTATAAAGAAGAAAGAAAAAAACAATAAAGAAAATTTGAACATTCACTAACATTCTAACTCTTTGAAGAAAATGTTTTGGAAGTGTCAAAGAGAAAACATTGATTTTCTTTTAAAACCTTTCAGGCTGCCGATCACTGAATTCAGACTTATTACATTATTTCAAAAGAAAATCTATTCATGATGAACACGCCAGCACAAATAGTGTACTCAAATATGGACAAAAATACAAGATGTTTGTTTGTTGCAAAGGGTCCACAATAATGCATTATTATTATTATTATTATTATTATTATTATTATTATTATTATTATTATTATTATTATAAACAAACAGATCGCCAACGATTCATTACAATCATTTAATCTGCAGTAGTTTTTTTGTCGTTCGTTGAAGACTATTCTGTCTTACAAGTTGGAACATCAGAGGCAAAAGAATAAAAGATTACAAAAGGTCAGAGGTCATGGCATATGATAGTTCAGATTAGCATTGTTCAGATCTATTTAGGATTAAATTATTAGATTTGTGTAAAAAAAAAAAAAAAAAAAAAAAAGAAAAACTACAATAACACAAAAAAACTTAAAAAGTACAAATATATATTTTACCAAGAACAACAACAGAAATAAAAGCAGAAAAGTCTTTAGTCAGAAATAAATCTCATCTTATTCTTACCTGATGAGAGGATCGTTTATGATCGTGTGTTATTTCACTCAAAAATCCGAATTCTTTTTTTTTCGATCCGTCCTGGTTTTAAATCTGGTTTGCAAAACGAATGTCCAGCCTGGTGAGACTCAGCGTATCGACTCGTCCTGTTAAAGTGAGGATTTAATCCGAAGCACATTAAAGCCTCTCAGCAGGCCTGCAGTTGTAAGTCGGCCTGAATGTAAGTGTAAATATGTCTCCAACCTGCGACTATAAACACAATCCATTCAAAGTGATGGTCATATTGATTTTTTCTTTCGGAGTGATTGAAGCCGTGCTTAGAAGGCCTCCAGTTAATTAATAACTAGCCACGGTTTGCATATACACACACACACACAGACAAACACACACTACACACACACACGCACACACACACGCACACACACGTTCTAATGGTATGCACGACTTTTTCAAAAATGAAAGGGTTTAAACATCAGTATTAAATAAATTGTGTTGAAATATCTTTTCTTCGGCTCCTTGTGTCTGCATCTATATGCATGTATCTATGTGGGTATGCATGTGTGTATGTGTGTGGAGGCTTTTTGTGTACAGTGTGTGTGTGTTTGCCTGGTGACCTTTGCCCCCTGGCCTTTAACCCCTTTATCACAGCCCACCAAACACACACACACCTTCCAGCACTGGTCAGCTTTTTTTTTTACATGTCTTGCAAATCACTGCTAATGTTGCACAAGACAACGAGGCAATGTGCGTATACATGCAATGTGTGTGTGTGTGTATATATATAATGTGTGTGTGTGTGTGTGTATATGTGTGTGTGTGTGTGTATATATGTGTGTGCACCCCTCAAGTTTCAGCATATGGATATTTGGATATATTAGAGTATCAGTGTGCAGTAATTCAGCAGTACAGATTTACTGTCCTCTAATAAAATGTACATAATTCTTTAAAAATAAAAATAACTCAACATACAGCCATTATTGTCTAAATAACTGCCCACCATCGTTATGTAGCACTGCTTTAATCCTCCTGGGTGTGGAATTCACCAGAGCTGCACAGGTTGTTGCTGGGATCCTCTTCCCCTCCTCCATAATGACATCACAGAGCTGCTGGATGTTACACACATGACGCTTCTTCATTCCGCTTGAGGATCCCCACAGGTGCTCAATAGTGTTTAGGTCTGGAGATTTACTTGGTCACTACATCACCTTCATCTTCAGCTTCCTCAGCAAGGCAGATGTTATCTTGGTTTCATTTCTATAGTGATGTCTCTTAAAAAAGATACGCTAAAAGAGTTGTGAAGGGTGTATTCATTTACACATTTATTCATCTCATTTGCACACACACACACACACACACACACACACACACACACACACACACACACACACACACACATATATATATATATATATAAATTAAAAGAAAGTGAAAGGTACAATGAGACAGAATAGAGAAATTATTAAGAAGACACGGTGACACTATAAATGAGATGAAAGAATGCAGACATAGGAACAAGGGGACATACATACAGTGAGACAGTTGGACAGACAAAGAGTAAGTAAAGCAGACAGTAAATAATGAATAGGATTGTGAGACAGACAGTAAGAATCTGAGAGCGACAAACACACAATGAGGTAGTTTGAGCGATAGATAGAGAGAAGAGAGGGATGTACAGACTGTGAGACGGTAAGACAGACAGAGCAAAAGACAGTCAGGTACAAAGACATACAGACATTAACAGACACAGTAAGAATATTATATATATATAAAAAATTACACACACACACACACACACACACACACACACACACACACACAGCTCCGTCCTTTTTGATTCCCACATGCTCAGTGTCAGCGAGCCCCAGTGTATCGATCAGCATCAGCCCACGTTTGCATAATTTCTGTTTTGGAGTCAGAAACACACTCTTTATCGCCTCTGCTTCCATCCTGAGGTGTGTGTGTGTGTGTGTGTGTGTGTGTGTGTGTGTGTGTGTGTGAGGCTGTGAGCGAGCAGGAATGTGTGTGAATCACGACACGCTTCTCTGTAGGTCTTCTGGGGAGATTTCAGCAGTCACACAACACTGATTAGCATCTTAATATACGGAAATGTATTGCAGGAAGAAAAGCTGGAAAATAAACAAATGTGATTAATGTGTAAGAAAAAAAAACATAATTAAAGGAATTTAATAAACATACATTGTTGTTAAAATTTTTGATTCATGGGAATTTTTTTTTCAACTGTAGGATTAAAATAAATGTCCTTTTTTTTTTTACATTATTTAATTATTTTGCATTCGATTCTTTACATATAATTCCTTTATTTTCATATGATTTTCCTTCATATATACATTTAATTTTTTTTTTACACAATCCTTTTTTTTTTTAACGATTTGTTCCTCCTCATTTTGTCTTAATTTCTTTGTAACCACTTATTTAATATATAATTTTACATACAGCGTTTGATTTGTTTGTACGTATTTTTAACATGTGATTTTGTTCTAAATGATTAATTGATTTTGTATACGGTTCATTTTTTACACGTGATCCTTTTATATATCATTCATTTCACACATGATTTCTTTCGTCTCCATATCATGAATTTACAAATGATTCATTTATTGTCACGTCCCACCCCGTATATAAATAATTTTTTATTGCAATATGACTTTTTTTTTCTCCTTTAGTCTCTTTCAATCTTTATACACTAAGCAGACACCTAACTTTTCCAAACACAATTCCATAAGATGTCTCTGGATTCATGTCGCATGAAATTTACCCTATAGGACTGGGAGACCCAAACCTGCTCCAGCATGACAACCACACAAACCAGCTCCATGAAGATCTGCTTTACATGGGTTGGTGTGGAAGATCTCCTGCGATAGAGCTCTGATATCAACCCTTCTCACCTCACCTACATCAGTCCTTGACTTCACTCAACACCCTTGTGGCTGAATGAGAACAAATCTAAACAAAAATTGACCAGAACATCTTCCCAGAAGAATGGAGGACAATTATCACAGCATATGGAGACTACATGTGGAATGATTTTTATTTAAAGCATACTTTAAAGATACACGTCTCAAACTCCAGGCATTTGGTTCACAAGCATTTATGTTGATTTTTTTATTTTATTATTAAACTGGATTTTAATAAAGATCCTTTTTGTTTTGTTTAAAAAATGGGAAATTTTGTGCAAATAAAAAATTAAAATAAAATACAAAAATGTTCACCTCTTTTTATTATTTCCATAAATAATGTTTAAATGTTTAAATATTAATCTAATAAAAAATAATACTATTCATCTATATATAAAAATACATAGTAATTAACACTTTATTTCTAGAACACTTTTCTAGAGCAAGCGATAAAAAATGCTTTACATCCAAGATAAGAAAAAGAACTAATGAGAACATTCAGGAAACAGCAAACAATTTTAAAGAAGGCAAGTTTAATCAAGTGAGATTTTAGCAGCTTTTTAAAAGTGACCACAGAGTCGACAAATCTGAGCTTCAAGTAAGGAGAGTTCCACAACCTCGAGAGCAACTACCTCACCGGCACAGTCACCTGCTGTCTTTAATCTAGAGCGAGGAACTTCTAATAAGATCTGCTTGAAGAAACTCAAATTCCTGCTGGAATTATAAGGCTGTAATAACTCATTTATACAGACAGGAGCTTGACTATGAAATGCTCTAAACACCAAGACAGGAATTTTATATTGAATTCTAAATTTAACTGAAAGTCAGTGCAAAGAGTCTGAGATTAGTGTCACGTGAGATCTCTTCGATGACTTGGTAAAGAGCTTAGCAGCCGCATGTTGGACTACTTGTAATCGTTTCAGGGATGAACGACTAAGACAAGTAAAAAGAGAAATGCAATAATCAAGGCAGGAGCAAATCAAAGCATCTGTAATCATGTCCATCTCCAATAATGACACAAATGACATCACATTTAAAAACATGAATAAAAACAATTTCAAAACTAATTTTTCACGTTTATTAAGATTTAGAGCTTGTCCCAAATGAACAGCTAAATTATGAGGGGAATTTTGGGGGCCAATACTTTCAATCACCTCAGGAATTACAGCAGCAGGAACCGAGAGAAGCGCTTCTGTTTTTTTCAGTATTTAATTGCAAGTAATTGTTTACAATCCAGACCTTTAGACATTTCCATTTTTTGAGACTTTTCAGTTTCTAAAATCTCTAAATAAATTTTTATGTGAAATTCTTTATTATGATAGTGTTTATGCTAAAAAACAACAATTTCATATCCAATAAAAAATACATTTTTAGTCAAACACTTTGTTGTGTCATTAAACAATATCCTTAAATGAGAAAGCGAAAAGCAAAGCTTTAATGACCTTTAGACAAAATTCTCTGTGTGTGTGTGTGTGTGTGTGTGTGTGTGTGTGTGTGTATCTGTTTGTGATTGTGTGACCCAGAACTCTCTACTTTTTTTTTTTTAGCAGACATTCAATAGTAATGTTTAAAAAATATATACAGCACTATAAATAAATATATATATAAAAAATGGGGCTTAAAAATAACAACAAATTAAAAAAATTCAAATTAAATAAAATTTAATAAAAATTTAAATAAAATAAATACATTTTGCAATTCGGTTACAATTCAACTAAATTGAATATTATTTGAAAAATAAATCTTAAAAAGGGATTTAGCATTTTTTCTATGTTAAAAATATTGACAAATAATTTCAAGATAAATGACAAATAGTAATAATTAAAGTGAATGGCTCATTTTTTTATATTCCTTTTTTAATATATATTTCAAATTGAAAAAAATAAATTCTGCTTAGAGCACCGAGGGCCTGGTTACATCCTCCTGCTTAATCTTTGACCCTTTCTTTCAAAGCACAGGGGTCAGAGGTCATGGCAGGCACGTGGCCAGAAAAAAAAACTAACAATGATGCCAGATTTGCAAAAAACAACAACAACAACAACAACCGCGACGTCGGTGTTGCTAATTAAAACGAGGTACAATAGTACACTTGTGCACAATAGTAATAATAAAAATATAAAATTTCTAGATCTATAAATTTGCATCCTTTTGCAAAACAAGCGGTTCGGCCCCCACTAACAAACGCTGCATCTTTTGGAATTATGACACAAGAGCATTAAAAACTGAGTGTTTTTTTCCCTTTCTTTTTTAGAGGTAATCAATAACCGTCTCTCTCTTCCTCCGCTCGAATCATGGATTCCCAATACTGCGTTGCTCTTATTATTGTTTTTAATTGATGTTTCTTGTTTTAAATCATATTAGGAAGTATCCTTGAAAGAAATACCACCCCAAAAAAAAAAGTGTACACTCGGCACACGGCTTAATGGCGAGTTATTGACCAGGCCTGGTGAAGAGGGAGTTGTATAATGGTGATTTATGGCATCTGTAAACAAAACACAGAGGAGATGCATTGGCTCAGTGGGACGGCGTCGGTGACGGCTGTTAGGGAACGAACATCATGTTTAAAGGACGTCTCTAACCCGTAAAGACAAGAAGCTACAGTGATGGAGCAGACTGACCAGCTGTACGTTTACACACAGTAATTTAGCTACAGGATCCATATCCAGTTATACTGTCATTCAATTCGATTCGATTCGATTCAATTCAATTCGAATCGATTCAATTCAATTCGATTTGATTCGATTCAATTCGAATGGATTTGTATAGCACTTTTAACTATGTAAATTGTCCCAAAGCAGTTAAAAAATTAAGAAATACATAAAAAATATAAATATTAGCATCATAAATAAACCCCAAATGTAAATGTTGTGTCAAAATGTTATCATGTGAACGAGATAAAAAATAAAAAGCGCATGTACTACAGAGAATTACATATAAAATGTCACATGTCAATGAATAAAACAAGTCTAAAAGTGAAATAAAAAAAATCACACAAAATATGCATTTGAAATTAAAAAAAAATATATAATAAATATATTAATAAATAAATAATAAATATATTATTATAAATAAATAAATAAAATGAGCATGCAAATAATTGATACACTCACAAAGATAAAACGAGAAAAAAGCGATTTGTTTATTATTAATAATATTAATCAAAATTTTATAATCTGTAAATTTAGAATAAAAATTATAACATTTGACAATGATTAAAAAATTAATAGGGAAGTGTGTGAAACATAAACAGTAATTTGTCTAACACTTGTGTAAATATTGCATATGAATCGAGTGATCAGAATTTTGCAAAAATATACAAGCTGTAAAGTAAAGAAAATTATAAATTCTTTACTGAGAAAACGTTTGGTGTATTCAGATTTTATCATCAGAGGAGCAAAAGTCTCAGTCAACGTCCTGATTTTTTTCAAATACATGATATTTATATTTATTAGAGATGTATGTGTGTGCATGTGTGCGTATGTGTGTGTGTGTGTGTGTGTGTGTGTGTGTGTGTGTGTGTGTGTGTGTGTTTTCTTGTGTTTTAAATTAAATATTAAATTTTCTAAATATATGAACTACTTAAATCTTCTTATTTCAGCAGACTTTAACAAAAGTCTTTATTCCCTCCATCCTTCATTAATTCACTCCCCCAATACATGGAAAGTTTTTCTACTTTAAAAAAAAAAAATTCTTGAAGCTGGACATAAAACGCTAAAGTACCCATAGCGCTAACATTAGCTGCTAGCCATGTTAGCTTCCTAATGCTAGCGCTATGGATTCTTTAGCGTTTTCATGCATACGCTAAACAAGTGGTATTTCCGGTTACGGAGCGAGTCGCCACAGTGACACTGCGCTAACTCTCGTTTCTTTCCCTGGCATTGATGTGTATGTTTTCAAGTTTAAAGTGCGAGAGACTAAACAAACTAGCGGTCCGCCACTTAATACGTTCCTGAGGGAACTCAGATTATAAATCTGTTCCTCACGTTAAAAGGATTGCATTCGGTACACGTGTATATGTAATTGAAAGCCCTGTACTGAAGGGTTTTGGTATGAATATGTGCACCGTTACACCCATAATATTTAATAATTAAATCATTAATTGGAACATATTTCCTCTGATGATTCTCCATTTCTGAATTGTCATCTTGCTACAAGATTATTTTGAATTTCTGTTTTTCTGGTTTTGAAATGAGGAGGAATATTTGTAATATTCATGAATTTTCAAATCAAACTCAAATGTATGTTGCTTGTTGGTCCTATTAAAAAATGTAGGGAGGCACAAATGTGTGCAGGCAACCGTATGTGTAGGTGAATAACTATGTGCTGTGTGGCGTGACGAGAAGATTTATCATCCTCGAGCTACACATCGCTGGTCGAGACGTTACAAATGGGGAAAAAATTCATTTATGAATCAGAATTGTATCAGAGTCAGAAGATAAAGATGACCAATACCATCCTGGATTCATCCACATACGCTCCAGTGATGTAGCAGTAACGATGAATATCTGTGTAGCCCTGTGCTGTGGTTTGAATTAGAAAGTTAGGATGCTTTTAAAAAAAATCAGTGATCACGATCACAATATTCTGGAGAAATCAATATTACTGCACTGTACAGTGTGAAAATACAACAAGAGCCTCTATATTAGAGTCTAAAAAAGAAAATATATTTCCGTTGGGTTCACACGTTTGTTTATTCAGAATCTGAAAAAATAATGTGAATTTCTTATGTAATATATTTGATTTTTTATTGAGGGCATAAAAAAGGAGAAAATGTTTTTTTTTATTGTTTTTGAACCAAATGTATTCATTTCTTTATTCATTTGATCACAAAGTCATCAAAACATTAAATTACCAATGGCTTAAAGTGCACAATATTTCCAATCTAAAATCGAATCCTAACCTGGAAGTAAAATGGAATAATATAATACAAACTGGAGCACCATATTCAGAGATTAAAGAGAATCTATTAGAACATGGGGTGGGACGGGGCAGGACCTGGGGGTTGGGGTTGTTTCCATCTGAACGTCTTGGAGTGAAGCTAGAATGTTGGATGGAGCCACTGATGGATTGTGCATATTAAGCGTATTTTACATTTTGAGCAAAAAACATTTAACGGTTAAATTTTCATCATTTGTTTTTAACAAATGAACGCAATGGTACAGGGACACCAGAATTTACCTCAAAGACATTTAAACTAAAATGCTGTGTGTGTGTGTGTGTGTGTGTGTGTTTGTGTCTATGATGCTTTTTTGTGTGTTTAGTTTGTATATATATATGTTGCATTGATGCGGCATTTTTTTTGCTTTACCTCTTCTAGAACGCCATTTCAAGACTTTTACTAACCCGTATTCACTGTACAGTGCACTACTTAGTGTTTTATTACATAATTGAGATTGTATTTTCTTGAGGAAAAGGAAGCAGAGCATCAATAACAGCATGTTCATTCAGAAGGAGATTTGGAAGTCACCCAAATCATCGTGGGTTCCCCTTTTGAATCTGGTTCATCTCAAGGTTTTTCCCTCATAACATCCAGGGGAGTTTTTCCTTGGCACATTTGCTCATGTCTTGCTATGGGGATAAACACACATACATTTCAATACAAGTAAACTTTGTTCTATAATTATTGCATACTGCAAAGCTGCTTTGAGACGACGGCCATTGTTGAAAGTGCGTTAGAAATAAAACTGAAGTGAAAAAAACAAATCCTGTCTGAATAGAGTTTTCTAGAAAATCCTGTATGGCGTATACACAAGACATGAAATGCTTTATTTGGAAAAAGTTAAATGAAGATTTTTCCTTTTATCATCCCTAAAATTTATAGTAAGAATTATATTATTAAGTAAAACTCAAACAAAAGCAACACTTTGGTGCTTGGACCCCTTATATTAATTAGTGTTTTCTGTCACTTTTATGTGTTTATTTATTTATTTTTGCCCCATAACAAGATCCATACTTGTATAATCCTCTCAATAATACATAAATATATTGTACACACACAGACGTACACCATGGAAGTAATTGAGTTCTTCATTAGAAATGGATCCCATCCACATAGGGCTTTACAGCAGATCTTTTTGCATACAGACGTCTGGACACATGTACAGGTATAAATCTCACAAGCACATTCGAGATAACATTCAGATAACTGAGGGATTCCTACGAGATAATGACGGGTGGAGCAAAGGATTCTAATGTACCTCACAGCCACAAATTAAGCAATTTCCATCCAAATAGGGCTTTATGGCATATTCTGTCAAATCCAGTGTGGTGCACACAATATTGTTATATTGATCATCTTTTGTTCTTCATACAAGTTTACAACCAAACCCCAAAAAGCTTAAAAATATTATTATTATAATTATAATTTTTTTTTAAAAGCAGTTCCTTTTTTTTTTTTATAAATATAGTGCATGGGGGATGGGGGGGGGGTTATTGATATGATTTACATTAATAATATTCCAGCTCCTTTTTGTTTAATGTCTGTTTTAAAAACTATATATATTATGTGTATTTATTACCTCTTTATAGTTAAATTTTTTTGTTGTGACAGTACAATCCCCTCTGTCCTAAAATTGTACTGGC
Organism: Silurus asotus; assembly: GCA_024362625.1. NCBI lineage: Eukaryota > Metazoa > Chordata > Actinopteri > Siluriformes > Siluridae > Silurus > Silurus asotus. Next base: position 5,474,038 of record MU563656.1, read on the forward strand.
ACTGGAGATTCCTTTGCGAAAATAAATATCTCCTTCCATATAAATGCATCTGCTGTATAACCGTTTTCCATAAAAATGATTAGTTAAAACAAGAGCATCAATAATAATCTAAAGGTCTGATTTGCAGACGCACTTCTGTCAGAGCTGCGGTTATGGGGAATGAGTCACCTTTTAAACCGATCGTATTTGAGAATTAAACAGCACTGGGGTGTAATAATTTTTATTAAATGTTACTTGGTTGATAATGATGTTGATTTATCAACTTGCTGATTAAGTTGCAGTGGCATTTGATCGATTTATTAGATTTATTCACGTCGCAAATGCGACTCGATTGAAGACTCGCTTGAAGTCATGAAAAATCCACATCCCCTCTGCATAAACATTCATATTAAATATTAAACCTTTCAGACTATAATCCAGGAAATTGCTAGAAAAAAAAAATCCTTTTCACTTTCCTCTGAAGATCCGAGCAGCGTTCCTGTACACGAGCGGGATTTTTCCAACGCCCTTTTCCAGATCTTACAGTAAGTTTGTCTTGTAATTTTTGTGTTGTAAATAAATCTGTCGCTATGTTAAGATGTAACTGTGACGAGTGGTTTCATGTGAATGCGCCAATAAATCGCAGAACAGGACGCTTAATAAGCGGACGAAATCCAATATGACTAAGCAGTGGAAAGCACTAAAATTAGCCTTGTGCAACTAATACTCGAACTTTTCCGATCTGTGTCGGATCAGTGTTTTTCCCAAAAGTACCAGCAGCTCTTTTTTAAAAAATTGACAATTAATTTAAAGGATTTCCGAAATGTCTGGTAGGAAATAGAGGCTTCTGTGTGGTCTTTGGACGGTTGAGTGTAAACAGGGTTGAGAACTCTTTGTTGTATGAACCTTGAAGGGTTGAAGAACCATTAAAACCCCTGAGGCACTTATCAGAGTGGTGTGTAGTTTAAATGGGAAAGTCAAGACAAAGACAGGAGGCCGGTTTTATGTCCTTGTAAAAAAAAAACAAAAAAAAAAAACAACAACAACAAAAATCCAATCCCCTGAATACATCTCCATCTGCAAATCCTAAAATCCTGGCCTTTGACCTTCTAACCTCGACCTCTGACCTCTATAGGACACTAAGGGACTCTATGGGTTTTTGTCCATATGCCTGGAATTAGTGTTGCAGTTACATTCAGGATTAAGACCAAGGATCTCAAGGATCCCACTTTTATTCGGAAGCTTCACTGTGGAATAAAACATGGCAACGTACTCGTCTTTTCGCATACAGACGTCGGGACACATGTACAATTCTCTCTCACACACACACACACACACACACACACACACAATTCGAGATAACATTCTGATAACATTCATAACTGTGCAACGTTCCAGTAAATTCGCCATCGCAGAATAAAACCGTGTCTGTTTATATACTAACATTCTGGATTTTGAAGGTGCGGTTAGTAAGATTTAAAGGTGTTCCTCAAACTGTTAATCATTTCCTAAAAAAACTAAAAAAAAAACTTAATTTGCAAACCTGCCATGCAGTGGATTTTGTTATATTTGTTAGAAATTTTCTCATTTCATTAAAAGGCAAATCCTTAAGGATAATGACTGGGAAGGTTTTTCAGTCACAGGTTACAAATGGCTCTTTGAGCGACAGGACTGCCGTCCAATCAAAATCGTTAATCCCTGTCAGAATTTACAATCCATAGTCTACTGGATTCAACTCAAAACTTTCATTTCTCACAAACATCTCGTGTATATGACTGAGATTGTGTTGATCTACGGTATATGAAGCAAACGCACACGTGTTGTACGGATGACGTGTATCTAGATGTTATGTAATCATTCATATGATTATGTGGTATATGTTTACATTCGTTTTTACATCCGTAAAAAAAAAAAAAAAAAACGCAAGCACACAAATCAATCATGATAAGCATGATCGTGTTTGTAATCACAATTTAACGGCACTCGATCTTGAAGCGTTTTGCTGAATGTGTTCACTCACTTTTTACCTAAATATACAGAATGCTATTACATGAGGGCGTCATTTTATTAATTATATCAGCCTTTGAAGCAAACAATGTCTCTTTCGTAGGAATCAGTTCTGACTCGTGGTCTTGGTTTATTTGGTTGCTGGTCAAAGTCCAGTAGAAATAAACAAACACGTGATCAGATCTGTGTTCTCTAACAGCGAGTATGGCTGATATACCTTTCGTACGGTCAGTATTTTAAAAGATTTTGTCATAAAATAAGCCTAAACTTGACTGATTGGCACTTGACATCATCAAGGCTAGCGTATATCATTATTTCAATATTATCTCAATATCCCCTGCTCCACATTCCAAATCACCACATCAAATCCCGGCTTTTGTGACCCCTTTTCCGACCTTTGGGATTGGACCTCTATGCGCAGTGGGAGAGACTCAGCTTGAGGACGCCCTCTGTGTGCATCTTGAACAGGAGCTTGAACTCAGTAGGTAGCTGGTGCGACTCCTGCCACTTGGTAGTGAACTTGGTGCCTTTTTTGTCATAGTAGTGGTAGGGCAGCTCCTTGCCAGTGTTCGGGTCCCAGCCGAAAGGCCAGAAGCCATACAGGTGAATCTGCTCACACAGAGACGAGGCCAGAGTGAACATCAGGATCCCCGTGCTTAGGCGTTTCGGGGAGAGCTGCTTCGTCTTCCAGTACCTGCAAAACCAGCACAGGTGGATGATGGGATCAAAATGGAGCACATGGCATAATTTTTGCTCGTAATTTGCTTTTTTAGAATTTATTTTTTTTGTTTGCGAAGGATTTATTGAAGATACTGATCGCTGTTGAATAAAATTGCGATATACAATAAGCTACAATATAATCAATAAACCTTTTATTGTCATATAATTAAGCCAGAGTTTCTGTCTAGAAAACAGACAGACAAAGGAAGAAAAGAGACACTAAGAGGGTCCATGAGAGAGAGAGGGAGAGAGAGAGAGAAAGAGAGAGAGAGAGAGAGAGAGAGAGAGAGAGAGAGAGAGAGAGAAGAATCGATTGAGAGAATTGGAGAGGCGTTGTTGAATGGAGCCCCGTCGAGGTTTATGAAGAGGGGCTTAACCATGCTGGCCACCAGAAATGCCTCACTGCACTGTAATCTCCTCCAATCCCATTAAAGAGGCACAATCACTGCCTTTAAGACGCTCTGATAGGTCTAATACACCTTAAGAGTATAATGTTGACTGTAATGTAATAAACATTGGTGCAGAAACATGATGTACACCAACACCTACGTCCTGATAAGGACTAATTTTTCAAAAAGGAAAAAGACCACCAATCCTTAACAATCTGCTTTTGTTGTTTGGTGTAATGCTTTTTTTTGGGACCGATGTCGTTTTTTGGGGGTTTTTTTTATACAGTCAAGTATTTATAATTTTTTTGTAAGGTAAAGAGTCATTTCAAATGCAACCAGAAAAAAACAATTTATGGAAGACATATTTTATCTTATTTTTTCAGTCTTTGCATAGGGTATATGGTGTGTATCATTGGGATGTACTGTGGTATCATCATTTGGTACATCCATGATCTTCTACATATTCTTCCAATCTTTATACACTGAATAGACGAAAGTATTAGGGCACCTGACCACAACTGTATAAGATTGTATTAGGATGCAGCATGAAATGCTCCCTTCACTTGAACTAGGAGCGCCGAACCTCTTCTAGCATGGCAATGTTCCTGTGCACAAAGCCAACTCCATAAAGATCTGCTTTACATGGGATGGAGTAGAAGATCTCCAAACTTATTAAACACAACTGGGGTGAATGTGAACGCTGACTGCACCATAGGCCTCCTCACCTCACCTACATCAATACCTACATTCACAAACGACCTTGTGTCTGAATGAACCTACACAAATCTCCACAAAATCTCAAGCACATAGCAATCTTATGGTCAGGTGTCCACGAACTTCTCGTCCATATCGTTCATAATCTATTGTTTGTGTTTGTGTGAAAGAAATAGATAAAGATCCAGTCAGAATGCACACCGGTATCATGAATGGCTCACCTGTTCACATACTGCATGATGTTCCCAGGCCAGGCTAGTTGAACCCGGAGCTGACCCCGGTGCTCCACAAAGAAGTCCACCAGCGTGCGAGTGACCGTGGCTGAGGTGTGGAAGAAAAAGGCTGGAATCCACAAGATGGCTCCGTCCAGCTTTTTCAAGCTGAGGAAGAAGTTGTTTCGGTCTTGGATGGTGAGAAGGTTGTTATAGTACTTCTCCAGGATGCTGGGATTGAAGGTCGTGAGGTTTGTGCGACGGCCCACGTCCCTGCGGAAGACCTCGGTGGGTGCGAAGTTGCAGCGGAAGACGAAATCGTAGGCGTCGATGGCGGCGCCGCATCGGCTACCTGTCAGGATCCCGCTGTTTCCCACTACAGCACACGTGTTGTAGCGCTTGTTAAGGATGGGCGACGAGTCAGGCAAGAGGGAACGGAAGTTCTCGCCGATAGAGAAGACGTATTTATGACTGGAGTAGTCGTAGTGCATCAGCTGACCCACACGGACGCTGCTCTTGGTCAGAGTAAAGTTACGGGGCACGTCAATGTACTGGGCAATCTCTTTACTGCAAAACACACAGCATCACTAACGTCATTAGATTTGGATATTGATCAGAATAGCGTGCTCACATCAGGAATTGTAAGAAGGTCCTCAAATATCCTGAAATTAAATTTCTGTCCAATCCTACTTAATAGTTCAAGTCAAATAGTTCAACTTTACGCACAAAAAAAGTTCATTATTGCTGTAAAAAAGGTCATTTATAGTGCAACTCTAAATACGTAATGCTCAATAGTTTGTTAAGCAAAAACATTAGACTGTTTTTGTTACTCCAGGTCTTCAGGAACATTGGTGTTTATTTGGTTAGATGTGTTCTTCTTTTAAAAAACCTTTGAAACTTCTCAGATGTTTCATGCATTAATATATAATAGTGTGTGCATGGCTTTGTATTATGTTTGGCTTCCACTAGAACATATCCACAGTCCTGATGATGCACAATGCTTTACCTTTGCTCTAAGTAGCCCGTCTTATTGAACTTCCACTTGGACGAATTCTCCTGTAGGTTCTCATTCAGGGCATTGTTCAGTGGTGTAAATGCTGGGTCAAGAAACTTCATTGCCAGTTGGGATCTACAGAAAAGAAAAAAGTGGGAAAATAGCTTGAACAAAAATTAGGTCTAAGTAGGGGGCAGCTGGTCAGTGGGGGCAACAGGAAAATAGAGTTTCCGTTCCATTTCACAGGAAGACCCAGTCCTGATGTCACAGCGGTGGCAGCTGCTGAAAGTAGCTCAGATCAATGCCACCCCATCAGCCCCAGCGCCAATCCCCCCTGCCTCGGGCAGTCGATGGCCATTCTAATTAAACTGCCTCTTTTTAGACTTCAGACTTGGTCAGTTACTCAGTCTCACTCGTTAAGAGCTTGTACTGGTTTATTAGTAAGGTTATTAAGGCGGCTGTCTCAGAACTTGACAGAAAAAGGAGAAACATCTGAGGAATACAGCAGTCTGAGAACATGCAAGACTAACCAGTGTCGCTGTTCAGGACATTCTAAATGAGGTGGCTGGAGTATTTATGAAAAAGAATGCTACGCTGAGGTCAACAAAACACCCAAGTGTGGCGGCAGATGGTCCAAGCCTTTTTGTTTCCCTCCTTCCATCCCTCCCTTTATTCATTCCACCTGCAAAGCAACTCACTACATACTTCAGCAAAATAACTCCCATTTTATAACCTGGATGCAACAAAAATCGCTGGCAGGAAATTTGATCTGCCGTGAGAGTAAATCAGGACCAGGGACAGCTCCTTGTGCTTTCTTGATCAGATAGATGAGTTTTATAACCTGTCACATTCTAAGAGTTTTACAAGCCTCTCGAAAAGAAACAAAAACCACCTTTGAGAATGGCTCAAGAGGAATTTCTGTTTACCACTGCTTCAGAGATTTTGTGTCCTAAAGTTCCTGTTTATTATGTATAGAGGTCCAGTGAGAAGCACCATCCCCTTACTGCGCCAGATCCCTGGTTTATCCTGAGCCTGGTCTTTGTAATAGATCGATGTTTGATACAGTATGAATTCCCACCTCAAGCCAGTGTTCAGGCAGGAGAAAGTTAATTCACAAAGCTGTACTCTTCCTCATCACTGAGCTAGTTGCATTCTATTTTTTTTTACCAATGCACTTTGGTGTATCTTTAACTGTCATGCTTTAAAGGTGCATCAGTGGTCCTTATAATCCAATAATGTACACTATTTTATCGTGACAAAAACATGCTCAAGAAAAAAAGCTTACTCTTAATGGTACCAGAACACAGGAACCAGTTATACTTTTTTTAACCAGTTATTTTGGTTTGAAGCTTGAATGATTCCTGTCAATGTTCACAGAGCTCCACCCCACAATCTTAATTGACCTGTAGAGTATCTATAATATGTCTAACACTTATTCTGTACTAGAGGTTTTATATATTTGTATAACGTCTTCTTGCTTCTCTGACTTAATACCCATTTACTAAAGAAAGAACATAAAAAAACAATGTTTGTTTGATTATGTTTTTATACACCATTTGGCCCAAAAAATATTGAGATGAAGACATAAAGATTCAGCAACAATAGATGTCACTTTCGGTGGTGGATTGGCAGCTTGGTGAGTTCAAGTGAACCATCATTCATTATTATTTAGTGATTAATTTTGTAATTGTATAGAATGTCTTTGGAGGCGCTAGCATTGAATTTTCTTTTCAGTTGAACAGAAGACCCAGAACTGTTCCAGCATAGCAATGTGCAAGAATGCAGCTCCATGAAGATATGGTTAACATGGAATGAGTGTGACCAAAAGCATTCTGAACACTTTTGGGATAAATGTTAACACTGACTGCACCCTAAATCCGTACCTGACTTTACTTACAGGCTTGTGTCTGAATGAGCACAAATCTCTACAAAATCTAGTGGAAGATCTTTCCAGATGATGGAGGTAACTAGAGAGGAAAATGAGGACTAAATGTTAAATAGGATGGTTAAAAGCAACCAATCTTATGGTCAATAATGTGTTTATATAGTGTATCCTAAAGTAACTAAACCAATTAGCGCATGCATTTCGTTAAAAATATAAAGCATATAGAATGAATTTTCCAAGTTTTTTCACAGTGTAAGTAGTTTGGATATTGAAATGATCAGCATCAACAAAGCCCTACTGTAACCAAAAAAACAAACAAACAAACAAAACATTTGTTTGTTTGCACAATTGATGCTACTGAAGTCTTTTCTTTTACTCCATAGAAACTCTTCTTGGTCTGAAACGTTATTGAAAATCTGTTTGTTTGTTTTTTTGCATCTGCTATAAGAGCTGCTTCGTCATTGAATTTTTTGGTGCGTTTAGTGCGCATGCGCAGTGATGCAGCCGGTTACTGTACCATGAAACCGAGGCCCTATTTTGGGGAAAACAATCTCAGGCAGTGACATTGACAACCATGCATTTGAGTTGAAAATGATGATGCTGAGACTTAATTAATCGTGTAAATTAATGTATAGGTATATATGAGCTAATAAATACAAATAAAAAAAATGCACCAGTGTGGATATTTCTGATGGTTATGTAAGACAACATTAACGACTCCAAAAGGTGTGATTCAGTCCCGCAGGTGTTCACGCATGGCTTCACCCTCTAACGCTCTCACTCACTCACCTGAAGCCCGTGTGGAACATGTACATCCGCGGCCCGCCGCCGCCGCCGCCGATCGGATACTTGGGGGCCGTGAAGATGGCGTCCTTCTTTATGGACACGTAGCTGATGAGTGAGAGGATGAGCAGAGCCACGCTGAACATGACCAAGCCCAGGGCGCTGAGGATGCGCACCATGATGCCCTTGCTCTCATTCCAAGGTAAACAGGATGGATTGAACGCGACGACGCCGATGCATGCATGCATTCATACGCAAGAAGATTGACAACGAAAGAAAGAAAGAACAAATGCGCACAAGTCTACGGCAAACCCCGCATCATCACGCAGGATGTCGGACGCGCGCGCGATGGAGGCGATGCTGCGGTGGCGGAGAGATGCTCGCGTTCTCCTCGCGCTCCCTCCCGGTGCGAACTCGTGCACCGAGCTGCCATCGCGGACCTTCTCCGGTTGAGCAACGGGACTCGGGTGGGGGCAAAAAAAAAGCGCAAGGCTTTTCGGGGTTTTTAATTAATGCACTCTGGTGGATACTTAAAGGAGACCTGACCTGGAAAAGAAACAGCAGGAATGAAGAAATCGGTGAAAACGGAGCACCGGAAGCACTGGCTGATTTGCTAAGCTTTGCAGCGTTGCATAGATGATACAGTCTCAGAACTTACTGTACCAATCTGCATTTGTTCCTGTTCTTGTTGCTAGGGTGGTAACATCAACTGGGCATGCTGGGTACCTTTTTCTCTACAAAGTATTATTTCAAGTTTAATGCATTACAAAGAAGAGAAATATACATGCACAATGCATTAAAATAAAGCAAAAGTGCATGGATGTAAACCATAAAGCACACAAATATCAAATATAAATATATCATACCAATCAACTCATACTTAAAGTCTTCACCAGTTACACCTCAACACCGACCAGGACACCCTTAACACACTGCCTCCTTTAACGTTCTTCACGAAAGGCAAAATCTGCATCAAGTCCTGATCCGATCCAGTCCACCGATCATTAGCATTCTGTACGGAAAGCCAAACATCTGGATCAAAACGCATCATTCAGATCCTCCATAAACCCAAAAGTTGCTTTACAAACCCAACATTCTCTAACAAACACCATCATTTATCATTAAATACCAAAATTCTCACATCTGACATCATGATTCAACACGAACAATCTCCAACAACCACCAAATTCCACCACTAAATACTCTATTAAACACCATCCTATATAATTAAACACTAACATTTACAATCAAACACTAAAATTCTTTCTCAAACATTCTCATTATGTATTCTCATATTTACCATCATGGTTCAACACCTACATTCTCCACCAATCACCAACATTAATCTTAAATCACCAACATTCTCCATCAACCACCAACATCATTAAACCCCAACATTCTTATATCTAACATCATGAGTCAACACCAAAATTCTCAAACAACCACCAATATTCACCACGAAATACCACCAATCTCCTTTAAACACCAACTTTCTACATCAAACACCATCATTTACTATCAACACTAACATTCTCATATCTTACAGCATCGTTCAACACCACAATTCTCAACAAATTACCGATATTCATCATAAGACACCAACGTTCTCCATCAAACACCACCATTCACTATCAAAGACCTTCATTTACCATCTTTTACATACATTCTCCATTAAACACCATTGTTTATTTTTAAACACAAAAACGTTTAGGCAACCACCAATATTCATCACCAAATACCACCAATCTCTTTTAAACACCAACACCCTCCATTAAACACCAGCCATGATTTACAATTAAAAGCCAACATTTTTCCTCCAACACCAACATTCTCCATCTAACACCATCATCATGAGCCAACACCAAAATTCTCCAACAGCCACCAACATTCACCACCAAATACCACCAACAATAACATTAAAATCCTCTATAAAATTCCAGAAACAATCACTAACCAAACACCAATTATTTAACACCCAACACCCACATTGCACTACACCTTTATTCGTAATCAATAACCAGCATTTGAAAAACAATTTGACTTTGGAATTATGAAATGTAAAAAAAATAAAGAATGTGAATAAAAGAAGAAAAGTCACAGAAATGTTTTAAAATCAAATTACAGAATTATACTGTTAATTTCCTGATGATCTTCTAACTCAGTCCCATAACACAGAGGAACATTAAAACCCCAGTTTCAGGTGCATGGTGTAGGTTCTACTCGAAACCTGTCAGTCTTTCTGTTCCATTCATATCTATTACCAGTAACGTTATTAATATCACCGCACAGTGAGAGCGTACAGTGTCGAATTGTCCGGCTTTAACTAAAAGCTTTATGTGTAATTAACAATCTCAGTGCAATGGTAGAGTTAACAACATCAATAAAAATAATTAGAGAAGACAAAGAGCGGCCCATTTTGCTGCTGTGTTCAGCGCTGTGTTGTGTAGCTGCATTAACGGTCGGCCATGCTTGGAGGGATCTGTCAGATTCTCTCTCCCTCTACTTAATGGGCTGGAAGAATGCGAGCCAATCAAAGCCCCATGAATCTCCCATTAGCCCATTTAGGTTAATGACCTGGCCAAGAAGTGCTTTGGCCAAAACTAAGCTAATCACATGAGACAGTTTGTTTTTTATTTTTTTGCCGCTACATGAGGTTGTGTGTGTTTTTGTGCGTGGTAGCGAGCTACACTATGTCCTTATGCCAGTATGTATGTTAATTAGCAGTTTCCATGGCATTTTACAGTTTAAACCAATATGGACATTAAATATGAGAAGTGTAAAAAAACGTTTTAATTGATGACCAATCAGATTGGAGAATTAAAGAGTATTATTGCGGCTTTATTCTTATTTGTGTTAGAGTTCAACTCCCTCCAAAAGCTTGTCTTGTTCTTTTAATATCAGTATACTGAACTCTCTCACACACACACACACACACACACACACACACATTAAAAATTGTGTATGACCTTTGATGAAACTCGAATAAATATTATTTAAATGTTGAGCACCACTGATGATCTGAATACTCAATAAATCACCAGTTGACATCAAGCCTGTGTCTGGGCAGATGAGGTTTAGCTTCAAAGGAGCATGAAATTAAAGCCAGAGTGTAGAAAAGTTTCTCTGGCTTTTAGAAAATGCAAAAAAACAACCCAACAATCTGAAGTTTACAATCTGAAGTGTTCTGTCAAACGGCTCGAGTGTAACTCCGAGAGCTTCACAGCAAGCTGACGAGGAAATGTGGATAAAACCACAACATGGTGAGGAAGCATGGACGGATTATTTTCGTGTTCATTTGTGCAGTAAGGTATATACTTTTGTTCAAGTATGATTTTCAGGTACTCTTTACAGCTCTGGTCCATGGAGGCCAAGAATATTAATTTTGTAATAGTCTGTTTTTTAGAAATAGGTGTTCTGTCTACACAAAAGCCGTGTTAGTCTTGTGTTTATTTTATGCCTTTTCAACCCCTTTGACCTCTGGAGGTTCATTATAGTTGGGGAAACTCGTCAGTGGCAGCAGGTAGCGAAAAAAAAAGCATAAGTATCAATCTTCTGTGAATGGAGAGAGAGGAAGATAGAGAGAGAGGGTTAATACAGTATGAGCTATGGGGCATTGCGGCACAGGACGAGGCCTTGAGTCTGAGTCATGTTCAGGCTAAACGGTGGCCATTTTGACGGGATGTGGGCGAGATGAATAGCAGCGTTAGCAGAGGACATGGACCTGGGGTTTTTGATATATGGCCTAGAGGTCAGTGGCTTAGAGAGCTACATATCTGTGCTTTGTGTGTGTGTGTGTGTGTGTGTGTGTGTAGGGTGGTGTGTAAGTTGCTCATGCTGGACGAGGAGAACTGTGGTTGCTAGGCAATGGGTTGACCAGGGAGCCTTGGCCTGATTGGAGCTGCATTGGATCAATTTCCACACGGTGGAGCTGACCAGTATCAATCACACACACACACACACACACACACACACACACACACACACACACACACACACACATTTATTAGGAGAGTTCTGCAGAGAGTGAGAGAGATGAAGCTACACTGCCATAAATCTCAGCATGCAGACAGCTTTGCATTGTGCTCTTGTCAATGTCAAAACTGAGCTGAAATGGATTGATGGTTGGACAATAGTGTGTTAAGTCCGAATGCTGTTCTGCCAGCTGCCAATTATTATCCTCAACTCTATAAACCTCAATATTCAGAAAAATGTCGAGGGGAGAATTCAAAACACCAACCAACATCAAACCGAGGGGGTAATTGTGTGTACTTGGTGTTAAAAAGAATTTAATCTAGAAAACCTGTCAGAAAGAAATATTTTGTCGTCTACTGCACCTTAAATCTAACAATAAGAACAGTTAAAGCAGTTACCAGTTAACACATTCACTGTATGGGAAAGGTTTGTGCACACCACTGAAACCAGTACATTACACCGATGTGTTTTTTCCAGAATTGTTCCCACAAAGGTGACACAAGTGCACAGAAGGTCTCCATCCTGAAGCTCTACTATTCCATGGGCACAAAACGAGCTCCAAAAAAACACACCATTTGAAAAACATTGGAGAAGAAGAACATTAGTGTCCTGCAGCCTCGCCCTCAACTCTACTGAACACCTTTGGTACGAAATAAAACTAGAACCTGCTGAACATCTTAACATCAGCTCCTGATCCCACTCATGCTCTTGTGGCTAAATAAACACAGACGTGTTCCCAGAAGAGTGGAGCAGGCAAGGAGAACTAACTCTGGAATGGGAAGTTCAAATCTAAACACATGGCTGTGATTGTCTGGTTTCCACAAACCTTTGGATGAAAGACACAACAATTCACACAAACCATGGTACACCATACACCAATGCTGACTGTAAAAACACCAAGACTCTTCATCAGCACCATCATTTTTAATTCTCATCTTGAAACAGGGCTTCTTTGTATAGTTATGGATTTTTAGCTTCTGAAATGCACTTGGAGCACTCATTGGAATGAAAAAGCACACCACTGTAGGTTCTCAATAGAACCATCAAACAGATGGAAGGCTTCCATGGAATAACAAATCAAAGGACCTATAACAGTTCTTTTCCCAAAACTATTTTCCACAACCATTTTCCATTTTTCCCTCAGGGTATTTTTTGTCTAGCTTCCTGAAGAAGCTCTTAGGAGGCTCCTTAGAATCCTTTTTGAAAGTAAAACCCTCTGTTGATAGATTCCACATCAATCTTTTTCCCTGAGGAACAAATTGAAGAATTTTGAGTGTAAATCTCTGTCAAATGTCAATAATCTCATCATTCACATCACATCAATCAACAACATACACAAGTAGAAAACAGGGTTCCTCAGAAATTTTTCTGGAGAATTTCCATAGCTTCTGAATGAACTCTCTTTGGAAAACTGTCTGAAATGCAGCATCATCAGAAAAGGATCCAATTGACAACAGAGCAAAAGACCTCCAACAATAATAAAGATGGCCAGCTTCCATCTTGTCCATTAATTTTTTTTTTGTTTGGAGACTCTTCACGAAACAATTCCACACGGAAGCCTCTCTGAAAAGGAAATCCTCTGTAGCAAGGTTCTATATAAAGCCTTTGAGGATTTTCAGAAAATCAGAAATCAGGAAATCCTTCAAAATCCTGAATTTCATTAAAGACAAAAAGAGTCACCATCGGACCCCAGTAATCTTAAGAAAATCATTCACAAACATACACATTGAAGTTCTTCAGGGGTTCTCTTAGGGATGTACAATCAAAATTAGACAGTATGCAGTAAATCCTTTAATTTCATGATTATTTCATTACTCCATTCACCATTAAACAGCAAGATTCACAATCATCTACCATCATACAGAGGTTTTCTGGATATCTACAGGTTTCTTGCTAGTTCTACATAGAACACCATAATTGTAAGGGAAATCCACAGCACATCAGACATTTATCAAACACAATCAAATGCTTTTTCAAACACAGACATTTCATTAAAAGAAACATTTTTCATTATCATCTGTGGAATGTGTAAAAAAAAAAGCGTTTAATTTGAGTCATAGTATAGATATAATATTCTAGAGCACATGCACCTGCCACACAATTTCCACTACTATTGTTCACAATAGTAAACAATACTGTTTACATGTAGTTTACATGGTGAGGAATTTACATTTCTGGAAAAGTCCAGTGGGAATCTTCTGGTTGTTAATTTTTATATAATAGATACATGTAGTGGTCTGTATTTGTCCCAAATCCATCCACCCATCTTCCCATCCACCAGCCATCCACAAAACCATCCATTCATCCATCCATCCACCCATCCATTCACAAAACCATCCATCCATCCACCCACCCATCCATCCATCCATCCATCCATTCATCCATCCATCCATCAATTTACAAACCATCCATTCATCCATCCATCCACCCATCCATTCACAAAACCATCCATTCATCCATCCATCCATCCATCCATCCATCCATCCATCCATCCATCCATCCATCCATCCACCAATCCATCCATTCATCCATCCATCGATTCACAAACCATCCATCCATCCACCCATCCATTCACAAAACCATAAACTATTCATCCACAAACTATCCATCCTATTAAACCACAAACTATCCATCGATCCATCCATTCATCTATCCATCCATTCACAACCCATCCATCCATTCATCCATCCATCCATCCAACCATCCATCCATCCTCCATTCACAAACCATCCATTCATCCAGCTATCCATCCATCCATAAATAAAACCATTCATCTATTTCATCCATCCATCCATCTATCCATCCATCCATCCATCCATCCATCCATCCATCCATCCATCCATCCATCCATCCATCTACTAAAAAATACTATTCATCTACTACTACATTCTGCTACTATCTAAAGAAGTTAAATCAGTTTTCTCATACCGTTTGCTCTCTCTCTCTCTCTCTCTCTCTCTCTCTCTCTCTCTCTCTCTCTTTCTCTCTCTTTCTCTCTCTCTCTCTCTTTCAACTCAGAGGCCTGAAGCCCAAATTGTCATCCTGGATGAATAAGTACTACTCTCCCAGCAAGTGTCGCTCATCAAACGCAGACAAAATTATATCACATTGACTGCATATTTTACCTCATCTCGAAAAAAAAAGTAATCAGTGTCTTTATGGGCTGTTGGTCCCGAACCAAGAGTTCCCCAAAGTGCTGTAGTTGCAGCAGTGCCTGTCGTCTCAGCCTCCCAAACGGTTCCATGCAATTAAACCTGAGAACGAGCAAAAGCCAGTCTGGAATACATAATTGTATCGTTTTATCACCATCCCGCGAGCTGTTTCACTGCCAGACGACTCTGTCCAGGTTCACAATATTCAACCTGAGCTCTTAATATATTCAGATGGTGCCTCCTGTGGACCATGTTCCATGTTTACTGTCCTTATCTTATCTTATCTTATCTTATCTTATCTTATCTTATCTTATCTTATCTTATCTCATCTCATCTGCTCGGACCTACAGTATTGCTCTTGGGGTCGCAGCACCTTTAACATGCAAATGTTTGTGTTAAAATTACACTTGTGTAATATCTAATGGTTTTCTAGATAATTTCAAGACTTCTTTAGTGTTATGTTTTATGTCTAAAATTATTTCCAATCCTGTTATGTCATTTTTTTCTATATCGTTCAACTGATTTTGATTTCTACTCAATTTTCTACTCATCTGGTGTGTTTGATCTTTGTTGTGATATCAGTTGACGTCTTTCTCTGCCTTCTTAACCAGGTCACTTTTGTCTCAATGAGTATTATCCTGCTTAAAAAAGAATATTAACTATTTGTAATCACTTGATATATAACTTCTGTAGACTGCTGGGTTAAATCCAAGTAATTTTTTGGACGTAACCGGAACATAAAAAGAATGGTTTTGCAATTTCTATGCTTCTGTATTTAAATGTTTTTTTCTTCCCCTTCTCCCGTTAGGGGGCGCCACAGCAGACCATCCGCATGTTTGATTAGACACATGTTTTTACACTGGATGCCCTTCCTAACACAACCCTCCCCATTTATCCGGGCTTGGGACCGACACTAAGGCTTGTGCAACCCTAATGGCTGGGGTCGGTTTCCTGACCGGGGCTCGAACCCGGGCCGCAGCAGTAAGAGCGCCGCATCCTAACCACTAGACCACCAGTTCTAAATGTACACAAAATACCCATAGATGGAATGGTATAACGTAAGTTAGATGCCTCTGTGTTTACAATTTTATGTTTTACCCAGAGATCAGACATTTTACTGTGGCCTCATTACCTTCAAACCCAACCCCCATTTTCCACTGTGAGAATGTATTAAATGTATTTGGTTTTTATGTTACGTGGTACACTGACACTCCATGGCATCCACACACACACACACACACACACACACACACACACACACACACACACTCTCTCCGTGTTGAGATCCACACGAAGCGAGAGAGTAAAAACAGAGGGGGATGTGTATGATGTGGTCATTACCCAGCGTGTCACCCTCGTCGTCTGACACCCATTATAAAATGGGTGTGAACTTTCACCTCTGGTGTCTTGACAAGAAGTGAAAAGTGGAAAGGCCGGGTTGCCATGGTGTGCTCCAGTTGTACTGTTTAAATCTGCGCCCGTAATTAGCGTGACTCTATTAAAAGCGTTACGCAGAAAAACATGTCTGTTATTTTTCCACCTCATTTATAAAAGGCAGAAAAATAGTTCTCTCTCTCTCTCTCTCTCTCTCTCTCTCTCTCTCTCTCTCTCTCTGTATTTTTGGTATCATTTTAAAGAAATCGTTTTCTAAATAATTCTTGTCACATTTGCAAGGCAGATCTTCATAGAGGTGGATTTGCCTCCAATTTTGGGCCTCCAAGTTTGTGGTTACATTTTGGAGAAGAACCGTGTCTGAGGGGAAAGGTCTGGTGTCCGAATACTTTTGGCTGCACAGTGTATATGTTTTCATTTATTTTAATGTAAATTTCGAAAGATTCATTTATTTCCTAAAAAATTGGATTTATTCATGAAAATTATTTTCAATTCTTAATAAATACATTTCTTTTGAACAGAAAACAAAGCCAGAGGTGTAAAGTGGAATTTTTATTTTATTAAGTTTATTTTTGTGTATTAATAATAATTTTGTGCATAATCATAGCTTTTTTTTTAATCATAATGACACCACAATTATGATCATTTGTTTCTACTTCCATCATATTGTCTTTTAGACACTATTCTTCTTCGCACAGGTAAATTCCCGGTGTCCAACATAAAGCAATGAAATTATATTTGTTATTGCTCTGAATACCATTTTACGAATAATTATTTAAAAAAGAAGAAAATACAACAAATATATTAAAAAGAAAAAAAAAATCTGAACTGAATCTTAGTCAAATCATGAGGTGTGTCCTTCATCTGTAAGTGTCCTCACTGGATAAATATTTGCTTCGGGATGTGAGTTTGCTCCGATTCTCATCAGGGTTTGACGCTTTAGAGCACACAAAGCTCCCTTTATGCTATTTCCTCTTGGCATGGCACCGAGTGTGTGTTCGCCGTGGCTAATAGTTTATCTATTCACGAAGGTTGTGTGTCCTTCACTTTTTTCTAGTCCAGTTCTTATCACATTCCTGCAGTGTTCCCCGAGATCCTGCGCCTTTCCTCCTGCTGACATCATTAAATATATAGTTTCTGGAGCAGGTAGAGAAATGGAGAAGTTTAGAGCAATCACACACACACACACACACACACACACACACACACACACACACACACACACACACACACACACACACACACTTACTCACTCACTTATGCTTATGGAAAAATAGAATTAAGGACTCAGTGCAGTCGAAACATAGACGAGTGCAATGGTTTCATCCTTCTGTCTCTCTCTCTCTCTCTCTCTCTCTCTCTCTTCTCTCTCTCTCTCTCTCTCTCTCTCTTTTTCATCAGGTCGATAAAATCTGCCAAAGGAATACCTGCAATATGATTCTAGATAAATGATTTCGTATATAAATTTGACTTCTCCAAGAGTTCCAAGAAACTCGCGACAGAGCTGTAATAGCTGAAATGCTAGAAAGCTAAAAATCCTTTTTTCTTCAAAACGTGTAAATCCCCCTTTTAACATAAAAAGCTAAACGTTAGAAAGTGAGCAAGTTGAAGAAATAATCTAGAGTGTGAGCTAGCATAAAGGTGTTAGCACGCTAGCGAAGAAACAAGCCGAAGACAGTTCATTCGAGTGTAAAACTCAGCTGACCACATGTTTAAATATCTAGCGCTAGCTACAATAAATGGCTAAAAAGCTAATTGATATGAGGAGCCTTGGCTGAAATTAGCCACTCATTCACTTTTCCCTATAAATCGCATAGAGTTGAGTTTTCTGGAGAAGAGGAAAAAAACATGTAAACAAATTCAGACACGTGGCGTAAATAGGAAACGTGTAGGAAAGGTTTAATATAATATTTGGTCAAAACGACATGCAGGTCAGTTGAGTATATTTTACAGGAAATTGCATCACAGTCATTTTTGTCATCTGTATAAAACTCATGTCAGCTCCAGGTTAGCAAATAGCAAGAATAAACAGAAGTTCTTTTAGAAGATAAGAAAGATAAATGACGTGAGATGACGTGAGATAACGTTGAGATAACGTTGTGATAACGTTGCCGTAAACAGCTCATAAAGACCAGTACAGTAGAAATTGTTACGCAATCAAATCTTATCAGGTTCAACTGATGTCTTCACCATGATGATTAAGTACTGGTGTTGATCTTATTACTAATGGACAATGGAGATAAAAATTTAAGTTCACAGCAGCTTCAGAGTTCATTCATTTGTGTGGTTCCACGATTGTGATGTTACATTTACTAATCTGTATGAACTTGGAAACCCAAACCTGTTCCAGCATGGCGATGCCCCTACGCACAAAACGAGAAAATCTGCTTTAAATGATTGAGAGTGAAAGATCTTGAGTGGCCTGCTAGAGATCCCTGATCTCACCCCTACTGAACAACTTTTGAATAAATGTGAACGCTGACTGCACCCCAGGTCTCCTCACCTTCTCACCTACATCAGTACCTGACTTTACTAACACTCTTGTGGCTGATGAACACATATCTCCACAAGCACACTCTAAAATCTAGAGGAACATCTTCCCAGAAGAGTGGAGGGAATTAGAAGAGCAAACTGAGACTAATTGTGAAATGCGATGCTCAGAAATCACATACGCACTTCAATTTAATTCAATTCATTTTTATTTGTGTAGCGCTTTTAACAATGGACATGGTCTTTACACAGATAATGTGGTGATAAAGAATGAATAAGATGTTCTTTATAAGTGTAAGTTTGTCCCTGATGAATGAGCCTGTGGTGACTGTGGTGAAGGAAAAACTCCCTGAAATGCATAAGGAAGAAACCTTGAGAGGAACAGGACTCAAGAGGGAACCTCATCCTCATCTGGGTGGCACCGAATGTCCGAATGAGGTGCAGTGATGATGATCAAATACAAACTGTAGTCCTGAGTCAGTGCAGCAGACTGTTGACATTAAGTACAGTCCAAACCCATCGTCAGAGCTCCTGTTTTATAATTTCATGGATCACCAGGATGTTGATGGCCATACTTATGCCCGGGTGTCCATAAACTTTCTCAATATAGTGTAGGAACGAAATGTGGAATGGAATGCTCAAAAAGAAGCAAACTTTTTTCCATGTTATGTGGAAAAATGTCTTTCACAATGTAGTTCCTCTTCCTTCCCATTCCACTATACTTAACTTGATTTTCTCATGACTCATGAACTCAGTCAAACCGATGATGTAGTTGGAATAGTCCATATGTCACATGTTCAACAGGAAGTTGCATCATCAAAAGACAATGGGAAGTAGGCAGGTTATTACATTTAAAAAAAAAAATGGTATCGTTATTATACATTAATGTTAATAGTTAATGACTTCAAAAGTGCAAAGTATTTTTTTTTACATAAATTATACAATTTAATTCACAGTTAAACAGATTTTGTAGATGTCATCAAAATGAAACCTAAATGCCTCTACATTCCAGAATCAACTGCCACCCCCCCAAAAAAAAAACCCCAAAAAAACCCTTTCCCCCGTCCTTGCGAGATTCGTGCAAGACTGTGAAAAGATGCTAAAATATTGATTTGCCTTTGCAGGATTTTTGACAGTATCTGTCAGAGGGAGAAATTGTAATCTCGGTCCGGGGGTAATTAGCAGCTGAATTATATGTGAGGCAGCGTTCAGGTCCTTTCTGAGCGATGAGACCAGCCATATCTATTAACCCGTCTCCGTGGGAACGGGACGAGCCCTCATTTATATACCATCAGTTCTCCTACCCACGAGAGGCCTCTCGGCGTTCCTCTTCCTCGCTTTCCTTTCCTCTCTCTACGCACGCTTTTCATCTGCTTTCTTCCCCTAATTTCTCTATAACCTTTAAAATCAATGAACATTTCTAATGCAAAGAAATGAAATTCTTTTTGTCTCTTTTCGCTTTTTCTTCAGCTCAGGCTAGATATTTCAAAAATTGAAATCCATAAATAAGTAATACGCGGCTCGGAATGGCGGGTTTTTGATGTCAGGTTTGGTTACCGATCCAGACGCCGAACCGGCGAGCAACCGCGGGTCTTCTCAGAACGCGGATTTCAAAGCCTGAGCAGAGAAATCAAAGGGAAGTTTAATCTAGCTCAGATCTCCGAAAGTTTAAAGGATCATCGGCAGTTTTTTTTGTGTCCCTATAAGCTTTTACGCCAAAAAAAACCCCGTCCGAGGGTGTTGATAAGATCGTCAATTTGCTAATGAACTTTGACTCCTCTTTGAGTCACACAATCTTCATCTTTGAGTTGATGATTAAAGGTAAACTGGAGCTCCTTTCGATCACTGCAGAGTGAAGAAAAAAGGAGATCAGACACACACACAGTGCCTTTATCTGCTTTCAACTTTTCCACATTTTATACCAGGAATGAAATTTACTTAATCGAAACTAAGTGAAGCAGGGGGGAGTATATTTTTGACATCGATCTTTTTTCGAGGTTGTATAACCTCTGCCTGGAGACACTGCAAATCTGCAAATCCTCTGGGGTGTTCCTCTCTTAGCTTTGCACATCTGGACCCTGAAATGTTTTGCCCATTGTTTCTCCTCTAATTGTCCCATTGTCTCTTACAGACTGCAGTCGACTTCCTTCTATCCATCTTTCTCTCACCCTGGATCAGTTTGCCAATTCCTGCTTATTCAAAAGTATCTCCACAGCCACCATGATGCCACTACCACCTTGGCTTTGCATGGGTCTCAGAGCGATTTGCAGGATTCCATCAGATCAAGTGATCGGATTTGGTCTCACCTGATCACCGAACTTCTCGAACATGTTAGTTGTGATAAATAATGGCTTCAATAACGGGTCTATTCCATGAAGCCCAGGTTGTTGAGTGTCTGTGCTGTGGTTGTGCGTGATCTTCTCAAATATGAACCGTGGATCTTCAGAGTTCCTCGTTGGTCTCTGGAGAACCGGCTCTCTTCCCGTTTTCAATCCCATGATGAGTGTTGAATTTCTCCATCATTGTGGCAATATTAATAATATGATGAATAATTTAATAACAAAGTCCATCAATGATTCAGGAGATTATTAATATAAAGGGGGCACCGTTGTCAAAGCAGTAAGTGGCCTTTATATTTGCGTGTCATTAGCGTTACACATTACACGGGACCAGCGCAACTTGAGTGCAATCCCTCTCCCCAGTGTCCTGCCTCGGTTGCTTTCACACCCTCGTCTTCATCGCCAGGCGTCATCTTCCTCACCTCTGCGTTTCCCCTAAAGTGTTTGTGAAGATGTCCTGGCCGGTCACACTCATCACCCGAGGTGCTCATGGCATTAATAAATGATCCACACAGGAGGAGATAAACCATACGGAGGGTGCTAATAAACCTAGAGGAAGCGGAGCTGGTGGATTTATGTAGAGTAACGGAAATTAAAGCTAAAGCGGAGGCCGGACTGTGCTGCGGCTGGAGCTGGAGAGAGAAAGCATAATTACTAATGCCTTAAGCACGAACCCTTTTAGCATTAATAAATAATGCCGGTAGATGGAGTGACTGGTAGATGAATGAATCACGTTTTTTTTTTTCCCCTCTCACCATCAAAACCAACTTTATAAATGAGTAAAAGAAAAAGAAACTCCAGACCTGTCCCTGAAAGCCATGCAGAGCGCTTGGGAGGTGATATCACCCCCAAATGAATTAATGATCGTATTTCCCCCCATTTCAGTTGTTCAGGGCTGTCGTATATTTTGCCGTTCTCCCCAGATACACCTATTTCTTTCCACCTCATGAGCGATTAATGTAGTCCTGAACACTAAACTCCCCAAACGCTGTTTATCCAAATGCTGTTGTAGTCAATATCAGGGCCAAAAGACGAGAGGCCTTTTAGCACTTTATGTACGAAACCACTAACAAGTTCGAGGAGATTGGCACTTCACAAATAGACAAATCAAGTGATGGCATAAGTGCTTTTGTTCAGCACAGTGACAGACGAGGTTAATCGCTCTCAATCAGGAGAATCTACTCAGCCCTGTACTTTTACCCATAGTTTGTTCAAGGAAAAATGTAGTGCATTACAAGGGGTGTTGATGAATGGCTTTAACACCTTGTGTAGTGCAAAATAATCAGTGGTGGACAAAGTACACAAAGCATGTACACGAGTTAAAATAGAGATACAATAGTTACAATGTGACTCCAGTAAAAATAAAAGTGACCCTTTAAACTTTCACTTGAGTAAAAGTACAAAGGTTTTTGCCTTCAAATGTGCTCAAGTATTCAAAGTAGTCATTTATTATAACTATAATGTTCCTGTTATCATTTTTATCACAAGATTCTTTATTTAATCCCCTCAGTTTATGTGTAAAGACTCGAATGTGACTCTCAGCACACTGATCTATTAATAGAATGATATTAATGACTCAAACATTGTTTGATTTCTGTAACAATGATCATGAACCCAAAACCTTCTTTTCAACTACTTTAAAAAAAAAAAAAAGTGTAAATGCGGTCACGTGTGTGGTGGCGAATTCGAGTCTGGAGTTTCTTCATCATTTATTCCTCTGTAAATGTTCTGCTTGATGTTGAACTGATGCTGAACTGTATGTTGGTGATCAGTAGATACACCAGTAGATACACTCGATCCTGATTGGTGACTTGCTGTGTGTTTGACCAGTTACGTTTTTATCCTCGTAAATTCAATATTTTGCAAAATGTAGTCGAGTAAAAAGTAAAATCTTTGACTTTGAAATGAGTGAAGTTCCAGTAAAAATCTCCCCAGATGGAAAAAATGGAAATTTAGTACAGATATGTGAAAAAGCTACTTAAGTACAGTAACAAATTATATTTACTTCTTTACTGTCCAACACTGAAAATAATGCTCAATTTTGAGATCAATAGAATTACACTCCGTCCAATGAGGTTGGTGAAAATTCAAAGAGTTCTAAGCTTGTATTTACATGTATATTTTCCATACTCGGGAACCTATTTATCTGTCCTGGTCTAGTCCACAGACCTGATCCCTGGTCCTCATGCTGGTCTGGGATTTGCTTTAACTTTACCTGTTATCAATCAGTGTTTCGATGACTTTTCAAACCAAAACTTTACATCCTTGTAAAAATGTTCAGGAAAAGAAGTCCCTGTAATGCACCCACAGTTCTTCACTACTTGAGTGTTAAAGGCCAAAGGAAAATGATACACATCAGCAAACGAAAGATTGTACTGTCTAGCATTTTTCAAACCTAAGTGCACAACCTATGGACTTCTGGCCTCTGTCCATGCTTTCGGAAGAAATTTTTCATCGTGAAAGCAAACGTGTGATTATTTGATTATTAGCCCCACCCCTAAACAATCGATCTGGGGTGTGGACATGAATTTCAAGCCAACGCTATAAGTTTTTAGACTTTTGGATAGTAAAAGTGTAAAAAGATGTATGGTGTATAGGAACATTATATATGATATGGTATAATGGCTTTTACATCCTGTGCCAAATACCCAATAAAGGGCTATTTGGAATACAGTGCCTTCCTCCATAGCTCAAACTATTAACCATCATATATATTTAGGATGTGCATCTCCATAACTGAGGCTGATGTAATTCGCATCTTGATGCACAGCCAGTGATGCGATACATTTAAGATTCATATGCCAACTTATATATATATCCCTAGTAGAGTCCAGCCCAAAGAGACGTCTTCTCTTTTGTCCTACTCTGTCCTACTCCATCCACGCCTTTCTTGTCCTGCCCTCATTCTTTCTTTCAGCCCTTAGATAGATGAATGGTCAGTTTCTCTGGCTAGGTTTCCCCAGGAGGCAGGATGTAGGAAACGAGGGGAAACAGTTAACCCTCATGCCCAGAGAAAGCCTCCACACGCGGATCTTCATTAACCTTCACAGCAGGTGAACTGTTCATCTCGGCCATCACCGCTTATTACGGGCAATAACAGGGCCACCTCTTTCTTTTTTCCAATTAAGAAGCAGCCACGTTCTATTAACCTTAGGTCCCTTCGACACGTCTCGTCATGCAGGCGGTGGCGTCGAATCGTGTGCTTCTCGAAGCCGTATATAACCCATAACTATTACAGAGTTTCCACCATGTGACAGCAGCTGCTCAATCCGGGCTAAAATATTGCAAAGTGTTCATGGGTGCAGAATCATATTTTTCTAAGATCGGATTGGAGACTAATAAGGTGCAGTCAATTACAAGCAAAAAAGAAATGGTTTCTTGGTGAGGACTTGTAATGAAAGGATTCTCTCTGGCTTTAGGAGATGGTCACAATTTCAGGGTGCAGAAAAGGAAATTCAGAGCTTCAGAGAGGAAGCCGTTTAACTAGCACACTTCAGATTCTGCACTAGGGGCCTCGGAGCTGCACATCTATATTTAAACAGCATCCCAAGAACCACAAAAATGTCGCTCATGGATTCTCCTTCTGAGAATCAAGTGTCATAATCCAAAATGGGGGTCAGACCATAAGTGGACAGGGTCAATAAAAGAGATCCATATTTGTGGTCCTTAGAATGGGTCAGTAGCAGAAACACTAGAAATAGGAGACTCGGGGAAAACAGAAGGATGGTACGCTGGTGCAGCAGGTCGCTGTAGCTCCCGGGTTCGATCCTGAGCTTGTGCTACTAGATGTGGTCGTTTTCTCCGTTCTTTATGGGGCTTATTCCAAAAAAACATGTCAGTATTCTTAATTGCTGCTAGATATGGAGCAATGAGAATCAGTACTCTAAATTGCCACTAGATTTGGAGCAGTAAGAATCAGTATTATCAGTAGAATCCATTAGATCACTTTATTCATTACAGAGGGAAATTCCATCATATGGAGGTCATTACTCTAACAGTCAGTACTCTTCACATTGACCTTTGCTGAAATGTTAGTTTTTAATGCCCCACTGCGTGTCTCTTCTATATTTCCACACTGTGTTTGTGAATGTGTTTTCACGCCGCTCAATGCCCTCTCTCATGTCACCATGGTGACAAATATGACGGGCAGCCGGATTCTAAAGAGTGGTCATTGCACAAACGGGTGCGACCTTTAACTCGGGGTACGAGCCGGTGGTCCTTACATTCAACAGATTTTAAGCTTTTAGAGGAAAATCTGTATCTGCTCGGGGAGTCTGTTTCAGTGTACAGCGTACAGCATCATCAAATACACACCCATCAATCATGGAGCTGTGGGAGTAGGAATCATGGGACAGCCATACACAGTACTAACCTGAAGAAAAAAAATGCAAAGCAAGAGTTTTAACAATTCTGCTCTCTGCTAAGACATGAAGGCTAACACATGCTTTCTGTAAGACATCGTTACAAAATTGTATTCTTGTTGCATCACACTTAGAGGAAATCGCTATCTGCCCTCTTCTACATACACAATACATAGAAAACACGTACAATTGGTTACCATGATTGAGAGGAAAATTATTAAGGGTACCCAGAACTGGGACCAAAGCATTGGGACCTGAGACTATTTTCATAAACTTCTCGTCTTGTAACTTTTCTATAACATGTCCCTGAGGTACCTTTGACCATCCCAACACGGAGTTCTCTTCAATTATAGACCACTCTGTGTTAGGATGGTTCCACATCAACAGTCTAAAGATCTATTAAGTTACTGAACAACTCTGGAACTAGATGGATATGGACTGGAATGTATTTCAATAATAATAATAACAGTTAATTAATAACTAATAATTAAGCATCCATCACTGGTCCCCTGGTGGTCTAGTGGTTAAGATGCAGCGCTCCCACCGCTGCGACCCGGGTTCGATTCCCGGTCAGGGAACCATCCCCAGCCACTCTTAGTGTCGGTCCCAAGCCCGGATAAATTGGGGAGGGTTGCGTTAGGAAGGGCATCCAGTGTAAAACATGTGCCAAATCAAAACGTGTGGAGGATCCGCTGTGGCGCCCCCTAACGGGAGAAGCCGAAAGAAAGTTTTAATTAAGCGTCCATCACTGAACAGTCCACCTGATGGAACTCTTCTTATACCTTCTCAGGGAGTTTTTCTGTGACAAAGTCGCCACTGGTTCACTCATTAGGGATACAATTATAAGAAACAAACTTACAGTCACTAAACTTATACATCCTGGTGGTTGTTTATTGTAAAAAAATCTAGCGAACGTTAGTGTGAAGCGGAATGCTAGTTGCGTCACCGCCAAAAAAAGTTACCATGGTAACGGGTCTTAGATTAAACGGCGATTGACTTTACAGCGATCAGATGTCTGCCTGGGTGAATGATGCGTTAAACTTTACTTTACTTAGTTCACTTACTTTACTTAGTTACGTAGTTTACACACCATTCGGAGAGTAAAGTACCATCTTTTTTACATCTGTGATCCTGAGCCTCGATAAAAAGGTTACTGAAGATAAATGAAGTAATAGATATGCAGATAAACAGACAGTGAGAGATAGAGAGATAGAAAGAGAGCGAGAAAAAGAGAGAGAGAGAGAGGGAGTCCTGGATTTTCTCTCACTCTGTTCCTGCCTTAATGCAGCTAACGCACTGGATCAATATAAACCAAACATATGAGACTCTTATTCACATTCACACAGCGGTGTGATGCTTGTTTTCTCACTGTAGGCCTTTTAATCTCCGGGTTTCACACACACACACACACACACACACACACACACACACACACACACACACACACACACACAGATAGACATGGGAAGTGAATGAAAAAGGAAGCTTAAGTGACTGTCTATACACTGTATATTTGTGTTTGTGTGTTTTGTGTGTAATTGTATTCTTACGTTTATTTGCAAAAATAAGTTAGAAGAACCCTTCCTACACACCTGAAATGACCCAGAAAGGAAGCCAGGAACGTGTAGAAACAACAACTATCATGCTAGCTAAGAGATAAGCCGTTTTTTAATTAGCACAATCATTTAAAAAATGGCTAATCTCTTAGCTAGCATGATAGAAATTATGCTAGCTGCATGCCAGGACACTAGCTTCTATTGGATCATGAGGTAATTATTAGTTCACTTGCATCTTTCTTTTTGTTCTTATTGGTTGTTCCACATTTCTATTTTCACCTACACTTGTCCAAAAGAATTATCCAGCCATCTTCACTAAAATGTTAGCATAAACCTGTAGAGACATAAGTGTATAATCGGATGTCTTTGGATGTGCAGCATGAAATTTACAATACCCCTGTACACAAAGCTAGCTCCAAGAAGATCTGCTTTCCATGGGTTGGAAGATGTGAAAGATCTTCTGCTATAAAGCTCTGACCTACTGAACACACTTGTGGCTAAATGAGCACAAATCTCCATAAATGTAGAACATTTTCCCAGAAGAGTGGAGCATGTTATAAAATCACTTTTTGAAAGATTTCATTTTTTTTCCTCTACCTGAACTATTTATTTACACAACACCCCCCCCCACCACCACCCCCACAACCGCAAGCTCCTCCACTGAAATCATTCGTTTGTTTTTAAGTAATTTTTTTTATATGAATATATTTATCACATATCACATTATTCTGGGAAGAACTTTCTTTCACATGTAATCACATACAGTATTACTGGCGCAAACCCATAAAAAAAATCTGAAAGAGTGAGGGAGAGTGACGGAGATATGAAAGCAGAGTGATAGACAGACCGAAAAAGTGAAAGAGACAAAGCCAATGAGTGACAGAGAGACAGATTAAGAGTGAGACAGAGAGAGAGAGAGAAAGAGCGAGAGAGAGAGAGAGAGAGAGAGAGAGAGAGAGAGAGAGAGAGAGAGAGAGAGAGGGAGGTGGGAATTGGCTGTGCGTTCACTGTGCCGTACACAGATGGGCTATGTGCTGGATCAATAGGTTTACTATGGCCGCTGGCCAGTGGCTGTTTCCCCTGCTCTCCCTCTATCCCTCTTCCTTTCTTTCATTCTTTCTTTCTCGCTCTTTCTCTCCATGCTGCCTGCCAGGCTGAACTCCACTCATCAATACTCTCATCGGTCTGGCCTCCGCAGCCCTGGGCTGCAACACTAATCAGATTTATTTTTAGAGGTCTAACACACACCCTGGCAAGGTTATAGCACTGGCCTACTCTCTCTCCCTTTCTCTCTCTCTCTCTCTCTCTCTCTCTCTCTCTCTCTCTCTCTCTCTCTCTCATTCCCTCCATTCTCTCTCTGTCCCCCAAATACAAGTATCCAGAATAAACAGATAATATGTCCCAATCAGATACAGATACAAAAAGCTGTCATGTTTGTCGTTCACCCCCCATATGACTGTACTGTAAATCACTCAGTTTTTGTTGGTGGATATCGTGTATTGTTATTTGTCAAATTAGCAACAAATGACAGTATACTACCTCATTCTGATCACCATTCTTTAAGACTCCTGGGTGGGCCAGGACATGCCTCAACTTACGATATTTTCATATTACGATGAGGTCCCTGGAACGCATCTCCATCGTAGCTTGTAAGTCACCTGTATTTTCGGTCACATGACTGAAAAAAAAACAATTTGAATTATTAACATCATTCAGAGAAATAAGGGCTGGAGCGAGGACGACCGGACGACCGGACGACCGAACTGTTTGAAGCTGCTATAGCATAAGTGAGAACAGGAACTACAACGTTGCTATACATCAATACTATAGCATTGTTTGTTAAATTAGTGTCAAATTAACGTGGGAAAAAATAAAAATAAACCACTTCAGAATGTTTTGCAGTCGAGAATTATAATCCCGGTGATCGAAATGACTTTGTGTCATCAAAACAGTATATTATTGATTAGTTTTCCCATAAGAGCTTCACCTGGAGTTTTTTATTCCCTAATTATGATATTAGATAAAGTGCAATGTGTGGATGATAGAAATAAAATGTAAATGGATTCAATGTAAATAAATAATAAATACATACATTTAAAATGCATTTGCAGGATATCAGGATGTTTGTGTGATGCACCAATGAAATTTCAGCACAAAACACTGCTAAGAACAGATTTTATTTATTTTCTTTTTTTATAAAGTATAAGTAAGCTTATCGGCGAAGCATTGCTTACCTGAGTGGTGGCGAGGGAACGCGAGCAGGCACCGGGTCCGGAAAGTTTACCCCGTCTCACTGAAAGAAACAGAAGGAATTCTAATTAAATGGCCTCACCTCATTAGCTAGATAGATTGAACCGATAGAGAACGAACGCTCGCTCTTAGGAACATCTCTTATATTCACGCAAAAGTGCAGATTGTATCTTGCCTAAAGCTCAGCGTGCGTATGGATTTCGCTGCGCAAAAACCTGAAAACGTATTCATCTTTGAATGATGGTGTTTAGCGTAGCAAAAATTCTCACGTCAATACGAACGCTCAATATTCCACAGTTTTTGTGCACGAAAGAAAGCGGGTCATTCGTCTGAGATTCGGATTTTACTTTGCAAAATAAGGCAATAACACTGGCGGTGGTGATTTTAATTATTTTTCATTATTGATAAGAGGCCACATTTTTTTCAATAAGACTGACACATACAGAGGCCACACCCATTTTCCATCCTTAAGTATGTGTGATGGTTAAAGATGCCACACCCCCATTTCTAAATATGACTGTTTAAGAGGCCACACCTCCTTTCCTGAGTCTGACAGGTACAAAGGCCACTCCAGCTTTCTGACAGTGACATTTACAAAGGCCACACCTCCTTTAGCAAGAGTGACAGGCACATAGGCCACACCTCTTTAATGAATCTGACCGTTCCAGAGGCCACACCTTCATGTGTAAGACTGGCAGGTATAAAGGCTGCAACTCCTTAAGTATATACTGTATGATAGGTACAGAGGCCACACCTCCTTTTCTGAGTCTGACAGTTACGGAGGTCACACCTTCTTGAGTAAGAGTGACAGGTACAGAGGACACGCCTCCTTTCATGAATCTGACAATTAAAGAGGCCACACCTTTTGTATTGGGGCTGCCAGGCACAGAGGTCATGCCTTTTTAAAGATATTGGCAGGTACACCTTTTTTCCCTGAAATTGCTAAAAGTCTCAGTAAAGAAGACACACTTTCGTCAGTAAAACTGGCAGGTGTAAAGACCACCCCCTCTTGAGTATTATACACTATATAGTGAATAGCTCTAAATGATGGTTTCAACAGTGGTGTCTGAGTGAACAAATCTTCACTTCATCTTCTCACTCCACACACACCACTGTGTGCAACACCGTGAGCGTAACATGAAATGACTCTTTTAGGCCTCTCAATCAGTCAGGGGTCATGCAGAGGAGATGAGCGGGATATAATTTGTTAACTCGAGCATGATTAATTGGGTTACTGTGGGCTGATAGTCATGTGATCGTACCCGAGAGGACGAGTGTGTCCTCCAGCTGAAAAGAGACTGATGACCTAAAACAGGGTGAGGAAAGTATGTGTGTGAATGCATACGTGAAACAGTCCATGGCTTTGTGTTGCCAGTTCACGCAACTGAGTGTTAAATTGCAAACAGACTCGTGATTACTGATTTGCTACAAACAAACTGTTTCTAATTGAAGGTTTTTTTTTTTACCCCCAGGGGAGGTAGGGGTAGGGGTGTAGTGAAGCAGGGTGGGGCAGAGGTGGAATGACACAGGGTGGAGGTTGGTGGTGTAGAATGGACTGAAGTGTGGCAGCGAGCAGGTGGAGCAGGGCGGGGCAGAATGAAGCACAGGTTCTAGAACAGATCAGGGTAAGGGTGGGATTAGGCAGGGGGTGGAGCTGAGGTTTGGGATGCACATAGCTGCAGGCAGCAAGCATTTTCAAGACTGACTGTATGAACCACAATGCACCGGGGTTGCCTAGGGCAAGTCTTCACCTGGGGCTATTGGATGTGTTACCTACCTCAGCAACCGCTACTGATTATACGTGCTGTATCAGACGCTGATCAGACAAGCGAAGAACAGACTTGGAGAAAGTGAGACAAATGGGAATAAAAAATGAGACAAAGAGGTGTGTGTAAGTGAGAGCGAGAGAAAATAAAGAGAGAGAATATAGAAAGAGAATAGATAGATAAATAGATAGATAGATAGAGAGATAGAGAGGGGGAGAGAGAGAGAGAGAGAGAGAGAGAGAGAGAGAGAGAATCCCAAGAAGATATTCCTCATAATTAATAAATGAAAAATGTTACTGCAGCTAATCAATAGAGTTGTTAGTGGGAATTGATCGGGCCGAGAATCTCTATTCTGCAGCTCTGATTTTCCTCCGTTCAGGAGCAGGAAGCCCCGAGAGTACCATCTGAGTGATAGACACTTAGCACACTGACCCCTCAACACACACACACACACACACACACACACACACACACACACACACACACAAAAAAAGCATGGCGGGAGAAAGAAAAGGAGATTTAATTATCATCAGCATTGAACTGATCTGTCATCACACACACTCACACACACACACACACACACACACACACACACACACACACACACACACACACACACACATACTGTTTACCATGCTTATTACATAAGGATTAAAACACTGTGTGTTCTGTTTTAAGCAAATAACCAACCAATGACAGGGTGATGTGATCAATTCCAGGTGCATGTACATATAGTTTTCAAAATGTCATCGTTTTTATCCATTTATTTTTACACAATCATTTATCTCTATGACCTTATCTAAAGGTCAAGGGAGACTAGTTAGTGATGGGGTTAAAGAGAAGACGAGAGGAGAGACGGAGTGTGTGTGTGTGTGTGTGTGTGTGTGTGTGTGTGTGAGAGAGAGAGAGAGAGAGAGAGAGAGAGAAAGACAGGGAGGACTCAAGATCATCTGTACTCCTGGGTATTGGAGCGCAGAGATGTGATGTGACTAACAGCAGCTGTAGCATCGAGGACATGCTTGTGCTTCTATCTCACTCTCTCTCTCTCTCTCTCTTACTTAAACACACACACACACACACACACACACACACTTGAAGTGTGAGACATGATGTGGGATGACAGTAACCTTTATTTTCTCACAACTGCCAGACTTTTGTGTACAAAAATGGCCTCCTAACACATTCCAGTTCCAAGTTTGAAGTTCTTTAAGAACACACACACACACACACACACACACACACACACACACACACACACACCATGGCAGCATGCAGACAGACAGTGACGCCCGTGGGTATGAAAGGAAACCACCTTTCCTGTCAGCAAAGCCTCCATTAGCAATAATGCAGGAGACAACAGGTCTGCTTCCCCATTAACTCTAATGGAGGGTCCAGTGACACACACACACACACACACACACACACACGCTCCCAGACATAATGCACACACAGACACGCAAACGTTTTTATACACTTTATTTGGGCCCCACAATTTAGTAATAATTCATAATGGGACCAAATGTCTGGATGTTTTCAGACACTGGATATCCACAATGTGTTCAAGCTAATTAGCAAGAGGCTAATGTTACTGCAGACCTGGAGTGAAGCCCAGACACAGAGAACGCATCACTTACGACCCCCTACCC
>MU563656.1:5522493-5534160 GCA_024362625.1 Silurus asotus
CTATATCTCTTCTTCTTCTTCTTCTTCTTCTTCTCTCGGCTGCTCTTATTAGGGGTCGCCACACATGTACTCTGTCTTAATCCTACTGACTTATATTCCGCTTCTCTCCAGCATGTACCTCCACCTCTCCAGGCTCTTCTCCACCTGCTCTCCTTTCACCACAAATCACAATATCATCCACAAACATCATAGTCCACAGAGACTCCTATCCATCAACCTGTCCATCACTATTGCAAATGGGAAAGGGTTTAGGGCCGATCCTTGATGCAGTCCAACCTCCACCTTGAACCAGTCTGTCGTTCCTACTGCACACTTCACTGCTGTCATGCTGTCCTCATACATGTTCTGCACCACCCTCACATACCTTCTTATACTATACCACAACTCCTCTCTCCACCCTGTCGTACGCTTTCTCTAAATCCACAAACACACAATGCAACTCCTTCTGACCTTCTCTTTACTTCTCCATTAACAATTTAATTTAATTTAACAATTTAATTATATATTTTTACAGTATGTATTTATTCACAGGGAGCTCAGGAGCTCAGGGTGGCAGGAGCTCAGGGTGGCAGGAGCTTGGGTGGCAGGAGCTCAGGGTGGCAGGAGCTCAGGGTGGCAGAAGCTCGGGGTGGCAGGAGCTCAGGGTGGCAGGAGCTCAGGGTGGACTTTAAACTGTAGATTGTTTAAAGGTCATTGTGTTTGTTCTCTCAATTCTCTCAAAACCTTTTTTATAAATTTCAGAATTTAATAGAGATGAAAAGGTCAGACACATTTGATCATGTGAGGAGTTTCCTCAGGCTGGAGATTTCAGGGTGTAAAATGCTGAGATTAAATGTTTTATATAAACTGTATATTTTCCCAGTGATTTATGAGATAAATTGAGTCCTTGAGAAATTTTAAACCATAAATGATGGAAACTCAGTGATGGTGAGAAGGCCAAGTGGTTTCTGAAGCTCCTTCACACCTCTTTGGTGATCAATGTTTTGTTTTCGGAGGCAGTTACAGGGAGGAGATGAAGTGCTTTCATCCGTTGGTCCAGTGTGAGGAACAGAAGCTTTATAAGATGCCCAAGCTGTTGCTCTGTGCTGACTTTTACTGCTTTCTGGCCGCAGAAGGGCCTTTCATTGAACAAATAGGATTAGCAGAGGTCTTAAAACACAGCTCAACATCTGCCAGTCCTGCAGACCCCTGCAGCTCCACTAACAAAATCACCAGTAATCACAGAGAAGAACCAAAGCCAGAGTCTATCTTTAGTGTCCAGATTCCTGTCCTCCACTCTTGTCCTCCACTCCTGTCCTCCACTGCTGCATCCATCACTTCATCCTTATATACAGTTCAGAGAACCATGCAGAAGTACCAGAGTGTAATGAGACGTAATCATCAAGACAGACAGACAGACAGACAGACAGACAGACAGACAGACAGACAGACAGAAAAGACAGACAGATAGATAGATAGATAGATAGATAGATAGATAGATAGATAGATAGATAGATATCATCACATCATCACAAAATCAACAAAATGTCTTCATAAGACAAATAATAATAATAATAACAACGTTAATGATGATAATGATGATGATGTTAGCATGAGCGCCCCCTATGCCTGAATCATAGAATGTCACTCTAGAAATGCTTAAACCACGGCCACTTTCTTCACCTCCAACCCTCAGTGTATCACAGGAGCCACACCGGAGGGAAAAGAGAAAAGAAAATGAGAAGGAGGAGGGTGGGAACGCCATAGAGGAAATTCCACAACATTCCACCTGCTGCAGATTGTAGGCTTCCAGTCAATAAAATCAATATCTAATGTTCACGACTGTAACTCGCTGGTCTGAGAGCAGGGGGCGGGGCTAGGCTGGCTGTGATAAATGGTCACAGGGGTTGGAGGTCATCCTGACTGTAAGATATGATCTCTGCTTTTCTGATTGGACGGAGGATGTAAAGCTCCAGTCTGGAACGTGATCACACACACTCTCTCTCTCTCGCTCTCTTTCCGGTTCCAACGTTCCTGTTCTCATCCATCATCCCATCTCTTTTCCTCCTCTTCTCGTGCGGGTCATTTTTCTCTCGCTTCTACGTATCCCCGCACTGTGAGGGCATTGATTGTGGGTGGTGTTCTAATCGGGAGCTGTGGAGGTCCCTGGGCGTTCCTGACTCACCCGGCGTGGTCTCTAAAGCCAGCGGACTCACTCTTACAATTCATTTGGAGCGGATCAATAAAGAGCAACAGGTAGAGAAGGGAAAGTTAAATGGACGCCGTCTCTTCGGGGCTAATTGACAGACGAGGAGAAAGCCACATTCCCGGAGAGAACGCACAAACACTCGATCAAACCCGCTTGCTTTAATCGCCTCGTTTTGGGAACGAAGTTCTTTTTGTTGTCTGTGACT
Organism: Silurus asotus; assembly: GCA_024362625.1. NCBI lineage: Eukaryota > Metazoa > Chordata > Actinopteri > Siluriformes > Siluridae > Silurus > Silurus asotus. The sequence continues at coordinate 5,524,887 of MU563656.1, forward strand.
TTTCTTTTACAGAACAAAGGCACAGTTTCACCGAAGCAACGAGGAAAACACGTGACAAAAAAACCTCCATGTGCCCCTCCGACACCCCACGCAGGGCTTTACAGCATCGCACCCTTTCATAGTAATGACACGAAGATGCAGTTTACTTTTTTCTTTTTCTTTGAGAGACCCGCCTGCCACGTGCTGAACGTGCTGAACGTGCTCCACACTCCTCATCAGCTCGGAGTCCTGCTGAGCTCCTGAAGCACCAGAACCCATACTGAATCCTGAAGACCACTGCAGAGATGGAGACAGGTTCCAATACACCTTCTCGAAACTCAGGAGTGAAGATCCAAAGCATTAAAGAAATACAGATATACACACACACACACACACACACACACACACACACACACACACACACACACACACACACACACACGTGCTCACGCACACACACACACACACACACATGAGTGAATATGAGTGTGTGTGTGTGGAACCTGTGCATGACAGTGCAGTGTGTGTATGTGTGTGTGTGTGTGTGTGTGTGTGTGTGTGTGTGTGTGTGTGTGTGTTAGTTAATGTCTCTGTGCTTCTTGCTGTTGTGAGTTTGATATTCAGTGACTCTGAATGTGACCTTTTGGTATTTGTGTGGATCGAGCTTCTTCTTTCCAGCCCATTATACAAGCCGTCACCTCCAGATAGCCGAGCTACACACACACACACACACACACACACACACACACACACACACACACACACACACACACCACATGTCCTTTGTTAGAGTGCTGGGGTCGGAGCTCGGTGCTCTAGTTAGGATGAGGAAATATCCAGCTTCTGCCTCTTATTGATTTTTGGCCTGGGATGAGCGAGTGAAAGGTTAAAGGTCATCCTGAACAGGTCGACTACCACTCCATATTAGTGTCATGTCTTTTCTTCAGCGGTGATTCTCTCTCTCTCTCTCTCTCTCTCTCTCTCTCTCACACACACCTTTTCCAGGCTAGGAATGTAAAACCTAATCAGAAAAAGGGGCTGGGCTTATGTAACATTAGGATGTGTCTAATTTGCATATTTATAGAATTATTTTTTTCATTTTTGTTTGTTTTTGAGATGTTTGGGTCAATAACTTTAACAAATAAAATACAATCAAATTGTGTCATACAGATGTGGAATAAACAAAAAAGTACTTGAACACCTGAAACACAATCATCTAAAAAAGTGCAAATAAACGGGGTGCCAATACTTTTGTTTAGTATGACACTTCCTTCTTTTTTTATTTGTCTTTCTGCCTTTCTTTGGCTATCTATCCTTCCTTCTCATCTTTCCATTTTCACACTTTTCTTTTCATTGTTTTTAATCTGTCAATCCATCCATTTATATCTCTTTTTCTTTTTTTAATTTTTTCAGTCCTTTCTTTTCTATATTAGTTTTTCCTTTTTCTGCCTGTCTTTCATTTCAGTATTTCTTTGTTTTTCTTCCTTTATGTACATCCTTCTTTCTATCCTTTTATCTTCAAATTTCCTTTTTCTCATCCTAATTTTTTCCTTCCTTTTTTTATATTTATCTTTCTTTTTTCTGCCCTGTAATTTCAAATCTTCTTTCTTTTCTTTCATCCTTTTTCCTTGAGTAAAAGACAGGAGGTGGAGCTGGAGGTAGCAGAGCTGAAGATGTTGAGATGTTCGTTGGGAGTGATGACGATGGACACGTTTAGAAATGAGTTTATTATAGGGACAGCGCATGTGGGACGTTTTGGAGACAAGGTGAGGGAGGTGAGATTGAGATGGTTTGGACATGTGCAGAGGAGGGACATGGGGTACATCAGTAGGAGAATGCTGAGGATGGAGCCACCAGGAAGGAGGAAAATATAAGGACCAAGGAGGAGAATTATGGATGTGGTGAGGGAAGACATGCAGGTGTGAAATAGGAAGATGTAGAGGACGGGGTGGGGGCGGGGGGGGGGGGGGGGTGGGGGGTGTCCTGTGTATGTTGTCCTGTGGTTGCACAAACTTTTGCACTTACCTGAGTTGAGGGTGAATCTCTCTGGTTGAGACAGAAGTGAGACGTTTCCCTCACATTCCAATCACACACTCATTCTGACGTCACTGTCACACCAGACGGCTTCGGTATCGAGCGTCTGTGCATGTCTCTGCTCCGTCTGTGCTCGTGTGTGTGTGTGTGTGTGTGTGTGTGTGTGTGTGTGTGTGTGTGTGTGTGTGTGTGTGTGTGTGGTCACCTTGAAACTCCTGTCAGATATCTTTCATTTTATTGAGCACAGAGACGCACACAACCATCAGCGTCGTCTTCAAACACCGCTTTACAGTACAGTTCAATATATTCAGTAAATGTTAGCGCGCGCGCACACACACACACACACACACACACACACACACACACACACACACACACACTCTCAGGCAGGTGCTATGATGTAACGCACACAAGGATCGAGCTGAAAATGGCATAGATTGTGTTTAATTTAAACATGTGTTGTGTTGTATTTGCCACATTGTATATATATTTGTGGTGTGTGTGTGTGTGTGTGTGTGTGTGTGTGTGTGTATGCTTTGTGAGTATGTTGTGTGTTGTTTTTACAGGTTATTTGTATAAAGCTGGTATTATATTGTAATAAACTCTGCTGCAGTAAAGTTTAAGAGTTAATATAAAGTTAAAGAATTCTATACTCACACTGTCTGGTCAAAAGTATTGGGACACCAAACTTTTCCACCCTGATGTGGTTCTGCTCCAAACTGTTACACACACAATTCTATCAGACGTCTTTGGATGCAGGAGAAGGAAATTTTGCCTTCACTTGAACTAGGAGACCCAAAACCTTGAGCTCCGACTGCAATATCTGGACCATGTGACTCTTTAATTAATACAGATTAAAGCTTTATAAACTTTTACACACCTCCATAAACTGAATGGTTTCCTGTGTGTGCGTGTGTGTGTGTGTGTGTGTGTGTGTGTCTTTATTGTACAAGATCCCACAACAGAAAGAATTGTAACAAAGGGATGTTCCCTGGACATCTGCATCTCCGCTGTTTTTCTCCTTCTACTCGTTTATTTCTCACCAGAAAATCAGAAACTTGTGCGCACAAACACACACACGTACCAGACACACACACACGTACCAGACACACACACACGTACCAGACACACACACACGTACCAGACACACACACACGTACCAGACACACACACACGTACCAGACACACACACACGTACCAGACACACACACACGTACCAGACACACACACACGTACCAGACACACACACACGTACCAGACACACACACACGTACCAGACACACACACACGTACCAGACACACACACACGTACCAGACACACACACACGTACCAGACACACCTGTTTTTCTCCTTCTACTCGTTTATTTCTCACCAGAAAATCAGAAACTTGTGCGCACAAACACACAAACGTACCAGACACACACACACGTACCAGACACACACACCCGTACCAGACACACACACGAATTTAGAAAACGACACAAACATTTGGCAAAAATAGTCTTTTTTTTGTACCTTCATTTATTCTGAGCTAGTATCTACAGCACGTGTGTGTGTGTGTATGTGTGTGTGTGTGTGTGTGTGTGTGTGTGTGTGTGTGTTAGCAGGCTTGTCAGCATTATCAACACAAGCTAACTCCAAAGCCCAGATAAGAAAAGCTACTTGATAAATAGCGATACAGCGAGAAATAATAATAATAAAAAAAAAAAAACACGACGACGATTCACAACGAGACGAGACGAGACAAAACCAACAAAACACTACACAAAAAACACAATAAGCTACGCTCGGGCGTCTTCCGGCTGCGGCGAATATGTACCAATCAACAACACATGATATGATAATGTTCATCCACTACACACTGTCACAATCAGACCGAGACTGAAGGCCACTCCCACACACAGTCAGAGAGATCCATAAAAACTGGGGTGGGTTTTCCGACTTCACCCAGACAGGAAATGGTCCGAATTCTTGACTAGGGGAATGCAGGAAGTGGTCAGAATTGCTGACAGGAAGTGGTCATATCAATTGTCTAGAAGGAAGTAATTTACTAACGCGATCTCCCAATAATTACAATTATTAATTCATTAACGACATTAAACTTTTTTTTTTCGTCTGACGTGGAATATTTTCAACTGTGGGAAAAGGAAGGTCGCAAAAACAAACAGGAAGTGTCCCGATTGTGGACTTCCTGCCAAACCAAGACGTAGACTGATATATATATATTATTTTTTTTCAGACCCTCTCCTACGCAGGAAGTGGCTCTGGTCCATTTTTACGGTCTGTATGAAATGTGAGAAAAGTTTCAGTACCTCATGCAGGAACAATTTCAGAGCTCACACACGGATCACAGGGGGAACTAGCGATAGGTAGAAGGAGGACCACAAGGACCCCAGGGAGAACAGGTTATGTGCCAGAAACACATTCGCTTGGTGCAAATGAAACAAAAAACCTCCAGTCGCATCCCTTCATATCATAAGAAGTCCCCTGTTGACCTCTGACCCGCTCACGACTCGAGACGACGATTGTCCAAAGTCCATCTACTGGACACACGAGTACACTTAGAAGTGATTTAAATAAAACACGGAATGGGAAGAGGAAAAAAAAAAAAAAAAACAGCCATGTAAACACACGAAAAAGTGTCGGATAAGACGTTTTCTCCCGGACACGGCCCGGGGGCGGTTCCGCTCGGAGGTCCGTGGTTCTGAAGTTCTCCACGGGAGCGTGGGCTCGGTGCGGGCGTGGGCTCCTCATACCATGAAGCGGTGCTCTTTGCCGTCGTGGGCCATCAGGATGACGTTGCGGTTGGAGGTCCAGATGAGACGAGCCAGTTTGAGGGAGTTCTGAGATCCGGGAGACGCCGGCTGCACCGGGGGCACCTGATAGGTCTTAATACAGCGCAGCTGAGGGGCGGAGTTTAGCATCCCTATACTGCCCAAGAGTGAGGTGTTCATCTAGAGAGAAACAGAAACACACACACACACACACACACACACACACACACAAGATTCTTTTGTGAGTTTTTGGAAAATCATATCTGAAATACCAGCATGTGTTAGAGCTAAAAAGCAAAGCTCACGTTCCCAAATCAGTAAGTTAAAAAAGTGAGTCAGTGAGGCAGTAGATGAGTCAGTTAGTGGGTGAGGCAGTAATTGAGTCAGTAATTATAATCATAATAATAATAATTTATAGTCAGTAAGTTAGAAAGTGGGTGCATCTGTATTTCAGTAAGTCAGTGCGTAGAGGAGTCAGTGAGTCAGTAATTAAATTAGAAAGTGAGTCAGTAATTAAATCATCAAATCAGCACTTGAGTCTGTAGGTGCCTCAGTATTTCAGTCAATGAGTCAGTAATTAAAAAAGTGTCAGTAATTTAGAAAGTAAATCAGTGAGACAGTAAGTAGGCGAGTCGGTTAAAAGCTTAGTCAGTAGGTACATCGGTATTTCAGTGAGTCAGTTATTAAGTCAGTAGATTAGTGAGTCAATAATTAAATTAGAAAATGACTTAGTTAGTAGGTGAGTCAGTAATTAAGTCAAGGAGTCAGTAAGATGGTCCATAGATGAGTCAGTAGTTTAGTCTGTGAGTGAGTCAGTAATTCAGCACACTTCAGTCAGAAATGAAGTCAGTAAGATAAAAAAATTAATTATAAATTATAAAACAATCACACAACAAATGTGTGTGTGTGTGTGTGTGTGTGTGTGTGTTTGAGGAATATGCACAATTCTAAACCCAGAGGAGACTCGGAGTCATTGATCTGAACATGAGCAGGTGTAAGAGAAGCAGAACACACACACACACACACACACACACACACACACACACACACACACACACACACACACACACACATAAATAGAGAAGCGTTTGTCTGGTCAGAGTCGGTTAGTCTACAGACACATGCAAAACACTGAGGCAAAGACATACAGTGACCCCTCTCTCTCTCACACACACACACACACACACACACACACACACACACACACACACACACAGAGAGATCCAGACAGATGCACACTGCAGACGATCTGTCGCCTTCAATGAAACACAGGGAGAGAAGGAGACAGAGCTCGACGCCTGGAAACACACAAGCTCCAACACATACACACACACGCACACACTCACACACACACACACACACACACACACACACACACACACACACACACCCCTGCTCAGAGTTGTTCCTACAGATGTACAATGTATTAGGGGCAGTAATGAAGCCCCTGCATGTTATCACTGACTCAAGATATTCGGGCAGTGTGTATATGTGTGTGTGTATGTGTGTGTATGTGTGTGTGTATGTAAGTGTGTGTGTCCTAAGTTGAAGCTCAGTGTCTCCTTACCTGCCAGAAGCAGATGTGGCTGTCAGCGTTAGAGTAGGTTGCCAGGTAGCGTCCGTCCGGAGCGAAGGATACGGCAGTGATGGGGCCTTTATGACCGTGGATGTGCTGAGAACAAAACACACACTTTACTATCTACATCAACATACGCCATCCTTCCATCCATACTTTCTTTACTTTCCTCTATGTATGTATGTACAGTACATACATACGTAGGAGGAAAGTAAAAAGGTAGACACAGACAAGCATCACACACACACACACACAGACACACACACACACAGATCTTGAGTTGAGCTTACATGAGATACACATTTATCATGTTGATGGGTGTCAGTCAGTGTGGGGTGTGTGTGTGTGTGTGTGTGTGTGTGTGTGTGTGTGTGTGTGTGTGTGTGTGTGTGTGTGTGTGTGTGTCTTGTGTAATGCTGTATACTTGGACTGGTTTTCTAATTAGATGAAAAGTGTTTTGTTGAAAACCTGACTCGGGTAAAAAGTGAGGTGGACTGATGACCTTTGATCTTATTCATGTTTCCTTTTCCTACCCCACGGTTCAAAAAAAACAAAAAACCTAACGGAGGAACTGACGGTTGTTATGTAACACTCACGGCCTCGTTCTTCTCTCCGAAAGCGCATCAGGAACAAAACTGAGTGGGAGGGGCTTACTCTCACTTCCCTGTCAATCACAGTCAGACTAGCCAATCAGAGTTTATACAGTCTGTGAGTTCAGTTATGAGGAAGAAGGAAAAGATAGAAAAAAATGTGTATAATCTCTGCAATGTATTATTATTATTACTACTAATAAATCAACCAAATCAATGTAATATAATAGAACGTGTCCCGTCTGCTTATCTCGAAGAAACAGACTCAGCCTTAAAAAAGAAGTCCACAGGAGGTGTTGAAATGCTCACACAGGAGAAGATCGAGGCAGTTCGAGCCGCCATCGTCGCCGCTCTGTTCCACAACACGCATCATCGCTGTGCCGAGCCGTTCTTTCACTCCCATGTTGTAATGGTACGAGCAGACGGGACACGATCATGACTGGTAATGACGCCGAAATTCCCTCACATTATCACCAATCATACGACTGGTCCTAATTAATTAAAGGCAGGGGTTTAGAAACGAGCTCACACTGGTTCCTAACCGACCCAAAATACTCAAATATACACACACATTCACATACATACAGTATATAAATATATATATATATAAATATGTGTCACTCGAGATCTTCAGTGTATCCACCTGTCCTTCTCTGAGAAATCTACACCTCTCTCTCTCTCTCTCTCTCTCTCTTTCTCAATAATTTAACTCCCTTTTACATTGCCTTCCAGCATATTGACTTTTTGGAAAGCGTTAACGTCTCGGCCTGGTCCAGGTAGCAGGTGTTTTTCCAGAGCGGTTTGGATTCAGCCAAGTAGACAAGGAGAGGGAGAGAAAGAGAGAGAGAGAGAGGGGGAAAGAGAGAGAGAGAGGTTTTTGTATTTGGGTGTATTATCAGAGGGCTGCGGGTTCCTGGTGTGGTCTGACTATGAGGTCTACAGCTCCAGGGCATGAACATCAGCGAACGGTTCAGTCCTGAAAACCTCTTCATTTATTTCACAACTGCCTTTTTGTTCACTGGGACTTCGATGATACTGGTTGATTTTTTTATGGAGGGTACTGAGGGAAAGTTACAGGAGATCAGCAAGGATTCCATGCACCTTCTCAACACTGCATGAAGCTAAAGGGTTCCTCTGAAGGCTCCTTGGCCAGATTAAGTGTTTATACGCGAGCTTTACATTACAGGTGTGGAGTAAAGTGAATAAAAAAATCAGTTAGTAAAAGATGACAGCCAAAGATATTGGGACACAAAACAGTTAATTTAAATGTAATAAAGACTTCAATCAAATTAAATAATATTTAAATGAAATTAAATTTACAGTAAGAAATTTTATTATAAAATATGATTAGACGTTTATTAATTCGTTTTTTTCTGTCCGATCAAACAGATGCTCCTTTAACCCAGAACAGTCCGATCTATACAAGTGTCTGATTTGCATCGTTGATTGAGTTGTTGCTCTGTAACACATGACTGAGCATTTCTTCAGCTTTCATCACCACCATACGCTTCATACACCATTCCTCCACACGTGTGTTCCACACCCTGAGATCCAGTGTTCTGATCCGATCCGCTGTTGCGTCCCGTCTCTCCGTTGGTGGAGGGGATGCGAGTCCCAGCGCGCAGCTCTGAGGACAATGAACACGGGGGCTGCGTAACGCAATAATCCTTCCTACCTGTCATCCCCAAACCTTCTCTGAAGTGCCCTCATAATGGAGGGAGATGAGATTAGCCGTCTCGTGCAGCGTCCACAGACGAGAGACAGAAAGTAATCTCTTACAATTAAAGCTCAAATGAAATGAAACCTCCATCATCTCAACCTCATCATACGGGAAAATCCGATTTATTTTCGTTTCTAGTTTTCGTTTTCTCTGTTTTTTTTCTGGGCTTCGACGGAACAAGGCGTAGGCGTGAGGGGCGCCAGATATTGCGCTGTCACATCGGGTGACAGAGAGATGCGTCCTTATTACGCCGTTACGTGTCTTACAGATCAATAAAGCATGATTTTATATGATGTTTATCCCCCCAGTCTACTAACCCCAGTTACTCCAGGAAGAACATGTACGCTTTTTATCCTGCATTTGTGTGTGTGTGTGTGTGTGTTTGTGTGTGTGTTTGTGTGTGTGTGTGTTGTAGTTTGGCTGTGCAGACATGGTCTATACTGTCAATGGAATGTTGAAGGAGAAGCACACAGCAACCTTATGGTCAGGTGTCCACAAACCTTTGGACATATAGTGTGTGTGTGTGTGTGTGTGTGTGTGTGTGTGTGTGTGTGTGTGTGTGTGTGTGTGTGTGTGTGTGTGTGAGTGTGTGTGTCAACG
>MU563656.1:5539209-5550361 GCA_024362625.1 Silurus asotus
AGAGAGCCTTCGATGCAGTACATAATAATATCCATCACCTGTGTGTGAGACAGAGAGATCTCAAATGTGTGTGTGTGTGTGTGTGTGTGTGTGAGACAAAAGTAGTATGTCTACCAAAAGGTTTCTGTGTGTGTGTGTGTGTGTACATATATATATATATATGTGTGTGTATGTGTGTTTGTATATGTGACAAAAGCGGTACTATGTGCAAATTGAGTGGGTGAGTGTGTGTTTGTGTGTGTGGGTGAGTGTGTGTTTGTTTGTGTGGGTGAGTGTGTGTTTGTGTGTGTGTGCTTTACCTCCACCAGCAGGTCCACGACGTCAGAGGGCATTTTCTCGATGAGAATCTCGATGACACGTAAGATCTCGGTTTTCGCTCGGGCCAGAGCGGTGGTGTGAACGTTCTGCTGTGACTGTGATCCCTGAGACTGCATCGCTGTGTGTCTGTGCACCTACACACACACACACACACACACACACACACACACACACACACACGCATTTATCCTGGAGTCAATATTGGTCCCCTTAACTGCTGCGGATGTGATTCATGTATTAGTTAAAACTGTGTGTGTGTGTGTGTGTGTGTGTGTGTGTGTGTGTGTGTGTGTGTGACAGACCTCTTTGGCGATGGTGGTGATGAAGGCTGGTGGCCGTGCCGTGGCGATCAGAGAAAGCGCGTGGCGGGCGGAGCGAGCAGAGTCGGCCGCCGGGTTCAGGGGAAGACCCATTGTAATGCTAACCATCCATACACACACACACACACACACACACACACACACACACACACACACACACACACACACAGGGGTGAATGAGCAGGGGGACACAAGCGGAAAGGAATTCATTAGAATATATACAGTGAAAAGATTAGACCCAGCTTATAATGTCAGGTCAAGGTCAATGGGATCACTCGAACGGGAGCGGCGTAATGGACTGAGGACAATACGGCCATATAATACTCTAACACACACACACACACACACACACACACACACACACACACACACACACACACACACACACACTTCACACACCAGCGTGCAAATCGCACAGTCAACTGCGCTTCTGTAAGGCCCCTTGTTAACAAATCACCCTGTGCCTTTGTGTGTGTGTGTGTGTGTGTGTGTGTTAGAGTGCCCTTAGTGATATGCAAAATATGTTATATCCTCCTAGAGCTATAATAATGTTAGTATCCACTATACTACATTACACACACACACACACACACACACACACACACACACACACACACACACGTCACGCCTGATCTCATGTCTCTGATGTCGATAATCCACTCCGCTATGACTATCTAAAGGGCTTAAAATCACAAACCGCATTTTATTTAATCTCGAGCTCTCAGGGACGTTCCGCTGCTGGATTTGGGTTTTAAATCACACACACTGGTGCTGCACAGCTGTATGTGTGTGTGTCTCTGTGTGTGTGTGTGTGTGTGTGTGTGTGTGTGTGCGCATATTTGGGAGAATTTACTGGAAAAGTGCTTCTTCATTTCACTGCACACTGCACACTGCACGCACACACACACACACACACACACACTGCACAGCTGTGTGTGTGTGTGTGTGTGTGTGTGTGTGTTTGTGTGTGTGTGTGCGCGTGCATATTTGGGAGAATTTACTGGAAAAGTGCTTCTTCATTTCACTGCACACTGCACGCACACACACACACACACACACACACACACACACACACACACACAGTGATTTTTTTTTGTGATAATGTGTGTAAACCTGGAGGAACATTTTCAGGAAGAAGCTCAGAGCTTCTGATCACTAACAACTGACCAGCCTATAAAGTAGTGTCTCAGGAGTCACTCACTTTGACTCACTCACTGAATCTCTGACTCACTAACTCTGACTCAAAAACGCACTCACTGTTTCTCTGACTTACTCTGTGAATCACTGACTTACACAATGACTCAATCACAGACTCAGTGACTCACTCACTAACTTGCTGACTCATGGAATCGATCACGGATTCGAATTCAGGAATTAGTCAAATGACTCCAAAACTTCCTTTATTTATACTGCTCCATGTAATAACACAATAACTCACTCACTTAATCACTGACACCAACTCATTCGATGACTTACTCTCTGACTCAGTGACTCGTACACTGACTCAATTAATCTCTGACTCCCTATTAATCAGCAAATTACTGACTAAGTCACTGACTGAATCTCTGGCTGACTCAGATATTGTGGAGTCAAGGGGGAAAGACACAGAGAGAGAGAGAGAGAGAGAGAGAGAGAGAGAGAGAGAGAGAGAGAGAGAGAGTGAAGCAGATGTTGTTCCTGTTTATAGCACTACATGCATTGTTACGACTCTGGACTGTGGAAATCACTCCTGTTCTCCGTCCGATTTGTCTCCTGAGCCAAAGTTAGCTTAGCGCTGTCGATCGATATCGCTCCAGCTGCACAGCTGTTCCTGATCAATCTCCTTCATCCTCCTGGTCTGCAGCCCAGCCCACATAAAGCTCCTAATGATCTCAACCACGCAACACGAACGAAACCTCACACGTCTCACGCTCAACTCGGAATCACGCTAGAAAGTCGATCTCGGAGGAAAAATACCCGTCTGCGTAACTCCGCGATCAAACAAAGAGAATCTTTAACTGCGTGCTGGCGTGTGAACGGAGTGTGGGGGGAAAAAAATTAAAGCTTCGGTATGTAACTTTCATTGAGATATTTGAAGAAATGATCGGAGTTTAATGAATTCGCATGATGAAATGTCAGGTCAGGAGCTCGCTGCGATTTTCGTGCGTGGCTGCGAATCGACGAGGACTACAACTTTAATCCTACACTCCCTAATCCTAATCAATCGTTCCATCACTAATATTGATGAGTCTACCCGCGTGGTTGAGGTGTGTGCAAGCCAATTTTCATTAAACATCCCTCTCTGAAACACCTACAATAATGTTTTGACCCAGAAAAAAAAAGTTGTAAAAGTTACATACCGGCGCTTTAATGCATTAAAGCGGCGGTATGCATTTTATTTTTTTTTCTTCAAGTAGCCAAATCTCTTCGTAAACCCTGAAACATTTTCACAGGCAGTGCACTAACACAAATATGCAAATGTATATTTAAATCAATCGTCCCTTATCTAAAATGTCTACATTTTAAACAAAGTATTTAAAATATAGACATTTTAGATAAGGGACGATTGATTTAAATATACATTTGCATATTTGTAATATAATTAATATAATTGTTAAAAAAAATGTCTAAAACTAATCACACACACACACACACACACACACACACACACACACACACACACACGGTGTAACAAACATAAACCCCAATATCACATGGCGTATTTATTTAATTTACTGATACAAGGTTCATGCCTTGGGCACGCAGTTTCACATGTGTTCTCTCTCCTACACACACGAATCAATGTGTTCAGCAAGCTGTTGAGTTCAGATAAGAATTAGCAAATTTTCTTTACACTTAAATCTGTGATGAAACTAAATATCAGGCCGTCAATCATCTGTATTCTAATACTGCCAACAGTTTGTGGACACATGACCATAAGATTGTTATGTACTATGATGTTCTTTTTGAACATCCCAGTCCACATTTATAATAATCTCCAATCTTCTGGGAAGATGTTCCACTAGATATTTGTGGAGGTTTGTGCAGCTTTATTCAGACCCATGGGTGTTAGTAAAGTCAGGTGGTGATGCAGGTGAGATGTGGTGGGAGACCTGGGGTGCAGTCGGCGTTCACATTCATCACGTTTAATAGGAATTAACAGCAACAGGAACTAATTAATGCAGAGAGAACAAACTACTAAACCCCCCCCCACAAACACACACACACACACACACACACACACACACACACACACACACACAAATAATGTAGTAAACTAATTAAAAAGAGAAGCTAAACAAATAAAAAAAAATTGAGAAAAACACAAGACTGAGACATGGAGTGAGATATGAGTTGAGACAGTGGCTAAAACATGGACTTAGACATGGATTGAGACGTGGGCTGAGACACGGGCTGAGACACGAGCTAAGAAGTGAGTTGAGACGTGAGTTGAGGCATGGGGTGAAACACAGGCTGAAAGCAGGCTGAGACGTGAAATGCGATCTGGGCTGAGACGTGAGCTGAGACGTGGGATGAGATCTGGGCTTAGATGTGGGCTGAGACGTGGGATGAGATCTGGGCTGAAACATGGGCTGAGACGTGAACTGAGACGTGGGATGAGATCTGGACTGAGACGTGGGCTGAGACGTGAACTGAGACGTGGGATGAGATCTGGACTGAGACGTGGGCTGAGACGTGGGCTGGAACGGCCCCTGCAGCATCAGCCTGCCTCAGCGCAGTGAGACTCAGGGAGATGTGGAGATCTGTAGATGAGTGTAAATGAGGGATTAAGTGACTGATCCTGTGTCTCTGAAGCTCTAAAGCTCCGGCCCTCTGCCAATAACTGATCAATAACTTTGATCTGAAGAGCGATTGGCGTGAAGCGAGTTCTCACTCTCACACACTGATCTGACTCTGGAACTGACCTCGCAATACACACTACAGTGTACACACAAACCACTGCAGAAAGAGAGAGAAAAGAGAGAGACACGGAAGAAAAGACGAGGTAAACAAGAAATACAAAGAGACGAGACAAAAAAGATGAGACCTCTTTTTCCTCCCTCCATCTCTCCTGCTCCTTCTCCTCTGTCCATCATTTCTTGTCCTCCCTTTTCCTTTCATCATTCTTCCCGACTCCCTCTCTATCGACCCTTCTCCCTCCTGCATCTCTCTTTCTCCTTCTCCTCCCTCCATCTCTCTTTCTCCTCCTCCTTGACTGTCAGCTTCTCCTCCTTTCACCTTTTTCTTTCCTTCTCCACCTCTCTATATTCTTTCTCTTTCTCCCTCACTCACACTTCTCTCTCCTTCACCCCCCTTCTCTTTCCTTAATCACCTTCCTTTCTTCTCTTCCCTCTTTATCCTCTCTCCTTTTCCATCCCTCCTTTACCTCACACGTTCTCCCCCCCTCTCTCCTTTTCCTTACGATAAAAAAGAGGCAGAGGGATAAATAGAAAGCGTGAGTATCAGGAAAAAAAGAGAGAGAGCGACTGAGAAAGATAAATCTGCATGAGAGAGAAGGAAAAAGTGTGCATAAAAGAGAGTAAGAAAGACCAATAAATCGAGAGAGAGAAACGGAGAAGTATAGAGTGCATAAGAAAGAAAGAGAGATAGCGACAAATCTCCCTCCCTCGTCCATCGTTCACTCGTCGTCCCTCGTTCCGATCTCCCGCCTGATAAATGAGTGCCATTTTGCAGTAACTCTATTATCAGGAGCGTCGCTAAAAAAAACGCAGACGTATTTGTATTGATAATAAGTTTGCGGCGCTGATCGGGTTTCAGGTTAACGAGGTGAGTCGGCTCGAGGGGGAGATCCTTCATACGCCTAACCCGGTTAGAGGGGTGACCCGCTCCGGCCGGCCCTGCAGACATATGGGTCTCCCTCTTCCTTCTAAAGGTCCTGCAACACGCCTCAGCAGACGTCCTACATCATAATAATGTCCTGCAATCGCATTACGCCCTGCGTCCCTGCGTCCTTGTCCTGCCGCGCGTCCGGTGCTGCCACGCGCTCGCACGCTGTCCGTGGTCCTCGTCCGGATGTTTACATAGCGCAGGAAGACGCTCAGAAATCAAGTCTGTTCTGCACGGACTCCACGATAAAGATCATTTTAACAGATATTATACACGATATTATTCCCTCCCATTAGGTCGTTGTGAATACTGGACTCTGATTGGCTGGAAGTTCACACACACACACACACCAGGGACGGCAAGATTCTGCGATTTTGCAGAGCAACGCATTTTTTCCACTGCATCATATTGCACTGTGTTTAATCGAATGGTATCGTGTGTATCGTATCGTTGGCGGTGCATCGAGATGCGAATCGCATCAGCCTCCGTACAGAAACAGATTCAATCTGATTCTTACTTTTATACATTGATCTTGGCATAGATCTTAAAATAATTCATTTATTGTACATTGTGGCATCATTAAGGAAGGTTGTCAGTGAATAGACATGCGAGTGTGACTGTGTGTGTGTGTGTGTGTTTGTATGTATACTTACTTGGCCAGCTGTTTCTCAGCGTCGGCACACAGCTCCAGCAGGCCCATGAGCACCGCCGAGACGTCCATGTATGGCTCCCACACCGTAAAACCTCGGCCAATCAGATCGATGGCAGTGCGTCGGATGGTGCTGTGAGCGGGAAGTTTGGGGCTCGGGGGCTGGAGGAGGAGGAACGTCAGGGCCTTACCTGGGAGAGTGAGAGAGAGAGAGAGACATGAGGGGGTTAAACTGTGGTCTTTAAGATTTGGTTTCGTCTCATGTACAAAATTGAGTCAATTTTTATAATCAGTAAGACCAACATTTCTCTCTCTCTCTCACACACTCAGTCAGGCAAGCAGGCAGACAGACAAACATACAGGCAGGCAAAGAGAAAACAGGTAGGTAGTGAGACAGACAGACAGACAGACAGATCAGGATATGTACAAACAAACAGATAAATACACCGGCCATAAGACAGACCATGGCAGAACAAATAAATGTCTGCAGTCTGCAATCATGCAGTGTGTGTGTGTGTGTGTGTGTGTGTGTGTGTGTGTGTGTGTGTGAGAGAGTGTGTGAGGGCTAAAAATCATCGGCCCAGACACTAGGTGACAGTTTGCTCCCTCTTTTTTTTCTTTTCCCGCCTTTACAGCCCTAAATCTCCTCGACGACGGGACCTGGAGACAGCGAAAGACGATTAGGGGACACACTGTGTGTGTGTGTGTGTGTGTGTGTGTGTGTGTGTGTGTGTGTGTGTGTCATGTCAGTTTGTGAAATAGATGGACAGAAAGTTTAAACCTTGGTATTAAGTAAAACTAGTAAAATTTGGTGTTGGTGTTTAATAGTGATGATGGAGTTTGATGGTGAAAGTTGGCGTTGGTGCTGGATAGTGATATTGGTAGTGATGGTGTTTGATAGTGATGATGGAGATTGATGGTGGTGATGTTAGTGTTGGTGAGATGGGTATTGATGTTGGTATTGATGGTGAATGTTGGTGTTTGATGGAGAATGTAAGTAGTGATGTTTGTTGGTGTTTGATAGTGATGTTGGGTGGTGATAATGGTGTTTGATAATGATGTTGGTGTTTGATGGTTTTGGGTGGTTAATTGTTGCTATTGATGCTGACACTGACACTGCTGATGACATTATCTACATGTTTAAACTGTGTGTTAAGGAGAAGAACCGTTCTCCAAACAAACCCAAACACACTCGTATTCCAGATCAGTGAGAAGCTTGCAGTACTGCTGTGTGCGTTTTATATAAAGAGAGAGAAAGCGATTGACTCTTGATCTCTCTGAAGCGTAACCGAGTTAAAGCCAGCTGCTCAGTGGTTGGTGTGATGGCTGCAGTCCAGCGCAGAGTGATCAATGCCATCGAATCTGTATGTTCTCGTTACATTCAGCCTTATAGACCTTAACGGTAGAGAGAGAGAGAGAGAGGGAGGGAGAGAGAGAGAGAGAGAGAGAGAGAGAGAGAGAACCTCTCTCACCCAATAACTCATCCCGTGTTCTCAGCACCCGGAGCTGTCCCCTGAGAGCTGACTTTATCAAGTGTGGAAGGTGAGCTAATATCAGGCAGCTTATTAGAGTCATGTGACCATAAAGTCTGCTTGAAAAAAAAAGGGAAATAGAGAGTGAAAGCACCGGTGAGGGAGAGATGGAGACCTTCTTCTGACCTTCTCCTAACCTCTGTGATGGTCTGCAGGTGCCGAGAGTCAAGCCATCAGCGCACAAGACTGGCGTCGGCTAAATAGTGCATTGTGTGTGTTTTATTGTACCAATGTTCATTAATATCATTTATTCATTTTTTTTTCTTTGCTCATGAATTGCCTCTCATTCTGTTATTTTTAAAATAAAATAAAAAAATTTCTTCATTTAAAATTTCTGTCTTTTCTTTTATCAGTCTTGATTTTATTTATTTAATTTTACTCTTATTATTTCTTTTGGGACTGTAATATTTTTTGTGTGGACAAACAAAGAGGTGTTTTCTCACCTCTTTTTGATCTACAGGAGATTTTTCCATCTTTATCAGCACTGTTTTAATGCCTTTCATTTTTAGTTTATTATATTTTATATTTTCTCCATTAAATGATTTGCATCAGTCACTTTTATCTCCAATTCTGAATTTACTTTCATTCATTTAGTTGATTTATTTTCTATTTTTCTTTCTGTCCATCCCGCCATCTATCTGTATCAGTATCCAACTGTCTGTCTGTCTGTCTGTCTGTCCTCCTGTCTACTTTCCTTGAAATGTATTATATACTTGAATGTATTATATTTTGTGTATTTGTTTATAGCTGTAAACTGTTTCCTCTCTCTCTTTGTGTGTGTGTGTGTGTGTGTGTGTGTGTGTGTGTGCTTTATAATAAAACATTTTATTTGTTTGTTACATCTATTTTTGCATAGAATAAATAAAAGTTTAGATTTAAAATGGAAGTGTTGTTTACATGAATGTTTGTGTGTGTGTGTGTGTGTGTGTGTGTGTGTGTGTGTATATCTGTATGTATGTGCTTTATAATAAAACATTTTATTTGTTTTGTTACATTTATTTTTGCATAGAATAAATAAAAGTTTAGATTTGAAATGAAAGTGTTGTTTACATGAATGTTTGTGTGTGTGTGTGTGTGTGTGTGTGTGTGTGTGTGNNGTGTGTGTGTGTGTGTGTGTGTGTGTGTGTGTGTGTGTGTGTGTGTGCGCCTCTATGTGTATTTGACATGAGAGAAAAAATAGGTTTAGCGCACTCTCTATCATTTCCCATCAAGGTCAGTGTGTGTGTGTGTGTGTGTGTGTGTGTGTGTGTTGTGTGTGTGTGTGTGTGTGTGTGTGTGTGTGTGTGTGTGTGTGTGTGAGTGTGTGTGTGTCTGTGTGCACGTGCACATGGGTGTGTGTATTAGCCATGCCTCTGAGCGGCCTTGAGATAAGCTGAGGTGTGTGTGTGTGTGTGTGTGTGTGTGTGTGTGTGTGTTTGATGATGGCTCCCGCTTAAAAAAAATAAAAATACAAAGCATAGCACCTGAGGGCAGTGACAAGGTCAGCTAAGAGCAACACCTGAGCTCAAAACACACACACACACACACACACACACACACTCTCTCTCTTTTCTAGTCCATACAGAAGACTCTTTCATTTTTCAAGGCTGATGCTCTGCGTCACTATTGTTTGTGTGTAACTGCCCCCGTCACGCCTCTAAGCTCTGCTTATTTCTAAATGGAAAGTTTACACACACACACACACACACACACACACACACACACACACACACACACACACACACACACACACACACACACGCACACGCACACACTCACAAAATCGTTCAAGAGCTGCTATTGCTATAGTGTGGTCCTCTGGAGACACAGTCCATAAAGGGACTTTCTTCTCACACACACACACACACACACACACACTTCATGGCATACAGTATCTCCTTGTAGTATAGCCTTTGGAGCACATTAAAACACACAGAACTTCTTTTTTGCTGTGTTTTACACACACACACACACACACACACACACACACAGCCTACCTCAGGCAGTGCTGAATAATTTAGTGATTGAGAAACCTGTCTTTTTTTAATAGTAGTTTTTTATTGTTGGTGGCCAAGGGACAGTCCAAGGCTCTCCTTAGATGTGTGTGTGTGTGTGTGTGTGTGTGTGTGTGTGTGTGTGTGTGTGTGTGTGTGTGTGGCTACAGTATAATCGCTAGTGAACTGAAGTGTTTTTAAAGCCTGTCTTCACATAAGAAAAAGAAAGAGAAAAGAATTGGGGGTGGCACGAGGTGAGGACAGAAACAAAACCTGAACTCGTATTTTATATTTTCCTCCATATTTTACACAAGTAACCTGAGATACTCCAGATAATCCAAAAAAATGGTGGACACCTGAAGATAAGTTTGCTAAGTGCTTCTTGTTGAACCATTGTCATGCTGTAACAGGATGTTTTCATGTAACAACATCCAAAGACCACCTATAAAACTTTGTGGTAGCAGTTTGGAGAAGCACAAAGGTGGAAAAGCCACACACTGTTTTTGTGAGTGTATATTGTCTTTTGTTCCAGAATCTGATCTCCTGATGATCAGAGCCAACGCTCTTCTGTCATGACACTGGGAATCGTGAGTGAAGAGCTCAGTGGTTAAGATGTTGGACTTCTGATCTAAAGGTCAAATCCCAGCCTCACTTAAATCCCCCACGCAAGACCCTCAGCCCTCACCTGCTCAGGATCATGGTCTCCGCCCAAAAAACAAAAAGGAACCGAGGTTTTGCGGCTCTGAACCTATCAGCGTGAAATTTGCGCTCATGACGCCGTGGTTACAAAGAACTCAACCCTTGATTTTCTCCAGAATGCTGCAACTTCCTGTCCAACTTTCTAACGGGTGAAGATAAATTAGCATCTGATCGATCGGTGTTGCTCTTCAAAAGCGGTCCTAAAGACCTGAAGCCTCACCTGCGTTTCCATTCTTATACCTCCTGCACCTTCTCCATCTCTCCATCTTTCTCTCTGTCCACTCATATTGATTTGGCCTTCGCTTTTGATTTGACCATGAAAGTGAGAGAGAAGAAAGGAAGAAGAGAACTGCTCTGAGGGAAAGGTGCAGACTTCTGAACAGCCTCTGTCAAATGCTGTTATTTCCGAATGTTCCCCACCTCATCACTCCATCCACAGGGATTAGAAGGATGGAGAAAGGGATGAGACGTGTGCGTATCATGGTCGGCAACGTGGACTTTAAAAGGACAGCAGTTACACTCTTCTCCTCCGTTCCTAATTTTATCCCTCTTTTCTTCCCTTTCCATCCTCTAATTATCTCCTCAGCTCCTCACCTAAAACGTGACATGTTTATTGCCCTAACGAACAGCTCGTTAGCCCGGACGATGGTTTGTCAATATTCATTTCTTCATCGACGTCGGGTCGACGCTTAAACTAAGATGTCCTCTCGGAGGGAACGGGGCCAGGACCGTCTCTGGCCTGCTTCCAGTACTGGGCCGTGCTAAATTCTATTTGCTGTTTGGATAATTAGCTGAGGTTCTGCAGCTCAGGGGGCACTGGGTTGGGGGAGGGGG
>MU563656.1:5566159-5573659 GCA_024362625.1 Silurus asotus
GAGAGAGAGAGAGAGAGAGAGAGAGTGTAAGTGAGGGCAAGAAGAAAGACTGCAACAAACAGCAACAAATAGCTGGACAAGGCCTGAGGATGTCACCCGGATTAAGCGATCTGAAAGACAGAGAGAGACAAAGAGAGAATGAGAGAGACAGAGACAGAATGAGAGAGAGAGACAAAGAGAGAATGAGAGAGAGCTCCAGAAAGAAAAAGAAAGATTTCCCTTTTTTCATGGTGGTGAGAAAGTGTGTGTCAAATAAAGTTCCTGTCAAATAAAGCTCGCTGAAGCTCTTTAGGAAATGAAGAGGGCTTTCGGTCAACCTGGCAACAACACATTTAAGTGTATGAGATAGGGTGTGTAAGGGTGTGTGTGTGTGTGTGTGTGTCACCATCATGCTGCCGGCTTTGTTCGCTCCCTCGCTCATTCTGTCCACTTCTTTAATCAATTTTTCAATCTAATTTCATCCCTCGCTCTCGCATTTATCCTCGTATCTCTCTCTCTCTCTTTTTCTTTTTTTACCTCCGATGGACGCATCCTGAAGCAATTTAGCGGGCACCAAAAAAAGATGGACAGACAGAGGGAGAACGAGAAGAAAAAAAAGAGAGAAGATTCTGTAATTCAATACAGAGTTAATCAATAAACAACGTGTTCCCTCTACTCACTCGAATTTTTTTTCCCTTTTACGGCCTGTTTACATGGGTCAGCTGGCGCAACACACACACACACACACACACACACACACACACACGGCCAGAGCTGAGTCAGGATTAAAAAAGATTGGCCACGTCACTGAGTTTTACATGTTCATTACACAATTGGCTCACCGATAACTAGAAAACATACACACACACACACACACACACACACACACACACGCACAGAATATGTGTGTGTGTGTGTGTGTGTGTGTGTGTTGATGCTGGGTCAACCCATGTATGTGAGCCTGCAGGTGCAGGTTAAGTGTGTAAAGGTTTAGTGTGTGTGTGTGTGTGTGTGTGTGTGTGTGTGAGAGAGAGAGCCTGGTCTCAGCATGATGTTCCCCTCTGTGCACTGACCCAAGGCATTCTGTGCTTTCAGCCTCTCTCTCTCTCTCTCTCTCTCTTTCTCTCTCTCTCTCTCCCAGATGTCTCACTCTACCTTTCTTTCTTTCTTTCTTTCTTTCTTTCTCATCTGTTACTCCTTCTCTCAGTGCCATCTCTCGCTCAATTTCTGTCTTTCATTCATTCATTCATTCATTCTCTCTCTCTCTCTCTCTCTCTCTCTCTCTCTCTCTCTCTTTCTGCCCCCTGGTTATGAGTTTGAAGGTCCTGGGGAGTTTTACCCCAACAAGCCACCATCTGTCACCCTCTTGCCCCCCATGTGCCCCGAGTTGAGCCGAGCCGAGCCGAGCCGAGCCATCGCAGCACGAGTCCGGCGTCTCAGTGCACCGAGCAGAACGGAAAAAAAGCTGGATAAAATACAGACTGAGAAATACAGGCAGATATAACCAGACCTACAGAGTGAGAGAATTAAACAGAAAAAATGAAAACAAAAAAAGAGAGTGAAAGAAAGAATGAACAAAAGAATGAACGTAAAAGAAGGAGAGAAACACAAAAAACAGCCAAACAGAATGAAAAAAGAAAGAAAATCTAATATTTCAGTTAGACAGAGAAACAGACAAAAAAAAAGAATTACACAGACAAGCAGACGGACGGCCAGACAGACAAATAGGTAGACAGAGGAAATGAGAGAAAGACAGACAGACAAAAGAAAGAGGACAGAAATACGCAGACAGATGCAGGCAGCCATTCACCTGATGATAGATAGAGAGATAGAGAGATACATAGAGAAATAGAGAGATGGATGGATGGATGTACGTTTTGTTGCAAAAAATAAAATATATATATATATATATATTCAGCTCAGGTTGTTTTTGCTTCATCTTTTTTTTTTTTCTTTTTCCCCCTGCACTGACTCCTGCTTCCTTCACTCGCCTGGGGCTCACACCGCTCCTCTATTCCTTTTCCCCCTCTCCTCTCTCCTCCCTCTATTGTTCTGTCCATGCCAGAGGTCTCGCCCCTGCTCTTCAGAGCTGAACCTTTCAGCCTTCCCTCTACCCCCTCTCCGCAGGTTGCCAGACCCTGTTTGAACCCCCTGCTGGGGATGAGCTGCATGTGCGCCGCGGGTCTGCCTTTGCTGAATTATTAATCCGTGTGATTTCTGATCCGGGCAACTGTTCTCGTTTCATGCACAACAATGCGCTAAGAGCTTCACCGATCTGCCGATATTTCATTCAGAGCACATGCCAAATTTATCGTACTGACTTTACTTCCAAGGTTTTTTTCGATTCTGGAAAAAGTGTTTGTGTGCTTTTGTCATGTTCACTCTCATGCTGGAGATCAGATTTGTATGAAATGACTAAGCAAATGAGGGGAAAAAAAAAGTCCAGTAAAAAAAGATTAATAAATAAATAAAAAAAATCACGTGACTCAAACACCATCACGATTTTACTCCATAGAAAAAAAAAATTCCATATTCCAGGAAAAATCCAGTAATATTCCTCCTGCAGCGCTCTTCAGATCTCAGTTATTTCGCTTCTGAAAGCGTAATTAGAAGATCAGATCAATAAATCGATAGTATTGATGAAATGAGGTTCTACCTGATCGCCACGTGTGAGGGAACGAGTCCTGAATTTGTTGCAAGAATCAGAAATAAAACGATGGAAAATATTTATTAATTGTATTTTTTATTTATTTATTAAATTGTATACAATTGAACAAAGATATGATCACGACACAGTCCTGTCCGTCACTGTCTCTCAGCTGAGTGGGCGGAGCCACAGAGCCGAATGTGCTGCTGTGAGTGTCTCCAACTACCGACACAAAAACGGTACACACACACACACATATATATATACACACACACACACACACACACACACACACACACACACACACACACACACACAAAAACCCTCAAATCTGGACATAAAGTTGAATGAGATATAAAAAAAAAAAGCAATGTTATGGTCAGGTGTCCACAAACTTCTGTCCATCTAAAATGTATTGATTAATTAGGACTCTATGTTGTTTTGAAGGAATGTTGTATTGCAGGTCGTAGAAGGTTGTGTGGTTTTAGACGTAGAAGTTACGATGTGTGACTCTTTGACTGTGCCTCCACACACACACACACACACACACACACACACACACACACACACACACACACACACACACACACACACAGACCATTCAGGGTTGACAAGGTGAGCGGGTCAAGAAACGCCACTCACAAACTGTGTTTATTTTCGTTTTATTTGGACTTTTATTGGACAACGGTAGGATTTACAGGGACCCACTGAAACCCAAGGGCGAGACAAGAACTCATAAAGTGTCACATTGATAGCGACTAACCTTCATCTACACCTATTCACACACATACATGTACAGTATACCGCAAAACACACACACACACACACACACACACACACACACACACACAATGATGCACAAAAGACTACAGCAAAAACCATCTCAGCTCGTTGTGTCCTCTGTGTTCACCCAAACCAAATGAAGTGTGTATGTGATTTATTTAACTCATCATACTCTGCTCCTACATTAAGCTGCCCCCTACCACTCCCCCCACCCTCCACACACACACACACACACACACACACACACACACACTGCTGTAACTTAACACAGAGATACAGCTATTCTGCAGGGAGCTCAACATGCTTCAGGAGCATCAGGCTGGCAGATGTCGGCTCCGCACTGGGACGAGGCACACGCACAATTGGACTATCGAGTTACTAAAGCGAACAAACACACAGACGAGAAGAAGGATGGTTTTATCACAGAGGAAAAGAGAACACACACACACACACACACACAGAGAAGGCTTTTGTGTTCACGTTGCCACTGGGTGCGGCGCATGCAGGCACGTGCGGAGGTCAAAGGCCAGACCTCGGCGTGACCCCAGGAATGAAAGGCAGCGGTGTGACAGATTGGCTTCTTCTTCCTGACACCGCAGCTTTTTCTCCCTCCTTTTTTCTTTTTTCTCATCTCTAGATTGCACCACAGACCTCCAACCCTATCATTTAAGAGCAATTCGTGGAACATACGTCAAGACTAAAAGGGCTGAGAAGGGCAAAAAAAAAAAAACGACAATTACGATTACACCCAAATCAGGTCGAACATTTTTTAAAGTGACCCGGCTACAGTACAATTATGCGGTCCGGGTCACGGCACCATGTGAACCTTTTCTAATGCATGTCTGCACCTTGTTTTTAAAGACTCCTTGGTAAAATGGTCAGAAACTGGGGGATGGAAGACAGTTGGAAGTACCACAGACAGTTTGCTTGAGATGGAAACTAGATTTCCAGAAGATTTTATTTCTTTAAAATGTTGCTGTAGAATCTTCAAAGGATTACAGCCACCTTTTCTTTTAGCAGTACCAGTTAATTTCAAGGTGACCTGGATGCAGCGCAAGAAAGCATGCCTCGATCCGGGTCACGGCACCACGTTTTAATTTAGAACAATTTCCAACTGCAAATTGTCTGACAACCCTGATGAGAACATTGAGAGGTGTCTACCAAAAAAAACAAATTCAAAACCAGGATCTTCCGAACAGAACGCCTGTCTACGGTTTTATCAAATCTAATTCTCGACCACTAGAAATGTTTGAAAAGTAACATTTAACTTTAATAGCCTGGTCTTGTCCAGGTTGGTTAGCCACCTCGAGGCGTGGAAATGAGATGGACACAGGTGATATGTTCTACGATCCACAGGGCTTGTTTGTCTTTTTATTAAGTGGAGAGGCAATTTCTCTCACGAGCCTCTCTTTCTCTCTCTCTCTTTTTTTTTTCCTCTTTTTCCTCATCCTTTGCAATGGCTGGCTCAAACACTCAATCACTGCAACAGCAGCGCAGCACCTTAATCAACTAACCTGAAATGGATACCACCCACACCACAGCACACAAGAAAGAAGGTGGAGCGCGGGGGAATGATGGGTGGGGTGAACAGAGGGGAAAAATGGGAATGGATGAACTTTCAGTGAAAGAGGACAGAATTACTGGAACATTGGAACAAGGGGAAATAAGAGTGATGAAAAATGAGAAAGTGTGTGTGAGGGGGATTAGTTTAGGCGGGGAAGCAGGATAAGGGAGCAGGAAAATGGAGAAGGGAGAAGAGGTCTATGGGGAGCAGCAGACGGACAAACCATGACAGGGGTCTCGAAACCCTGACCCCTGACATCACTGCCCTGATGGGGTGAATGCTGCAGCCCAATCTGCTGGTCTGAAGCAAGCAGCGTCCACTTTATCCATCCATCCATCCATCCATCCATCCATTTATCTATTCGGTTTTCTCCTCTTCCTTCTTTTCTACCCCTTCTCCTTTTCCTTGTTTTTGGTCCACACATCTACCCTGTGTTCCAATAAGTGGCTGGTTGTTCCGAGCAACATTTACATGCACCAAAGAAGGTCCAATTTTAGAACTTCACCAAACTCCACCAGTACCAGCTGGGGGACGAGTAAATACACATTAGCAGGCTATCATTAATGTGCTACAATTAAAGAAAAAAGCTGCATCAAAGTATGTTTCTACAATCCATGTTGCCACACAGGACCCATTATCTCAAGTGCTCTTAAAATGATGACCCGGGGGTGGGGTGAGGTGGGGTGGGGAGGTTGGGTTGGACTGCATTGTTGGCCTTTAATCCTGAGGGTCACACCTCACTGACCACAACTGCATCAGGCAAGTCCTGAAACAGCACTTTTCCACAGACGAGGGGAATAAGGTTGCACAAGAAATAGATGATCAAATGGAAAAAAAACGAGACAGAAGCAAAAAAGAAAAAAATACTTTCCATCCAGAGCTGAAATTCTGGTTCCGAATTAATCACAAGAACATGGAAACATATATAATAATAAATAGGAAATCAGTTTGTAAACATGACCTGGTCATTAGCATCTTTACAAGACTGCAAAAAACTTCAGGCTGTTTTCAGCCTCTTTTTAAAATTTCTTTTTTTGTCTCCCTGAGGGGATCAAGTTCTCGACGTGCTTCACAAGTAGCCATGGGGTTAAAAAGAAAAAGAAAAAGACGTGTGGGGAGGGGGTTCGGTGGTGTGTGATGGCTGCTGGACTGTGGGAATGAGCGGTAAATAAATAAAGAAAAGCAGGAGGCTTTGTGGATTAAAGGATAAAAGCGAAGGAGAGGAACGAGAGAGGAGGGGCATCAGGGGGTCCGGGGCGACCCACTGGCATGCCGAGACAACACATTGACCTTTCACAACAGAAACTCAGCTAGAAAACATCAGCAATAATCCATCCACCATCTTTCTGCCTCTGTCCTCCAGCTTTTCTCGGATTCCGGTGTCCTAAAATGCCTGCTGGCACAAGTCTTAATTCCCGTCTGCATCAGTCTCGCTCCGATTTCTCAACATCAAATCAGCAGCACTCAAACTCGTTCTCCTCCCTGATGTATTTATTAAATGCCAGATAATAAAACAAGTTCCAATAATAAGTTAACAACAGTTAGTTGCCCCAGTACTATCCCAAGGCAACCGGTTGCTCTCCAGGGTCCTGAAAGCAAATCCTCCAGCACCATGTTTCAGACTACAGAAGTCAGCTGCATCTTCTATACACAAGCAGTGGAATAGCAAAGGCTCGTCCCCAGAGATGTAATCCGTAAGTAGAAATCAGAATCCATCTCAGGAATACGCTCTCACTTGCGTTTTTTTGCAGATAATGTAGCATTGAGTCTCTTGAGTATCTGGTTCGCTACCTTCGATATACATTGGCCTTCTGGGTTTTTGTTGACTGGCTGTATATAGGTTCATGAGTACTGCTTTGACTTGCGTGTTTCACACTTCTCTGGAGTGGTTCAAGAGAAAGGGCTGATACATACAGACAAAGAGGGGCAGATCTGTAGTTCTGTAATGAATCAAAGAAGAAGAAATGTCTCAAACTAGTCTCAAGTGGTTCAGGAGAAAAAAGATGATACTTATGGACCAGAAGAGTGAGTTCTGTACCGAATCAAAGCTGAAGGAACGTCTCACACTTTTTTTTTTGAGCGGCTAAAGAGAAAGGGATGATACATACTGAAGAGGAGAGTGAGTTCGGTACTGAATTAAAGTTGAAGGAATGTCTCACAATTCTCTCGAGTGGTTCAAGAGAAAACACTGATACATACGAACAAGGAGAGGGAGTTCTGTACCGAATCAAAGCTGAAGGATTTTGGATCTTGAACTCTGAAGTATGCAAATTCGATCCTGAATCAGATGTGATGTATAGCTGGACTGCTACAGTGAAATGTGATACTAAATACACGAGCAGACATCTAGTAAATCAGATTTATAGAACTCTATAGAATCCGTTCTGACACAATGCTATGGCTCTTCTAAGAGTTTTCCGGTTTTTGTTCATGTAACACATATGAAGTAAGAGAGAGAGACAGAGAGAGAGAGTTTCTGGAGGCAGATCGAAATCGTAATACAGCGAATTATATCTGGACCAGCGAA
>MU563656.1:5576159-5579424 GCA_024362625.1 Silurus asotus
CTGTCTCATTTTTTACTCTCCGTCAACTGGGCTGTGACCTTTACAGCACACATTCGCTCCGAAACATTAGCCCCCTTCTCCAGTGTGAAGCAAAACACAGGGGCAGGGAGCGACATGTACACACTACATACACACTACATACACACTACATACACACTACATACACACTACATTCTCAATAATAGTGCTGCCTACAGTGAGGCGCACACACACAAGCACAAAAACCACACATGTACTCACACACACGCTCAAACATGCATGCATGCAAACACACAGACACACATATGCCCCCACTCACAGATACACACATGTACTCACACACAGACACACAAACACAGACATGAAGACAAGCATGCACACCCTGAAACACACATGCACAAACAGATACACAAATGCTTTTACACACATGCACGCAAACCTACACACACGCACGCACGCACACACACACACACACACACACACACAAATTCACCCCCCCCCCCCCCCTCTCTCTCTCTCTCTGTCCACTTCCTTTTGATTGGCTGTTGCTGGTCAATAGCGCAGACAGTCCTGACAATTTATCATTTCTGAACTCTCATTTTTCACCTATTGACGACGCATTTTTTCATTTATTCCTGCTGCAGTAAAGCCTAAAAAACACACACACACGCACACACACTCACACACACAGCTATCGGCTTAATCTCATACATACACAAATATACAAATACCAACACACACACTCGCACACATATATACACTTTATATATTAAGATCTGCTTTCCATGGGTTGGAGTTATGTAACACTGGCTGTACTCCAGGTCTCCTCACCTCAGCTACATCAGTACCTGGCTTTACCAACACCCTTATGGCTGAATGAGCACAAATCTCCACAAAATCTAGTGGAACATCTTCCCAGAAGAGTACGAGGGGAGCAGGATGAGATGTTCAGTCAATCAAGCCGATACACACCGGAGTGTGTTTGACACGGACACACAGCTGGTCTGTGAAACAGCAATAAAAGTAGATACATGGATGTGCCTTTGAGCTCTGTGTGTGTGTGTGTTTCTCTCCCTGTGCACAGTGGCCTTGCATGGTGGATTTGGTATCAATCATAGCTGAAGGTGACACACGGCGTGACAAAGTTGCACCAGCGTGGGTCACCTCACACCTCTTCACGCCTCCACACACACACACACGGCCGATGGTGACACGAAGCGGAACCACAGGTTATCAGAGTAGCACTAGGAGGAGGGAGCTGTCATTACTTTCACAGTTATAACGGTTTATTCTGCTAATAGAGAGATGCTTGCAGTGCACAGCCCCACACACACACACACACACACCTTCATGTGTATAAAAAAAACAACATCTGAAATCCTTTAAGGAGAGTGAATATTAGCTAGCAGGCTAGCTTTAGCACATGTGTGACAGCAGTAAAGTGTGCAGTAGGAACGACAGACTGGTTCAAGGTGGAGTTGGACCTGCATCAAGGATCAGCTCTGAGCCCTTTTCTGTTTGCAGTGGTGGAAAACAGGTTGATGGATGAGGTCAGACTGGAGTCTCCACGGACTATGATGTTTGTGGATGATACGGTGATTTGTGGTGAGAGTCTGGAGAGGTGGAGGTACGAGGAATGACAGTCAGTAGGAGTAAGAGAGAGTACATGTGTGTGAATGAGAGGGAGGGCATTGGAGGGGTGCGGTTGCAGGGAGAAGAGGTGGAGAAGGTGGAGGAGTTCAGGTACCTGGATTCAACAGTGCAAAGTAATGGAGAGTGTGTTAGAGAAGTAAAGAAAAGAGTGCAGGCAGGGTGAAGTGGGTGGAGAAGAGTGATAGCAGGAGTGATTTGTGATAGAAGAGTATCTGTGAGAGTGAAAGGGAAAGTTTATAGGACTGTGGTGAGACCTGAGATGTTGTATGGATTAGAGACAGTGGCATTGAGTAAAAGACAGGAGGTGGAGCTGGAGGTAGCAGAGCTGAAGATGTTGTGGTTTTCGTTGGGAGTGACGACGATGAACAGGATTAGAAATGAGTTTATTAGAGGGACAGCACATGTAGGACATTGTGGAGACAAGGTGAGGGAGGAGAGATTGAGTAATCAGTAGAAGAATGCAGAGGATGAAGTATAGCAGTACAATGGGCCAAGAAGACAAAAAAATCTCAGGTGAGAACGTTAGATAAAGTCAAAAATGATTCTTCAAAAAACTTATTGACAAAACTCTTAGATATCCTGGGAGGTTAGCAAAAAGATTAGCTTGTATGCTAAGTTCACCACTATGCCTAACATTTAGATTTATAAAAAAAAAAATAATAATAAATAAATAAATGACTTTAAATCTATAACACTGTATAAAATCAGGTCAGTGCATACTAGCTAACATGCTAGTAAAAAATATTAATATCAAACAATATAACATGAGAAATCCTGTCAGGCTAGCGTTTATTAGCGTGTAAACTATGTGTGACGATCAGACACATTGTGAAAATTACTCTCTGATATTCTGGTAATGGTATTAGCGATGAGCTAGCATGGGCAGTGAAACATATGAACATTAGGTTAGCGTGCACTGACTAGCATGCTAGCACTAGCAAGGATTATATTACAAATTAGCCACATGAATGAATGAATGAAAATTAGCTCATTAAGACAGAAATCCTGTCAGGTTAACTTGTTAGCCACTAAATATATATTTTTTTTATATCAAACAATATAACATTATTATTTGAGAAATCCTGTCGGGCTAGCATTTATTAGCGTGTAAACTATGTGTGACAATCAGACACATTGTGAAAATTACTCTCTGATATCCTGGTAATGGTATTAGCGATGAGCTAGCATGGGCAGTGAAACATATGAACATTAGGTTAGCGTGCACTGACTAGCATGCTAGCACTAGCAAGGATTATATTACAAATTAGCCACATGAATGAATGAATGAAAATTAGCTCATTAAGTCAGAAATCCTGTCAGGTTAACTTGTTAGCCACTAAATATATGTGTGTGTGTGTGCGTGTGTGTGTGTGTGTGTGTGTGTGTGCACGGGCGTCATGCTGAGGTAATGATGGTTGGCTGGATGTCATGGGAGGTCATTAGGATGACGCCGTCCTCCCATTCTCTCACATTTCACCTTCATCCCTCTATTTTTTCTTCTCCATCTGTGTGTGTGTGTGTGTGTGTGTGTGTGTGTGCTTCCTTTCTTCCATAACCCCCTTAGGCTAAAGAAATGAAATTGCTATCTGAGGAATTTCACACGTTTTAAAGCTAACGAGGCTATTACACCCCC
>MU563656.1:5589620-5599620 GCA_024362625.1 Silurus asotus
TATATATATATATATATGTGTGTGTGTGTGTGTGTGTGTGTGTGTGTGTATATGAGTGCTGATGTGTGACTCCTCCTGTACCCTCACGCTGACGCTGTTCTGACATCGCCGCGCCGTGTTGTGATGAAATGACAGTAATTACGAGATGATTCTACACCGAGCGATTCGACACTTGGTAATTCGCTGTTGCTATGGCAACCGGCACGACAGCGAGAAAATAAAAAAACGCTGCTATATTTTAACATTCGATACGCGCACAAAAGCAAAACAAAATACACCGACTATGCTGCACATAGATCTAATTTCATAGGTTTATAGAATTACAACAAATGATCTTTCTCACACACACACACACACACACACACACACACACGTGACACTTACGTGAGCTGACAGCATCCACGTATTGAGGCAGGTACGGGGCCCACATGTCAATGGTGTCCTTCCTGCCCGATTGACCGATCCGGCGCAGCTCTGCTAACAGGAGCGCCTGGGCCGCTTCCCTGACCTGCAAAAAACACACACACACACACACACACACACACACACACACACACACACACACACACACACACACACACTATAAGGAATGTCATAAAAAAAAAAAAAACCCACTAATAAACAAATGTCAAATGACTATAATTACAGCCAGAAGTTAAAATCGTACAAATTACGTACATTTAATAAAACGTGTAAATAATGCAGTGTTAGAATAACGTACAAAAAAAACCAGTGTATACATACGTCAAAATCATTTCCAAGATAATGTCAATCAAATGTAAATATAGTGTATATTTACAATATATTTACACTATATTTACATTTGATTGACATTATCTTGGAAATGATTTTGACGTGTGTATACACTGTTTTTTTTTTGTACGTTATATTTACAAATTCTTTACACTTACATAACAATATTTACAAATATTGTTATGTAAGTGTAAAGAATTTGTAAATATAATGTTAAGTTAGTGTAAAGAATTTGTAAATATAATGTTAAGTTTGTGTAAAGAATTTGTAAATATAATGTTAAGTTCGTGTAAAGAATTTGTAAATATAATGTTAAGTTCGTGTAAAGAATTTGAAAATATAATGTTAAGTTCGTGTAAAGAATTTGAAAATATAACGTTAAGTTTGTGTAAAGAATTTGAAAATATAATGTCAAAGTGATGCAAATATACCAAGAAAGTGTAAACACCAAGTTAAGACTGTGTAAAGATAAAGTAAAGAAATTGTGAATATAGATGTGAAGATAATGTCACGATAATTTAAACGTGTAAATATGATGTCAAGAGAATGCGAAGGTAATACAAAGGTTGCAGCTGTATAATTATTGGAAATATGGTATAAAATATATGCATAATATAAAGATTAATAAAATAACACGCATGCAAATCACAAACCCATAAATCAGTCAATAAACATAAAGCAAATGTCAAGTTGCTGTAAAGAACAAAAAAAAAATTTTTTTATAAAAACATTTATTAAATTAATTACATTTGTTTTATATAAAATGTGTAAGAAATGGAGAATGATGTGTTTGTGTGTGTGTGTGTGTGTGTGTGTGTGTGTGTGTGTGTGTGTTTGTTGACCAACACACCTCCAAGCAGCGATCCTGCCACCTGCGAGCAAGCATCTCCAGCAAGGGAGGTCTGAACTTATCGAGCCCCAGAAGATCAGGCAGCATCACACAGTGCATCGCAGCCAACTGACTCCATCCTGACAAAGTCACACACACACACACACACACACACACACACACACACACAAACAGTAAGACATCACACAAATATTACCATATACACATCTGCCTGTAATCCACCTTCTTTAAGTCACACAGTTGGGAATGACGATAAGGAATGCTGGCGAGGAAACACACGTGAACAAATTTCAAAGCAAAGAACGTGGAGTCACATATATTAGAGCATTAATATATGGTGTAGTTTTGGAAATGAGTTTTTGGACCGAGGATTTCGGACAAATAAACACCAACCGGAACTGCAAAGAAATTCACCGATAAAGAATTCTCGGAATTTCTTTGTGGAAATATACAAATACTTACCTCCGCAAAACTCATTTTTATAGATTTAACCGTGTAAAACCGCTCGTATTTCTACAACTTTAAATAAAAACACAAGCTGGAAAGTCAAGGAATAAATACACTATACGGACAAAAGTGTGCGGACACCTGACCATGAGATTCCTACGTGGCTACTTTTTTGAGCTTCTCGTTCCATTATTATGGATCAATCAGCAGTTTACATTCATCCAAAAGGTGTTCTAAAGGGTTGGAGCTCTGTAACAGGAGATCTTCCACTCCAACCCATATAAAGCACATCTGCATCAAAATACAGCCGATACAAATGGATGGATGGAAAAGTCAGGTGTGCCAATACTTTTGGCCGCGGTGTATATTCGCTTTGCCACAGTTGCGTTCTGCGCAATTTTATATCATATATAAATAAATATTATTTCAACAATATGAATATTATTCACATGGTGAAGCAGTTGATTTGAAAAAGTCCTTCTTGTGTGTGAATCAGAAAACAGGAGTAAAAACCAAATCAAAAACTATTGCAGGAATTAAAAAAAAAAAAAAAAAAAAAAACACTTATTGGTCTGCAATATATGGAGATTACACACATTTTAAGGCTTCATTAAACTGATGTTTTCTTTTAAAGTCATGCAGCAAACAAATCCTGAAAAATCAAATAATGTGCAAAGAAAAAAGAAGAAAATTTTTTTATAAAAAATTTATCAAACTTTAAATAAAATTAAAAACAATAATAATTTGTGTATTTGTACTAATACTTGTAGAATGTTGAAGAGTTTTTAAGCTAAATTTTTTATTTGTATTGAATTTTTATTTGTCTGTATATTTTTATATATGAATACACACACACACCCATCTGGTGCCTGTAAAAGTGTGTAAAACCCCTGTTTTTTATGGTTTCTGAAAGACACCTGCACGTTCCTTTGGTTTCTATGCAACAAATTTGATAATGTAACTGTATGATTTCCTTCACCAAACAGATCTATAAATGTGCATATTATTTTCCAGTTTGTGAGGAACAGCTTCACACACACTCAGCATCCGGACGGTTCGTTTCTCCAAACATTCAGCTTGAAAAACTCGCCAAAGATGTTCTTCACTAGTTGGAGATTCCTTTACGATCCAGTGCATCCCAGAGC
Organism: Silurus asotus; assembly: GCA_024362625.1. Classification (NCBI taxonomy): domain Eukaryota; kingdom Metazoa; phylum Chordata; class Actinopteri; order Siluriformes; family Siluridae; genus Silurus; species Silurus asotus. The sequence goes on from MU563656.1 coordinate 5,592,816, forward strand.
AGTTCAACAGGATTTCGGTGTAGTGACTGGGCAGGTCGTTCCATGACCGATAGATACCACAGTAGACGACTGTCTGCTCTCTCACGCTTACAGAGCTCACGATCGTCTCGTTGTACGGTGAAGTCGCTTCCAATGAGCCGCAGTCCAGACTGATCTGCTTGTTGGTGAAGGATAAAATGGGAGACATGTTGGTTCAGGATTCCTTTCACTTTCCAGAACCTTCCCTGTTTCACAACAACCCCAAACCATTAATATTCCACCTCCATGTGTGTGGGGGGGGTGAGGGAGTCTGATCACATCTTCTCTCCTGTTCTCCGTCTCACACAAGTTCTTCTCTTGGAGACAAAAACATCCCATTTGGACTCCACAAAACTTTTTTCTACTTCAACACTGTGTTTTTGACAAAAGGAACATGAATGTGTCTCAAAAACCATAAAGAACCAGGAGATTTTTTGTGCATTCGTGTGTGTGTGTGTGTGTGTGTGTGTGTGTGTGTGTGTGTGTGTGTGTGTGTGTGTGTGTGTGAGTGAGATGCATAGTTGCCCTTTTGCAAAGACAGCATGCATGCTGAAAAGATTGGGTAAACACACAAGATTTTAAACAAACACACAAACACAATCACAAATACACACAAACACAACTACACTAACAACACACAAGGACAAAACCAGACAAGACAAACACACACACACACACACACACACACACACACACACTGAGGAGAAAAAAAAAAGAAAAAACAGAAAGGCAGCGCAAGGCAGATGAGTTCACTGGGGGGAAAAAGAGACGGAGAAAAGAGAAAGAGAGAAAGAAAGAAACAAAGAAAAGAAAAGATGGGAGTTTCTCTTTTGTGGTACCTTCATTTACGGAGGGAGAAGAATGAAAGGTGGAGGCGGCGTGAGGCGCCCCTGTGCCGGGTGCGAGAGCGGAGGTGGAAGCAGCGGCAGCAGCTTGCAAAAGAGAGAAACAAAGAAAGAAGTGAAAAGGAATAAAAAAAAAAAATTAGGGGGAAAAAAAAAGGAATAAAGAAATAAAAGGAAAACAGAAGAGAAAAAAAAAAAGAAAAGAGAGAGAGAGACACGCGGTCTCTGGTGGCGTCACGTGAACGAGAGAAAAGGCAGTTAGTCAAACACGAAGAAGACGCAGACAACACGTTTCACGTGCACTTGGAGACGTCGGAAAACTTTTAAAAACAGACAGAAATTCCAAAAGTATTGGGACACCCGTTCTTCTCCAAACTGTCACCATCACGACGTGTTTGGATCTGGTATGAAACGCTTGAACTGGACGCTTGAACTGGAGAAGGTTCTGCCTAAATAACTGGAGAAGGTTCTGCCCAAGTAACTGGAGAAGGTTCTGCCTAATTAAAAGTAGATGATTTTGAAGAAGGTTCCTTCTTGTGACTTCTGATCAGGTTAATGGAAAAGAGTCTGCCCCAGTGACTGGTGAAGGTTCTACCCATACGACTGGTGACGTTTCTGCTCCTGTTCTGGGGGAGTGGTAGCGGTTATGGTGCTGGGTTACTGATCAGAAGGTAAAGGTTCAAGCCTCGGTATCGCCAAGCTTCCACTATTGGGCCCTTGAGCAAGGCCCTTAACCCTCTGTGCTCCAGGTGCGCCGATATCATGGCTGACCCTGAGCTCTGAGCTCAGTTTCAGAGCAAGCTGGGAAATACGAAGGAAGAATTTCATACGTGACAAATAAAATCTATTCTACTCTTTTACCCAGGCAGCTTTCTGTTTTAGTGACTTGAAGGTTGGAGCTTCAGTGGAAACGAGCGGTAAAAAGTACGTCCCAGCGGTGAAGCCTCTGTGGCATGAGGAGGTTCTGTGTTTATCGCTGGATTCCAGAACTGCCTGGACGTCATTGTTGGCCTCTTCAGCGAGACCCTTGAGCCTTAAAGGATTCTCATTTCCCCACTTATACATCGTTTTGGATAAATGTGCTGCCAAATGAATAAGTGCAATTGAAACACAGTTTCCTCTAATTGTGACGCTGTAAAAGGAAGAGTTTCATTGATTGGAGCAACTCTTGATCTGTTCATTCTCTTTCCTCTCTCAATCCCCTTCATTTACCTTAATGGCTAAGAGACGGACAAGAAAACACACACACACACACACACACACACACACACAGAAATAAAGGGTTTGCGTTTGTTTAAGCGAGTCCGCACGATAAGGACGCTGGACGTTGTTGACTTTCTCCCGGGTTTAAAGAACAACTCTATTAAAAAACACTTAATAAGACAATCTAAGAGCGGTTTTCACAAACCGATTCGGATCAATACCCGAGGAACCGAGTACAGACGAGAGGAGGAGAGGAAAAGAGCTACATGCGTTGAATAACTTTCATTATGTCTTTAAGCCTAAAGAGCGCCGAAGGATCAATAAGCTGGACGCATCTGAGCGAAGCCGAGCGCACGTTTCCTCGCTCTTACGCCTTCTCGCCCATAAATCCGGCGAGAAAAGGACATTTAGCCCCTTTTCATTTCGCCTTTTCAAACCGACCGTCGCGGCCCGTCTTCGTCTCGGCGTGAGAATTCATCGGACAGGCACGCGTCGGAAATCTGGCCCCGGAGAGGCCGAGCTCTTGTGCGTCAGAAAAGGCAGAGGCGATTAGCATGTGAAAAAAAGCAAGAAGAAGCCGAGAGCCCTTATGGCGAGAGAAGGCGAACAATAGCGAGTGCCACGTGGCGATTTTCAGCACGCCCCGTCACACTTCCTCTCAAAGGGAGCAAACAGGAGCGTGGCATGAGTAAGTGAACACAAATGATCCCACACGCCACAGCACTATTGTGCCTGGACAATGGACGCTCCTGCGGGGTAACAAATTAGGCCACGTGTGGGGACGTGTGTGTGTGTGTGTGTGTGTGTGTATGTGTGTGTGTGCGTTTAAAACTAACAGGTCCTCAAAACTGAGGGTCACATCAGTTGATTTTGAAATATATTGTCTTGGACAAAAAAACCCAAAGTACGCATACAGCCGAGAGCAAAAGTTTGTACACCCTTACAACAAAACAAAGACGTTTATTTCGAAAAGGTGTTTTGAGTAAATCCTCTTTTTTTTTACATTATAACAAGTGATTTTAATTAAAAATAAGAATAAGTTTATCAAGTATCCCAAAAGTAAACACTGAACTATGAAAGGATCATGGCAAAATACCTAAATATAATAAATAGACAGACAGACTGATCATTTGCACACAAGTGAACACTTTTTTTTTTTTTTTTTTTAAAATAGCTGTTTCTATTATTTTCTTTTTTTAAATTTTTTTTTTTTTTGCCCACTCCTGAGAATTGCTGGATCTCGACAATCGTCTTGATTTTAATCATATTATAGCTACATCCTTTTATTAAATAACCTGATGATATATTTCATCTGAACAATGAATCTGCAAATTGTATTTAATAAACAAATACATTTATATATAAATAAAAAAAATTAAAAAATTAAAAATTCAGACCCTTTCTGTTTTTGCACAATTATTAGTTATCACTTTATTTAAAATTAATTAGAAATTAGAAATCGGGTTTAAATAATGAACAGCAAAAAAATGAATAGTTTAAGAGGTAGAAAATAAAAATTCATTTAAATAAATAAGGTTTAAAAAAAATTGAAATAAGAGAATGTTTATTAAGACACTGAGGCTCGGACTTCATGAGATGCACTATGTTACTAGTACGTGTGTGTGTGTGTGTGTGTGTGTGTGTGTTTTCCCCAGACGCTCCCCGTGCACCCCAGGCCGGGTTGTGTGAGGAGCCGCTGTAGTGAAAGGAGATTTTTCATGTTGTTTTGTGCTTTTACATCATGACTTTTCCCCTGAGTGAGGGAACAAGAAAGAACCAGAGATGGAGACAGACAGAAGGATAGATACAGGGCAAAAGAAAGAAAGAGAGAAAGAGAGAGAGAGAGAGAGAGAGAGAGAGAGAGAGAGAGACTCTTTGTAGTTACAGTACCTTGTTTGATCTGGGACTGCATGGCCGGGGTGGAGACCTGGGGGGGCGTCTTTTTGGGGCTCTCTGGGGCTCCGGGTCTTGGAGGCCTGAAACACAAAGGCCAAATGAAATATTAACACACTGCTCACAGCTTACAGTTCTTTTTCGAAAAAGTGTGTGTGCATACATATGCCTAAGTGTGTGTGCGTGTGTGTGTGTGCACTGACTTACCAAAAAAAAAAAAAAAAAAAAAAAAAAAAAAAAAAAAACACGAAAGCACAAAATCTTTATTAAGAAATTTGAAATAACTTTAGACTTACAGACTTAAGTTTTTTTATATATATATATATATATATATATATTTTTTTTTTTTCTATGTTCTAAATGTAACTCAAATTAATACAATTCAAGTTTTTACTACTCTAATCAACATTCCAAATATGAAAGCTTCATGCAAATGTATGTTTAAGTGAAATTAAACTCAACATAGAGCATGAAGACAATATTTAGAATTATGTTGTTTTAAATTACGTAAATTATCAGGACACCAAATGGAATGGTTGCTGTTTCCACACGGACGGTTTTAATTGCCGGATGTGTGCTTTATGGCGGATTTTTTTTGTAAATCTTCTGTGATTTAAAAGCATTTTTCAGTGGATCTTATTTATTAAATTTTTATTACGCCTCTTTTATATTTATTTATTTTGTATAAAAATGGTCAAACAAAAATGCACGCTATATTATAGAAATGTGTGCAAGTATATTATTTTTATATTTATATATGTACACACACACATACGTCAATCTATATACTGTATCTATCTCTACTTTAAATATTCCAGTTATATATCACACACAACTTTTTACACTCAGGCACAAAAAAAAAAAAAAAAAAAAAAAAAAAAAGTCTGTTTATGTGGAACAAAAACACTTAAGTTCACTCTGTTACAGAAACCTAATGAACTTTAACCTAACCCTAACCCTAACCCTAACCCTAACCCTAACCCACTCTGTCACTGTACCACACTGAGCTGGAATCTTGAACCACATTTATTTACTAATGCATAGCTGAATGTTTCTTCTGCATGCGTCTCAAAAGATTAAATCAAACTAAAATTTTAATTTGTATGAGTGAGAAAAATTCCTACTTGTACAATATTCCCAAAACGTGGCCACGTTTCCCAATTTCTGGCTAAAATTCTGTTGCCATCATTTGTGTAAATGTCCTAAATCAATGAATCAGCCATAAATATTCAAGTGTGTTCATGGTACATCTTATTGATCTGTATTAATGGCCACCAAAATGCATAAAAGGCTCATAAATAGATAAAAATCATCAACCCAAATCTTCCAATAATGCAGCTTAGCCAATGCGGAGCATCTGCTACTAATCCATATGTATATATGGACAATATACACAAAAATCTTCTATATGAATGCTGAACCGTTGCTATTTATCTGCTGTTGGTCTAAAAACAGCCATCCAAAAGAGCACGAAGACCTCCAGCCTCATTGAAGGTCACCGAAAAACAACACAGAAATCAGAAGGAGTTCTTCTCCTCGCACCCGCTCTCGCTTTCCCCTCACACGGCTCCAGATATTGAGCTGTCTGGATGCTGTCTGCCTGCTGTGTGAAGCTTGTTGTCTGTGTTCTGTTTGCTTTGGCCGAGCTGTGAAGTTAGCGAGGATGATGAAATCTGCGATGCGCCGCTCGCTCGCTATCTAAAAGGGTGCCATTTTTTTGGACGAATTATCAGAAAAATGTGTGTAGTTTTTCCGTACGGTGGATTTCGATCGTTAGTTTTCTTAATATTTCTGCATGCGGAAAAAAAAAAGCTTCAAATCGGTTTTACAAACACATATTTGGTGAAAATAAGACTCCAGGCAGCTACTGGGAGTCTGTGTGTGTAACAGTGGTATGAACAGTTCAGTTTATATTCATAAAAGAGCCAAAGAGGAAACAGAAAGTGGGACCATAAACTCAGATTATTATTATTATTATTATTATTATTATTATTATTAATTTATTGTCTCATGAATAATAAATGACTAAGTAGTGATATAGTTTGCCCACATTGCCCCGGGTGTAGCATCTATAGTTTGGTACTATGGTTACATCAGATATTTGAAGCATCCTTTTACAGATTCTATCTGTTTATTAGATAAACTAATATTAAACATTTATTAGAAATATTCTTACACATGAGCTTAAACTGAAGTTTCCTATTTATACACTATTTAGTAAGACTGTGTTTTAATTCGATTTTATTTTATTTTTATTTTTAGAGCACATTTAAAAATGGACATGGACTTTCGGGGAATGTCAAAGCTGAAAACTTTCCATGGGAATTAACGGGAATATATGGGAATTTACAAAATTGCAGGTTGGCCAATAACAGGGAACTTAAATGTGGTTGAAAATATCATTTTAATTAGCAAAATTACATCCAAGAATATCCGTCTTGGTGAATTTTCATGTCAATTTCATTAATGTTACATACATTTATGTTCAAAACTTCTATGTGCTGCGTGTCAAATGTTGTGCACCGAAATTATGTAATAAAAAAAAAAAATCTATATTAGTTTGCATGTGTGTCAGTTTATTTAAGTTCTGATCCAAAATTTGTATATATGTTTGTATATAATACATTTTACATAAATGTCCCGAAATGTCTAAATAATGACCATAAATTCCTGGTAAGTTTCCAACCTGGAATATTTCCCAAATTCTCCAGATGAATTACTTGTGGAAAGTTTCCAGAAAGTTTCTGGAAATGTACTGGAAAATCTTCCCCCTCTTGCAACCCTTACATTGTGCACTCATACGGTTTTAGACTGAATTCTGTGGTATTTATGGTAAGTTCACTCAG
>MU563656.1:5604620-5647120 GCA_024362625.1 Silurus asotus
TTATAAAAAAAAAAATGGAAGAAAATTAACATAATTAAAAAAATTAAGGAATAAAGGAAGTAAAAGAAGTGAGGGATGATGAGGCGGAGATGAAAGACAGGAGAAAAGAAATAACATTAACTTTTTATATATTGTCTTATAAGTTACTGCGCATTTACATGTTTATTTTTAACATTATATTGATGCTAAATAACCAAATATTCATTAATGTTTATTCATGAATTCACTTTATTTGATTTGTAGGTTATTTTATGAGATTCCTTTTTTTTTTTTTACTTCTGGCACAAACTTTTTTTTTTTATATACATTTGTATATTTAGTTCTTTATTTGAACTCTCTCTCACACACACACACACACACACACACACACACACACAAAAACAGTGCTTTAAAAAACAATGTAACTACTATGTAACTTGCAAGAGAGAGGGGGGGGGGAATAAAAAAAAGAAGGAGAAAAAAGAAATGCTGAGAGCATGTAAAAGAGAGAAACATTATTAGACAAAAAAAGAAAAACAGAATAAAGAGATAGCGGGAGAGAGAGAACGAGACAAAGAAAGTAAAAATGACTGACAGAGAGAGAAAATGGAGAAAGAAAGAGAGAAAGCAGGACTGAGGATGAGACATTGAAAGAAACAGTGTGAGTGAAATAGAGAAAAAGAGAAGGTGAAAGAGAAAAAGACAGAGAGAAAGAGTATGAGAGTGAGTAAGAGAGAGAGAGCGAGAGAGAGAGAGAGAGAAAGAAAAGGAGAAAGTGAGTGAGGGTGAGCGAGCATGAGGCACTGATAAAGAAAAAGATTGAAAGAGAGAGAAAGAGGATGAAAGAGAAGAAAGAGTCCTGAATGTGATAGTTAAGAGAGAGAGTGTGTGTGTGTGTGTGTGTGTGTGTGTGTGTGTGTGTGTGTGTGTGATTGCAGGGTGTTTGATAGTGATTATGTATCATTAGGCCGGCTGGGTGGGTTGGGGTTGGTGTTGGAGCTGCACAGGGGGGAATAATGGCAGGTTTTGCTCGGAGAGACGAGCAGGAGAATCACCGCTGCTGTATTATGTTGTCAGAGGGAATGACAGGGCATTAGAGCAAGCACAGAAAACACACACACACACACACACACACACACACACACACACACACACACACATCCACCTCCTATTCTCCGGCTTGCCAATTGACCGCTAGCGAGACAGAGACGATCAGAAATCACAGCGGGGCGTCGGGGGGGAATTGTGTTCAGACGTCTGATCATTTCCAACATTTCACTTCCTTTTTTTTCTCTCAGTAGCAGCGCAGGAGCAACATTCAGTCCACTCTCTGTACAAAGTGTCATCATCATCATCATCACCTCCATCATCACTATCACCACCACCCTCCTCCTCACCCGTCTTCCTCACTACAACTGATGACCTCTGTACGCACGAGCCTGACATACAGTGTCACATTAGTGTGTGTGTGTGTGTGTGTGTGTGTGTGTGTGGTGAGCAGGTTGTTAGCAAGTATGTGCTGTGCTGTGCTGTGTGTGTGTGTGTGTGTGTGTGTGTGTGGTCTGCGTTGTCTGTGGCGAGCAGGTTGGTGGCGAGTGTGTGTAGTTTGTGCTGTGCCATGTTCTTCAGTGCCGCCAGGCTGCGGCGCGTCATGGCCTGCTTCAGATTCACTGCCGCGTGATTCAGACCGTCTACAGACGCAGGGACGGCCTCATCACACGCATTTAATATCTCCACCGCCGTGATCCCCATCACACACCTGTCCAACGCTCCTGAGAGACACAGAGACACGTTTTATTCTGTTATCTTTGACTTCCTGAATCTTATTTCCGTTGTTACGTGTCTGTATGTTTTATACTTTGGCAATACGAATGGTCATTTTTTTCATATCAATAAACATCTAAATTTAAAATCTTAAGGCAGACAGTAAAAGAAAGAGAGACAGAGGCAGAGAGAGAGAGAGAGAGAGCGCATCAAACAGACGGACAGAAAGAGAAACAGAGAGGCAGAGACAGAGAGACAGACAGACAGAGGGAGAGAGATTCAAAAAGACAGAATATGAGAGAGAGAGAGAGAGAGAGAGAGAGAGAGAGAGAGAGAGAGAGAGAGAGAGATTCAAAAAGACAGAATGAGAGAAAGAGAGAGAGAGAGAGAGATACAGAAGGAAAGAGAGAGAGAGATGAAGTGTAGATGGTGTAAAAGAGCACAGGTCAGCAGTAAATCAGTCGGACAGACAGAAGGCAGCAGTGTAATTCTCTTTAGTTGGCTGTTGTAGCTCCGCGTGTGTGTGTGTGTGTGTGTGTGTGTGTGTGTGTGTGTGTGTGTGTGTGTGTGTCAGCTAAAAGCTTCTACAGCAACACTAAACACACAAATCCATAAACATCAAAAGCCATTAAAGTGGATCCAAACGGCCCGTCGCCAATAATCATCTAAATGATATCAGGGTATTGATCAGACTCTCCACAGCAGTACGGCAGAGTAGATCAGAGCGGATCGGACCGGAGCGGATCGGACCGGAGCTACTGCTCTCTATTACTGCCTCACAGTGTTCCGCTCTACTGCTGCACTCCACACCAATTAGCCCAATATACATCAGACACACTCAAGTGCACACACTCTCACGTGCACACACTCTCACGTGCACACACTCTCACGTGCACACACTCTCACGTGCACACACTCTCACGTGCACACACTCTCACGTGCACTCTCGCACCTGCATAGCATGAAATGTTCACTAGAACGACGAGACCCAAACATCCACGAAGAGCTACTTTCCATGAGATGAAGTGGAAGATCTCCTGCTATAGAGCTCCAACCCTTTGAGATGAATGTGAACACTGACTGCACCCCAGACCTCCTCACCTCTCCTACACCCTTCTGGCTGAACAAACCTCCACAAAACTTTCACCAAAGTTTTGTGGAACATCTTCCCAGAAGAATGGAGATCATTAGAGCAAACGGGGAGTAAATGTGGAAAGTTCAGGAAGTACTTTTATGGACAAACTTTAGGTCATGTCTGTCTGTCTTTCTGTCTCTCTCAAACTTTCTTTTTTTTCTGCAGTCTCTCTTACTGTCTCTCTCTCTCTCTCTCTCTGAACTCGAGTCTACGCTGCGTTTTCCTTTGCTTCATTTCATCTAACCTTTTCTCTCTTTCCTCACCTCACCTCCTAATTCCCTGCCATCTTCCCGCTCATGTTTTCATCTCTCCCTCCCTCCCTCCTTCCATAAACGTGTGTGTGTGCAGAGCTCCTCTCTTTCTCCATGAGATCTGTTCATTTCACACTCAGGTGATCCGAGGGCTTCATGACTGTTCCCCTGGCAGAAAATCGCCCGTGCGGTAAATAACGTCTCACTTCCTGTCTCGCTCATGATGTGGTCTTGCTCTGGAGCTTGGGTGTGGGGGGGGGGTGGGGGGGGGGGGGGGAATGCAAGAGACATTTTAAGTTCAGTTCGTCGTGAGTCGTTGATGGGAGAACGGAGGGACGTTATATGGTTCATGTACAGTTTTCGAAATCAAGCGTCACGATCGCACTCGCGTCTAGACGGAAAAGCCGCGGCTCAGCAGCTGCGCGTTTATAATAATCCCGTATCCTGTCCTGCTTAGGTCAGGTCCTATAAAAAGCAAACGGTAAAAGGAAATACAAACTGCGCTGATGTGTGGAAGTTGAAAGGGAGGATGGAGGAGTGAAGAGAGGAGGAGTGGAGGATGGAGGGGAGGGGTTGGACGTTTAAGGAGAGATTTACTAAGTGCATCCCCAGCGCTCTCATCCACCGAGACAAGCGTGATTAAAATTTCAGCACCGTTTTAAGAGAGTCAGCAAAGGCAGGCTGGCAGACAGAGCACAACACAAACATCCATCAAATATTGAACAGGAAGGAGAGAAAGAGAGATCATGACTTAACATCGGTATCTCGATGGCCAGTAAAGGAGGAAGGAGCTGCTGAGGGACGTTTAAGAGAGGGGATAAAGAGAGTGACAGAAAGTGGGGAAAATCAATGCCTAATAGCACACCTGCCCTCTAGAGACACACACACACAATGCACTTTAAATACATATCACCTTCGTACTTCTGTCTGCACGAGCAGACGACGGTTTTAACCTTTACGCCAAACGCTTGAGTCTACGACTCACCTGTGTCCATCTGCCAGACGTACACCGAGCCGTCGGAGCAGCCCACCACCAGGTAATCGTCACACGGGCGCCATTTTATCACCTGGATGGGGAAGAGATGGCGCGAGGCGAGCATGATGCACTTCCTCTCGCGGAGACTCAGCAAACCCACCGAGTGATCGCTCGCAACAGAGCACACGCAGTTCTGAACCCGAATCTGTGAACACACAAGGGCAAAGGGACATGGGGTAAAATCGGGTGAAACAGTCCACTATCACAGCGTTGGGTGTAGTCGGAGTCAGTGCAACCACGACTGATTAGATTTAAAAACCAGACCTATGTTCACGAAAAAACGGTTAAACTGACAATCTGTTTATTCGCTCAGTATGAACACCGTCATGCTAAAGTCTTTCGTTCTAGTAAGTACATCGCCCTCGAAATAGCCAGTTACGACCTTATAATTAGGATCAGAGGTCGACCAATTTGTCTGCACCGATATATTGTTGGATCTACCGGCTAAAAATCTGTACCTATAGTTTTTCCAGGTTGCATCAGTTGCTGGAGCGGTTAAGAAGGTCCGCTGTCATTACGAGAGCGGCCTCTAGAGGCAAATCACTGACACTACGCTCCATTATATTTATTATACAACCATCAGACCAAACATTAGAACTTTATGAGTGTTGAAGTGAAGAACATTGATAATCTCTTCATCATGGCACCTGGTAATGTGTGGGAAATATCAGGCAGCAAGTGAACAGTATAGAAGCAGGAAAAATGGGCGAGTGTATGGATTTAAGCGAGTTTGACAAATTGAGACGTCTAGACGACTGGGTCATGGCATCTCTAAAATGCTCGAAGGAAGGAACAGTGGTGAAGTTTTTGTTGTAGGGATGTTGGTCAATCCTCCGCTGGCACATTTACACATGTAAAGCTGCTTCGTGAGGATGTACGTTCACAAAAGCGATATATTATTACAAGCGAATTGAATCACGGCGGTAACAGAATAAGAATCTCCTCTGCCTGAGGTAAAATATTATCCAGAAAACACAATACACTAAACTGTCTTTCTCGCTAAGACGAACGACCAGCACTGAACCTCGTAACTCTCCATCCTTGAGCAAAATCTAAAATGAAAAGCCTTGAAATAAAGCAAACACACACACACACACACACACACACACACACACACACACACACACACACACACACACACACAATCATCTGAAAATAGAGAAAGAAAAAGAAACTTAGGTACCAATTACCTACACAAAATAAAAAAAAAAGACAGAAAAGAAAAAAAATTTGTAATAAATGATAACAGCACTTCATCTCTGACAAAGAGACTCTGATTGTGTGTGTGTGTGTGTGTGTGTGTGTGTTTGCATGCGTGCGTATGTGTGTGTTTGGAAGAAAGCCAGCAGACTGTAAATTGCAGCAAGGCTGTTTGTTGACAGTTAATGTTCTTGAGTGTTGATGGAGAGCCTCAGGAAGCCTTGAACATGAACAGCCTTTCGGTCCGCGTGCCGTCCGCCGTCCATCATCATCGCCGCGGCAACCGCATCAACACAAGTCATCCTGTCCGCGTCATCGCATCGCGCCACGACTTTACAGCGGTTGCTAAAGGTTACGAAAGTCTAACGCAACCCGTTTCAATTTCCAAACTTCCGCCAAATCCTCGGGAATCACCCGATTTATTGTTTTGTTTTATAAATCACTTATGTGTATAACAATAAAACACACACACACACACACACACACACACAATTACAAACAGGAAGCTATAGATCGAGAAGCACTTTGTAGCATCATTAAAAGCTTTGGTGCTTAAGCAACATTATTGACGCGCAGTAAATCAGAAATACATGACACTGAGGCATTAAGTGTGTGTGTGTGTGTGTGTGTGTGTGTGTGTGTGTGTGTGTAGGAACATACAAACACACAGGAAAAAAAACAGATACAAATTTGCATGCATTATATGCTGCTTTAGAAAGGGGGTGGGATCTGAGCCTTTTTCGACCAATCAGATCACGGCAAAAAAATTGTGAATATAAAATTTGGGGATTTGTTTTGTTTAAAAAAACAACAGCATGCAGTTCTCTGTTCTGATTGGTGGGATTTTGAAGGAGTCTCCAGTGTGAGTGATGAGAGGTTGAGCAGAAGAACTCACGCTGCAGGTCTCCGGTGGGACGAGGAGCTGCGTGATCTCTCCACCGTGCACGCAGAAGATGTGCTTCATCTCGCCGGTGAAGATGTCCCAGACGATGACGGAGAAGTCCACGCCGCCCGACACCAGAGAGCGCTGGTCGTAGCGCGGGGACACCTGGTGGGGGTACAGCAGACACGTCACCTTGTTCCTGTGTCCTCTCAGGGTGCGGTGTGGGGGCCAGCCTGAGGAGACACGAGGGACAGAGAGAGAGAGAGAGAGAGAGAGAGAGAGACAGACATCAGATAGAGAAGGACAAAAATAGTAATGTTCGAATAGTTAAATGAAAAAAAATAAATAAATAGAATAATTGAAAAAATAATAATATAAAAATAAAAAATAAAAATCAGGACATGAAAAAGAAAGAAAGTATTAAAGGAAAAAACAAACATTAAAGAGGCAAAGAGGGAGATAGAAACATACAAACAAAGAAAACAGACAAAGATGAACACAGAGAGAGAGAGAGAGAGAGAGAGAGAGAGAGAGAGAGAGGCAAAGACAATAAAAGAGAGAAAAAGAAAGTCAGACAGACACAGACAAAAAGACAGAAAAAGAGGCAAGACAGATGCAAAAAGAAAGACAGACAGATAGTCAGAAAAACAAATAGAAAGAGAGAGAGAGAGAGAGAGAGAGAGAGAGAGAGAGAGACCAACTGACCTACAGACAGACAGAGAAAAAAAGAGACAGACAGACAATCAAGTAGAGACAGAGTCAGAAAAAGAAACTGACAGAAAGACAGGGACAAAAAGACAGATAGACAGATAGTCAAAAAACAAAGAGAGAGAGAGAGAGAGTGAGAGAGACAGACAAACAAAGAAAAAAGAGACAGATGGACAAAAAGAGAGACAGAAAAAGAAAAGAAGAGACAGACAGACAATCAAGTAGAGACAGAGTCAGAAAAAGAAACTGACAGAGACACACAGACAGAAAAGAGAGAGACAGACAAACAGATAGAGAGATAGAGTAAAAAAAAAAAAAGATTGAAATATGTGACTGTTTGTTCTCTGGGTTTCTCAGGGAGGTCGTCTGGGTTCGTCTGGTAAAATGTCACTGTGGATTTTTCTGGAACTTCTCGCGTCTCACCTCTGCGCAGCATGTGTTCTCCCTGCAGCAGCTGGACAATGGCGGTCTGCGTGGCGGGGACCAGGACGATGCTGCCGTCTTCCCTGCCGCACACCAGGCGTCCCTGTGACGGGATGTACACGCTCGCTGTCACCTTGATGGGCTCCTCAGCACCAGGCAGCACGCTCAGCTGGTCAATGATGCCCGCGGGGAGTGGAGTGAGTTTATCGAACGCCTCCTGCAGGCAGATCGTGGAGGAAACCTGCAGCTCTGTGGGGAGAATAAGGACTATGGTTTCAGTGCTGGTGGCCTTGTTTGTCATGCCTTATCCTGCCACCAGGGGGATTACATTTCCTGCTTTTTTTCGGTAAAGTTCTCAACATGAACACCAGAGGGAGACATATCACAATTTTTTTCTGTTACACAAAAAGATCCAAATAAATTTATAGAAGGTTTGTATATAGAATTCAGTTTTTCATATGTGTGTATAAAGGTAAGTAGAGGTGTGAAGAGGTTTGTAAAGGTAAGTAGAGTTGTGTAGAGCTATGTAGAGGTGTGTAGAGGTAAATAGAGTTGTATAGAGCTGTGTAGAGGTGTGTGAAGGTAAGTAGAGTTGTGTAAAGCTGTGTAGAGTTGTGTGTGGGGTGTATAAAGGTAAGTAGAGTTGTGTAAAGCTGTGTATAGTTGTGTGTGGGGTGTGTAAAGGTAAGTAAAGTTGTGTAAAGCTGTGTATAGTTGTGTGTGGGTTGTGTAAAGGTAAGTAGAGTTGTGTAAAGCTGTGTATAGTTGTGTGTGGGGTGTGTAAAGGTAAGTAAAGTTGTGTAAAGCTGTGTGTGGGTTGTGTAAAGCTAAGTAGAGTTGTGTAGAACCGTGTAAAGGTCAGTAGAGTTGTGTAGAGTTGTGTGTGGGGTGTGTAAAGGTAAGTAGAGTTGTGTGTGGGGTGTGTAAAGGTAAGTAGAGTTGTGTAGAACTGTGTAAAGGTCAGTAGAGTTGTGTAGAGTTGTGTGTGGGGTGTGTAGAGGTAAGTAGAGTTGTGTAGAGTTGTGTGTGGGGTGTGTAGAGGTAAGTAAAGTTGTGTAGAGTTGTGTACCCGCAGCTGAAGACAGCGGCTGCAGTGGTGAAGTGTCCGGGATGCTCCACAGCGTCAGCCTGCCAGCAGAGTCGCCCTGAACCAGCAGCTTATGGAACGGCTCTCTACGTCCGTAAAAGAAGCGCGTCACCGGAGGACAGATTAGTAACTGCAACACACACACACACACACACACACACACACACACACACACAAAAAGATTACGTTTCCTGAAGTCTTTTTCTTTCACAGCACAGCAAGCAGCACTCTTCTGGGTGGAATGCAGGCCACACTACACACATCACACCACACGTTCGGGAGGAAACCTGGGGACAGTGTGTGGGGAGGAAACACACACACACACACAAAAAAAGATTACGTTTCCTGAAGTCTTTTTCTTTCACAGCACAGCAAGCAGCACTCTTCTGGGTGGAATGCAGGCCACACTACACACATCACACCACACGTTCGGGAGGAAACCTGGGGACAGTGTGTGGGGAGGAAGTGGAGCAGCGGACGCTACATCCTGAGTCCCAGCGTAGGTGATATAGAGAGTTATAACAGCATTATAAACACTCGGCTCGTCAAGGCATTTCCAGCTCATGCAGGGTCACATGTGGGGCCGGTCACTCGGTTAGTGAAGGGTTTCTTTAATATTGTGAAAATATAAGCATCAGCCATTTTAACTGTATGGTGTTAAAGGTGTGCTGGTTACCATGGGAACAGCAGAGGGAGTCAGATGCACTTCCTGTCAATAAGAGGAAACTATCGCGATGTGTGTGTCTCTCAGAGACTTTTATACAGTGTGATGTTACAGTTTATACCACAGTGCTGATGAATTCTTCATCCTGATTGGTCAGAAGGTGTTCATTACCACACGGTATGGCCAAAAGTATTGGGACACCCGATGATTTCACCCAGATGTGGTTCTTCCTCAAACGGTTAGCGCAAAGTTGGAGACACGCAATTGTATATGACGTCTCTAGAAAACTGTAGCATGAAATTTTCCCTGAAAAAACTAAGAGACCCAAACCTGTTCCAGCATGCCAAAGTCTACAAAAAATTTACATGGGATGGATTGAAAGATCTCCTGCTATAGAGCTCGGACCTCAACCTTATTAGCATGATCAATTGGAACGCTGATTGCCAGAGGTCGTTAGATTTCATCAGCTTTGCCGATTGATCTGCACTGATAGCGGATTGCTGAAACTATCATCTATCCGCAAAAATCCATACAGTCGTTTTTCCAGGTTGTGTTATGCAGTACAAGAGCGGCCTCTAGTGGCGAATCTCTGAAGCCACAAAAGTTCATAAAGAGCAAATGGGGACTAAATGTGGAATAAAAAAAATAAAAAATAAAAAAACATCAGGTGTCCACAAACTTCTGGCGATATAGCGCAAACCTGCGCTAGCTCAAATACGCTACCGTGTCTATGGTAACCACTTACACAAGGAGAAAGTAAAGCTTTGATTCGGTGACTGCGTTTTCTCAAAGCAGACGTCTAATTTCTTTGAAAGGAGTCTCCAGTGTCAGGGCTTCACCCCCAGCCATCAAAAAGTCTTCAAGTTTCTCAAGTTCACGTGAGAAGCTTGCGAGTTTTTTTTTGTCAAAAAAAATGGTGTGGGAATGAGCGTTTACAGCTGTTGATAACAAATGTAACTAGAAATGGATAAAAACTCTAGCATGTAATATTATAATTCCATAAATGTGTGTTGTAACTGCTGTGGTATAAGAGGAATCAAACACACCTTGGTATGCTGTTAAAACAACTATAATCTAATTCTGAGGGGTGGTAACAGGAAGCCCCTGCCCCCTACCCACCCCCCTGTGTGTCATACTGTAGAACAGCACCCCCACTCGTGTTTTATTCCTTACTGAGTGTGTGTTTGTGGATGACGTGGCTGGATATGAGAGCGAAAGCTTCTGCTTTCTATCATGGAGGAGCCTCAAGGCATTCTGTAGGGCCGCCTTGAGTACAGTGCAAAGTTCCACCAACGAGTTAAAACACACACACACACACACACACACACACACACACACACACACACACAATACCGTTATAGTGCTATATAACAGAACCAAAAACAAAAAGGAAAGGAGGAAGTGACCCCTGAGGAGTATCAGTGCCCATCTCCATCCCTGGTACAATACTCACGTCTAGCCGTGTGTTTTTTTTTTTCTCCCCCTCAATAAATCTGCTACTGTGGTTTTACGACTATAATGTACCATCTCTGAAATTCTATTTGTTTGGCGCAAGAAAACACACGTTTCCGATTCGAGAATTTCCAGAAAAATCGAGACTAGACCTCTAGCTCGTAACGTTTCACGCTTGGGGACTTTGCATGCATCTTCACCAGGTGAAGTCAGATGAAGGAAGTCAGTGATTGGTCAGTTCTAGTGGGAGGAGCATGAGATCGGGCGAATCAGAGTGAGTGAAGGATACTGACTACCAGGCAGCAAAGCGGAGGCGGGCGCACCGCAGGGCAGCTCTTTCTGGACATCCAATCAAATTCACCGGTGAAATATCGTGACCAATTTGAAACTCCAATTCGTGGTGCAGGTGCTGCACAGAAGATATTGCGAGATCGGAACTATCCAGCACTAGGACACCTAACAAGTGAATGAGTGAGTGGATGCCCATGGAATCTCTCTCTCTTTCACACACACACACACACACACACACCTACACACTGAGAGAGAGTGAGCGACCCCTAGATGCCCTAAATGCGGTGCGCCTGCATCCAGCT
This sequence comes from Silurus asotus, assembly GCA_024362625.1. Taxonomy (NCBI): domain Eukaryota; kingdom Metazoa; phylum Chordata; class Actinopteri; order Siluriformes; family Siluridae; genus Silurus; species Silurus asotus. The sequence continues at coordinate 5,615,796 of MU563656.1, forward strand.
GTCTGAGGTTCTTACTGGTGCCTCTAGAGGCCGCTGGAGGTACAGCAGCTCAGGAGTGTAGAGCTCCGGACTGGATGCGCTGTCGGGGATACACACGATAACACACTGCCCCTCGCACTCCTCCTCCAGCTGCAGGAGAGCCGGAGGAAAGGGAGAGCAGTCGGCCGACAACACACAAACACCAAAATATGAGCAGAGAACATTAACACGGTAATACACACAACATACAAATGCGCAGACACGCCACGAAAACTAAAAACGACAAAATTAATGAAAGAAATCACACAAAAGCAACAAATAATATGGAACATTTAAGTTTTGCGCCCACATGTGTGTGTGTGTGTGTGTGTATGTGTGTGTGTCTGACCTGTTTGTCCGCACGGTTTGCGATGCTGTACACCAGAGGAGGGATAGAACCTTCTGCCGTTTTCCCGACATCACTGCGGAAGTGCTCACTGGCTGGCAGACAGCTAAGGCACACACACACACACACACACACACACACACACACACACCCCATTAGCTTTCTAATTCGTATTAACATTACACCTTTATATACAGTTTAAGGCAATGCGAAAGTATCTGGCGATACGATACTTATCACAATACGGTATGTTCCGATACTGTAAACAAGGCCATATATTGGGATATTGCTTATTTTAGGAATAGGATAGAATTTCAGGAAATCGGTCATTAAAAACACACTACCAATTGCATTAATTACATCTGAAATGACACTGCTAATAGCTTCACTTTTTCCACATTTTGTTGTTACAGCTTTATTCCAAAATGGATTCCATTCATTATTTTCCTCAAAGTTCTACAAACAAAACCAACAATGGCAATGTAAAAGAAGTTTGTTTGAAATCTTTGAGCTCAGGTGCATCCTGTTTCCACTGAACATCCTTGAGATGTTTCTACAACTTGATTGGAGTCCACCTGTGGTGAATTCAGTTGATGGGACATAAATTGGAGAGGCACACACCTGATCTATAGAAGGTCCCACAGTAAACAGTGCATGTCAGAGCAGAAACCAAGCCATGAAGTCAATGGAATTGACTGTATATCTGGGGAAGGGGACAGAAAAATATCTGCAGCATTGAAGGTTCCCAATGAGCACAGTGGCCTCCATCATCCATAAATGGAAAAGGTTTAGGACTCACAGCAGGGGGCCACCTGGCCAAACTGAGCGGTCGGGGAGAAGGGCCTTAGTCAGGTAGGTGACCATGAACCTGATGGTCACTCTGAAAGAGTGTCAGCGTTTCTCCGGTGGAAAGAGAAGAACCTTACAGAAGACCAACCATCTCTGCAGCACTCTACCAATCAGGCCTGTATGTAGTGGCCAGACAAAAGCCACTCCTCAGTAAAAGGCACATGACAGCCTGGCTGAAGTTTGCCAAAAGGCACCTGAAAGACTCTCAGACCATGAGAAACAAAGATAGAACATTTGGCGTGAATGCCAAGCGTCATGTCTGAAGGAAACCAGGCACCGCTCATCACCTGGCCAATACCATCCCTACAGTGAAGCATGGTGGTGGTGGCAGCTTGTGGGGATGTTTTTTAGAAGCAGGAACTGGGAGACTGGTCAGGATCAATCAAAATATGAATGCAGCAATGTATGAATTTTAAAGAAAATAATAATTTTAATCCATTTTTAAATAAAGAATGTGGAAAAAGTAAAGCTCTGTGAAAGCTTTTTCCAGATGCACCACACACACACACACACACACACACACACACACACACACCTCCAGTTCAGTTACCTGGCTGGAAGTTTGTAGATGTAGCTGCAACCGTCTTCAGTCCAGATTATAACCTTATCGGCGGCAATGAACTCTCCTCCTGTCCACGCCTGCCCACTCTCACTGGGCACGGAGCACAGGAGTGAGAAATCTCCTGCATCAAAAACCTACCTCACACACACACACACACATACACACACACACACACACACAGACTCAAAACACCAGCCAATAATTGTTCTACAGTTTAGCTATATGCACCAGGATAGGGTTTCTGACCCTCCAGTATTTGGAGCAGACGACAAGCAGAGACAGCTGTGTGAAGGTGCAGAATGAAATACTCTGGCAGCTCTGGCAGTAGATCGGTTTGGATTCCTCCTCAAAGACAGGATCCAGATCCTGACATACACACACACACACACAAAACAAGATATAAGATATATGGAAAAAATGGGGTACTTTTAATTGATCGTGTCGGAGCGTATACCTGCATCCGGCTCACTTCTGGTGTGATGATCCACACTTTCAGAATTCCAGTCACAGACACTGCTACCACTGTGTCTTCTGCAACACACACACACTTTTTTTTATCAACCAGATACCCACACAACAATCAGAAGAGTACTGAAGCGTTGGATGTGTGAAGCCCAGCAGTCTGTACCCTGGGTGCGATGGGAGCGAATGATGCTCATTGAGCTGATCCAGTCAGGCGATATTTTGGACACCAGAGAGTAAAGGACCTCCAGGCTGGTGGCGTCCACCACGAGGATCTCCGGGTAGTGACCGTGACACAGGAGACGACCCTCCCGCTGGGTCCCGATGGTGAACTGGTAAAACTGTGAAAAGACGGAGAACGGGGGTTAGAATAGTGTAGGATAGTGAGCTCAGTGCTAGTGTAGTGTAGTATAGTGAGCTTAGAAGGAGTGTAGTGTAGTGTAGTGTAGTATAGTGAGCTTAGAAGGAGTGTAGTGTAGTGTAGTGTAGTGTAGTGAGCTTAGAAGGAGTGTAGTGTAGTGTAGTGTAGTAAACTCAGAGATAGTGTAGTGTAGTCTAGTGTAGTGTAGCGAGCTCAGAAGTAGTGTAGTGTAGGATAGTGAGCTCAGTGCTAGTGTAATGTAGTATAGTGAGTTTAGAAGTAGTGTAGTGTAGTGTAGTGAGTTTAGAAGTAGTGTAGTGTAGTGTCGGATAGTGAGTATAGAAGTAGTGTAGTGTAGTATAGTATAGTGAGTTTGGAAGTACTGTAGTGTAGTATAGTGAGCTCAGTGTTAGTGTAATGTAGTATAGTGAGTTTAGAAGTAGTGTAGTGAAGTGTAGTGAGTTTAGAAGTAGTGTAGTGAAGTGTAGTGAGTTTAGAAGTAGTGTAGTGTAGTGTAGGATAGAGAGTATAGAAGTAGTGTAGTATAGTATAGTGAGTTTGGAAGTAGTGTAGTGTAGTATAGTGAGCTCAGTGCTAGTGTAGTGTAGTATAGTGAGTTTAGAAGGAGTGTAGTGTAGTGTAGTGTAGGATAGTGAGCTCAGTGCTAGTGTAGTGTAGTGTAGTGTAGTGTAATGTAGTGTAATGTAGTATAGTGAGTTTAGAAGGAGTGTAGTGTAAGATAGTGAGCTCAGTGCTAGTGTAGTGTAGTATAGTGAGTTTAGAAGGAGTGTAGTGTAGTGTAGTGTAGTGTAGTGTAGTGTAGTGTAGGATAGTGAGCTCAGTGCTAGTGTAGTGTAGTATAGTAAGTTTAGAAGGAGTGTAGTGTAGTGTAGTGTAGTGTAGTGTAGTGTAGTGTAGTGTAGTGTAGGATAGTGAGCTCAGTGCTAGTGTAGTGTAGTGTAGTATAGTGAGTTTAGAAGGAGTGTAGTGTAGTGTAGTGTAGGATAGTGAGCTCAGTGCTAGTGTAGTGTAGTATAGTGAGTTTAGAAGGAGTGTAATGTAGTGTAGTGTAGTGTAGTGTAGTGTAGTGTAGTATAGTGAGTTTAGAAGGAGTGTAATGTAGTGTAGTGTAGTGTAGTGTAGGATAGTGAGCTCAGTGCTAGTGTAGTGTAGTGTAGTGTAGTGTAGTGTAGTGTAGTGTAGGATAGTGAGCTCAGTGCTAGTGTAGTGTAGTATAGTGAGTTTAGAAGTAGTATAGTGTAGTGTAGTGTAGGATAGTGAGCTGTGATCTTAGAAATAGTGATAGTGTAGCATAATGAGCTTATAAGTAGTGTAGTGTAGTGATCTCAGAGGTCATTTAGTGTAGTATAGTGTACTGAGGATAAAAGTGTAGTGATGTGTTACCTGTATACCCGTGTGAGCACAGGCCAGCTTAGTGAACTCAATGCAGCGACCATCATTGACATCCCACAGACACATCTCTCTACAGACAAAAAAATACAAACACACACACAAAACAATTCACACCTCCTGAAGTACTGCATGGACACTCTGCTTCACAAGTCATTCTTCACACTGATTTGTCTTGGACACTCCATTTGCACGATGCTCCCAGAAGAACAGTGTTAAAACCACAGTGTTTCATTTAAGAGCATAACAAATTCACACAACACACACCGATTCTATCGGACCACTTTGTGTGTATAACAGCGTCCGTGTACCCACCCGCTCTCCGAGGTGCTGACCATGTACTGCTTATCGCTGCTCGCACTGGCCTTGGACAGACAGGTGACGGAGGTGCTGTGTCCAAACAGCAGAGCGCGAGGGTTAATCTGCACAGCCACAATAACATCATGAGCCGGACGTCAAAGGTGAAAAGGTGATATCATATACAATCCACAACACGAGAGAGAGAAAGAGAGAGAGAGAGAGAGAGAGAGAGAGAGGGAGGCTTAGGACCAGTGCAATCGTACCTCAAGTTCAGGGGTCAGGTCCCAGATGCAGATCTGTCCGTCATGGCAGCCGCTGATGATGGTGGCCAGGTCATCCATCACCAGCAGGCTGGAGATGCAGTGTGTGGGAGCATTGCGGCCCCACAGCACTATGGGTAATACCAGACTGTTTCCTGACATGTTCTCCTGCAAACTGTGATGGAAAATGAAGAGAAATAAATTAAGTATGCTGGTCTTTTATGTGACACTATATGGAAAAGTTTGTGGACCGAACCACACATTTGGTATTGGTGATCCATTCCACATCTAGCTTAAAGTTCCTGTTATAATAAGCTCCACTCTTCTGGGAAGATGTTCCACTACATTTTCTGGAGATTTGTAAGGTTTCATTCAGCGACAAGTGTGTATCTATAGCAGGAGATCTTTCACTCCAACCACATTTTTAGCAAATGTGCGCAGGGATATTGGCACGCATCAACAGATTTGGGTCTCCAGCTCAAGTGAAGGGAAAACATCTGGGTGGAAAAAGACAGGGGTCCCATTACTTTTGGTCATTTAATGTGTGTAAGGCATAGAACCCTAATGTGATGAAAAACGTCCTTGAGTGTTTTATTCCTCTGATACTACAGCAGTTTAAAAACCTCAAAGAAAACGTCCCCATAAATTATAACCAAAAATACTATAATTCAACACAGCCAATAAGATATCAGGAAAAACGACCCACTGACCAATCAGAATCACATCCTTTAAACAAACGCTACACTGTTCAACTATTCCAATAAATGATACAGACGGAGGATCAGATGCTAAAAACTCAGTACAGAGCGTCGTTTTGAAGCTGGTCCATATTACCATGAAATAAAGAGAGAGACAGAGAGAGAAATGAGAGAAGGCAATCATTAATTCCCCCGCTGGCTTTTATAGACACACCCATCCTCTAAAATCCACTGAAATTCATTAGGCTGAAGTGCAAAAAATAGATCAGCAAAATCATTGGTGCAGTCGCGAAAGCAATGAGGCATGAACACTGGGCTCGGACGTCAATTCTCCCCACTGTAACACCACACACACACACACCCCACACACCACCGGCCCCCCCTCCGCCCATTCCCCCCCACTGCCTCACCGATATTAACACATCACTCTTAATTATCGCTTCAGACTTCCAACGATGCGTTCAGCTGATCAACCAAACATGTGGCAGCAAAGGCAGCAGAAGCAGCAGCACGGAGCATTCAAATCTGCACATAGAAGATCATCAGGATCTCAGCAACTCTGACCGTGAGAACTTCCTCATGAACCACAATCAGTTAAAACAGTTATGAACTACTGAGGAATGGTGTGAAAAAACATGCTCTTTTGAGGAAAAAGAAGAAAGCAAAAGCAAAAAAAAATAAATAAATAAATAAAATAAAAATGAACAAGAAAGTATGAAAGCAAGCATGCAAGCAAGCAAGAAAGAAAGAAAGAAGGAATAACCCGACACAAACGAGAGCAACATAGAGATCTCCTGTGAGAAATCAACCGTAAGAGAAAGAAGAAGAAAATCTCTACCTTACGAGCTTCTGGCGTTTCATGGAAAACTTCTCGTGGAGTTTCCGAAACAAGAATCTAATCCTCACTAGCGGAGCCAGCTTCACCCTGACCTTAGAGTTCTCCATTCCTGCTTCTTCAACAACTGAAAGCATGAATCCGTCACGAGAACCGAGCGGCAGGATACTGAACCGGACGAGGGGGAGCAGATCTATCTGTAGCTTTCTGACAAATCGATCATGATCTCACACACACACACACACACACACACACACACACACACACAGGTCAGTATAATGAGACTGTGTGTGCACCCTGTGCTACAGTTGATTTCATTAGCTGTTCAGTCCAAAAGTATTGGCACCCAACTCTTTCAGCTTTTATGTGGTTCTTCAAACTGTTGCCACAAAGTTGGAGGCACTCAAACCTGTTCCAGCATGACAATGCCTCTGTGCACAAAGCCAGCTCCATGATGATCTGCTGATTCCATGAGTTAGAGTTTAATATCTCCTGCTGTGGAACTCCAACTCTATTGAGCATGATGACTGTGAACACTAACTGCCCCCCCAGGCCTTTTTTAACACTCTTGTGGCTCAATGAATCTCTATAAATCCCCTTAAAAATCTAGTGGAACATCTTCCCAGAAGAGTGGAGCTTTTAATAAGAGAAAATGGGGACTAAATGTGGAATGGGATGTTTAAAGAAATAATAAAGGGCACACCAATATTATAGTTAGGTGTCCACAATATTTTGGCCGTAAAGTGTGTGTGTTTCACACATAAATCATGTGTATATGAATCACGATGTGATGGAGTGGAAAAAAAGAAAGACAGAAAGCAAGATAGAAAAGAAAAAAAAACAGAAAGAAGCGAAATACAAAAAAAGGAAATAACAATTGCTTTGTTGTTACAATACTTTTAGAGAGGGGGGATTATAACATATAATCCACACTGCCGCACACTGCCGCACACTGCCGCACACTGCCGCACACTGCCGCACACTGCCGCACACTCATCTCTTTAACCTCCACTTCAGAACCCCATGGTTCCTTTAAGCAGAGGTACAGAGCGCCTCCATGCTGCACTGTGGATAAAACACTCCCAAACGTTTAGAAAAGAACAGAAACGTGTCAGTAGCAGCTGCACCACGCAGACCTGCACTCACGCAACACAAGGAGGTGTGAAGCGTGGGATTCTGGGAAACAGAAAAAAGAAAGACTGTAATCACACTGAGAGCATTGCCTTGGGTACGAGCTCTACAGAGTGCTTAGGTTTAATCTCCAAACTTCTGCATCTGGACTTTTTAAATAGTAGCAATATGATTACAGCATGAGCAGTAAAATAGTTTTAGTAGTGCAAGAGTTTTGGTACAGGGGTTCCAGTAGTACAGGGGTTCCAGTAGTAGAGGGGTTTCAGTAGTAGAGGGGTTCCAGTAGTAGAGGGGTTTCAGTAGTTTATGGATTTCGGTAGTACAGGGGTTTCGGTAGTTATGGAGTTTCAGTAGTACAGGGGTTTCAGTAGTATAGGGGTTTCAGTAGTTTATGGATTTCAGTAGTACAGGGGTTTCGGTAGTACAGGGGTTTCGGTAGTATTGCGGTTTTAGTAGTATAGGGGTTTCGGTAGTACAGGGGTTTCGGTAGTATAGGAATTTCAGTAGTAGTGGGGTTTCAGTAGTTATGAAGTTTTAGTCGTTTATGGATTTAAGTAGTTTAGTATAGGGGTTTCGGTATTACAGGGGTTTTGGTAGTATAGGAATTTCAGTAGTAGAGGGGTTTCAGTAGTTATGGAGTTTGAGTAGTTATGGAGTTTCAGTAGTTTATGGATTTCAGTAGTACAGGGGTTTCAGTACTGTACTGGTTTCAGTAGTTATGGGTTTTCAGTAGTTATGGGGTTTCAGTACTGTACTAGTTTCAGTAGTTATGGGTTTTCAGTAGTATAGGGGTTTCAGTATTATACTGGTTTCAGCAATGTACTGATTTCAGTAAAGTACTGGTTTCAGTAATATGGGGATTTCAGCAATGTACTGGTTTCAGTAATGTACTGGTTTCAGTAATATGGGGATTTCAGTAATGTACTGGTTTTATTTTCTCACTTTGTACTGTTGAGTTTTGAATCTACTTCCCTCTATCACTTCCCCTTCGAATAACCCTGAGGATTCACAGCAGGACCTCACACTCCACTCCTGGTGCCTGCTCCACTGTAGCTGACATTCATCCTAAACACATTATAGAACCTTCACTGGCTAGAAGATACACCAGGAGAATCAGCACCGAGTCAGAACCTCCTACGTGCTGAACAAGCGCCTGATTGATCACATACTGATGATCTCGTCTAACAGCACTTACACAAATCAGAGGAGACTTCCGGCTGGGGAACAGGAACGAGCCAAGAAAAACAGATAGAAAGAAAACATTCAATATATTTATCACGAATAAATCATCTAGTGAGGTCACTGTAGGGCAAAAATAATCACCAGGAAGGAGTCAAATGTTTGTGTGTTGTGTGTGTGGTAATGATCACATCTGGACCATAGCGGAAAAAAAGTCTCTATAATTAAACCTGAGCACAGACTCAGACTCACGTGAAACATCACAAAATAAACAATTACGTGAAAAACACCCAAAAATATTAGGACACCCGACCTTTCCGCCCATGCGTGGTCCTACTCAAAGATTTCACACACACGTGGAGGCGCACAATTTGAATTTTCCTTTAAACTCGGAGACCCAAACCTGTTCCAGCATGACCATGCCACTGTGCACAAATCCAGCTCCATGAAGATCTGCTTTCCATGGGTTTGAGTGGAAGATCTCCTGCTATAGAGCTCCAAAAACTATTGAACATGATACACTGGAACACTGCTAAATGCCAGACCTCCTCTCCTCACCCCACCTCACCTCTCCTCTCCTCACCTCACCCCACCTCTCCTCTCCTCACCTCTCCTCTCCTCTCCTCACCTCACCTCCATCCACCAAAATCACAGCAAGTGCAGAAGAGTGCAAAAACAATACACCATTTGAGGAAAGAGAAAAAATACTTTTCTTTAGAGAAAGACAGGAAGAAAGAAAGAAAGAAAGAAAGAAAGAAAGAAAGAAATAGAGCTACAAGAAAAGAAAAAAGAAAGAAAGAGAGAGCTACAAGAAAAGAAAAAAACAAGAAAGAAAGATGGAAAGAAAGAAAGAAAGAGAGCTACAAGAAAAGAAAGATATTTATCACGAATAAATCATCTAGTGAGGTCACTGTAGGGCAAAAATAATCACCAGGAAGGAGTCAAATGTTTGTGTGTTGTGTGTGTGGTAATGATCACATCTGGACCATAGCGGAAAAAAAGTCTCTATAATTAAACCTGAGCACAGACTCAGACTCACGTGAAACATCACAAAATAAACAATTACGTGAAAAACACCCAAAAATATTAGGACACTTGACCTTTCCGCCCATGCGTGGTCCTACTCAAAGATTTCACACACACTTGGAGGTGCACAATTTGAATTTTCCTTTAAACTCTGAGACCCAAACCTGTTCCAGCATGACCATGCCACTGTGCACAAATCCAGCTCCATGAAGATCTGCTTTCCATGGGTTTGAGTGGAAGATCTCCTGCTATAGAGCTCCAAAAACTATTGAACATGATACACTGGAACACTGCTAAACGCCAGACCTCCTCACCTCACCTCACCTCTCCTCAACTCACTTCACCTCACCTCACCTCACCTCTCCTCACCTCTCCTCAACTCACTTCACCTCCATCCACCAAAATCACAGCAAGTGCAGAAGAGTGCAAAAACAATACACCATTTGAGGAAAGAAAAAAAAAACACTTTTCTTTAGAGAAAGACAGGAAGAAAGAAAGAAAGAAAGAAAGAAAGAAAGAAAGAAAGAAAGAAATAGAGCTACAAGAAAACAAAGAAGCAAGAAAGAAAGACAGAGAAAGAAAGAGGGAAAGAAAGAGGGAAAGAAAGAAAGAAAGAAATAGAGCTACAAGAAAAGAAAAAAGAAAGAAAGAGAGAGCTACAAGAAAAGAAAGAAGCAAGAAAGAAAGACAGAGAAAGAAAGAGGGAAAGAAAGAAAGAAAGAAAGAAAGAAAGAAAGAAAGAAAGAAAGAAAGAAAGCTACAAGAATAGAAAGAAACAAGAAAGAAAGACAGAGAAAGAAAGAGGGAAAGAAAGAGGGAAAGAAAAAGAAAGAAAGAAAGAAAACAAGAGAGCTACAAGAAAAGAAAGAAGCAAGAAAGAAAGTAAGAAAGAAAACAATAAGTCAACAATACAGAAAAATAAAAGCATGCAGGATATCAAGAAAGCAAGAAAGAAATAGAGCTACAAGAAAAGAAAGAAGAAAGAAAGAAAGAAAGAAAGAAAGCAAGAAAGAAATAGAGCTACAAGAAAAGAAAGAAGCAAGAAAGAAAGAAAGAAAGAGAGCTACAAGAAAAGAAAGAAGCAAGAAAGAAAGACAGAGAAAGAAAAAAAGAAAGAAAGAAAGAAAGAAAGAGAGCTACAAGAAAGAAAGAAGCAAGAAAGAAAGTAAGAAAGAAAACAATAAGCCAACAAAAAAGAAAAATAAAGCATGCAATAAAGAAGGTAGCAAGATATAAAGAAAGAAGCAAGAAAGAAACAGAGAAAGAAAGAAAGAAAGAAAACAATAAGTCAACAATACAGAAAAATAAAAGCATGCAGGATAGCAAGAAAGCAAGAAAGAAATAAAGCTACAAGAAAAGAAAGAAGCAAGCAAGGAAGACCAAGAAAGAAAGAAAGAAAGAAAGGAGAAACATGATTTTTATACTCAGGTGTTTATCAGTATAGAAGGTCCAGGATGTTGATCTGCTGCACCTCCAAACCTCTTTTTGAAACAGATCTCATATTTGAAGCTGGGCATGTTCTACAATCCTCCAGTCCTTCAGCATTATATAACAGAACCTCGTGCACGGTGATCAGCATGGCCCATGTGTGTACTGCTGAATTAGAGCTCAGTGCATCTTCTGAAGATCTGACCATTATTCCAGCTCTCGCTCTCTCTCTCTCTCTCTCTCTCTCTCTCTCTCTCTCTCTCTCACACACACACACACACACAGAGCCTGTGTCCAGGAGGGCCACAACACTGACGCTGAATCCCAACACAGCCATGGATGAAGATGCAGGAGATGCAGGAGATGCAGGAGATGATCTCAGGGTGAAAGTGTGTGTACTGCCCCAGGTTTCAACACAATCATTATCACTATACTGTATTGATAAATCAGTGAGTCATCAGGCTGCTGCTGATCACCAAGCTAAGCTAAGCTAGCCATTCCTAGCCTTTCATTCTCACTCAATCTCCCAAAAACACACGATTTTATAAAACATCACCTCTCATTTCCACAACACGAGTCATCCCGAGGCTTTTCCTCCGTCGCCATGGCGACTTGCATTTACACCGAACCCCAATATTCATGCAATGTCGCAGCTTCCGGGTCCACGCGCCCCCTCTATATGATCACTGTTATTATGATGATGATGTCGTGATAATAAATTCGGAGCGTTTCAACTCACCCTTCAAAAACCTCACTGGAACATGGTCCTGGTGGCAGGAGTTCGGGGTTTAATTATAACAAAACCGCTTGTTATTCTCACTTCGAGCCTGGAGCAGTTTTGTCCTCTACAAGCCCCAGAGCCGTCAGCTGATCCCTGCGCCGCAGACTGACGCACCGGACGTGATTGCGCAACGCACGGAATGACGTCATGACGCAGTACGTTGGAGGGGAGGGGGGGTTGGGGATTTTCACCCATATACAGTGCATGTGCTCCAGGATACAATATACATCAACACAATGAACACAAAAATACACACAACTCTGAACTAACAACACAAAGTGCACATGTGCAACATTTAGTGCAAAAAAGAGAGAGAAGAAAAAGACAATAAACAACATGAGACAAACAGTAACCCAGTAGCACCAACCAGTACAGAAGAAGGAGGATTGTCCATTTACTGTATGAAGGTTGTGCAAGAACATTAGTCTGGATGTAAACTTTTGGTTCAAAAGAGCTTTTTTCTATGTTGATATGTACACACACACACACACACACACACACACACACACACACACACACACTATATATATATATATATATATATATATTCTTTTCTATCAGCAGGAGACATACTTGGGCATTTGGAAGACATGCTTTTATCACTATAATTGCTGTTTGAAACCATTCGAGACGGAAAAATACACACTGAGACAAATTTAATGGGGCATCTCACAGGTCTAGAGAGATACGCTCATCACAACGGCGTTCAACGTATCCCACACCGTACGCTGTGTACCATGTGACTGTTGGCCAAAATTGTCACTATTTTTACAATTTTGTTGTACCGCTATCGTCATCGTAAGATCGAAAAAAAACGTAAGTTGAACCATCGTAACTTGGGGATATATATATATATATATGTGTGTGTGTGTGTGTGTGTGTGTGTGTGTGTATACATTATGTATATACATTTGTGTGTGTATCAGTGGTGGAATTAAATTTCATTTAATTTGTTACTGTACTCAAGTAGTTTTTCCGCATATCAAGCATTTCAATTTGGGAAGACTTTTACTTTAACTTCACTACATTAACTACAAAGTCAAATATCTTCCTTTTGTTTCTATGACAAAACTATGTTTCGTATTTATGAGGAGAGATAAACTAGTGATCGAACATGCAGCGATCCACCAATCAGGTTAGAGCACGCTCTGTTTTTAACTTGTTTTGATTGGTGCTTGGCAGTGGCGGGTTAAGGTGACAAGGGCAGCCACAAAAAAAAAAAAATATATATATATATATAGATTTTTTCTTCTTTATAAATACCTCAATTATTATATCATGTCCCTCAAGAGCAATAAAGAGGAAGGAAGCAGGAGGAAAGGTGCAAAAGATAAAGGTGTGTATGCAGCTCTATCACTCATCTTATTAGAAGGATATTAAAGGATAATGTCATGAATTAAATGTTAATAACTGTATATTTGCCTGTTATGCTTTTATGCATAGAGCAATATTTATTTTAGCTAAATAACATTATCATATGTAGTGTTTCATAATGTGTGTATTAAACAATCACAAACTAGTCTAGTTGGATTGTAGTTAAAACAGCACTTATTGATTTGGGTACCTTTAATTGAGGTGACGTCATAAAGGTTTTCCCAGTCACGTATCTCTGAACAGCTCGTTCACGCTGGATTTAATTCTTTATTGTTGTTGCTGTTAAACAAATTTTTCCCTTCATTGTCTACATTCAATACCAAAAGAGATATAAAAAATGGCATCACTATACAACCATTTCCTAAACGCACCAGATGTGGCCAGATGTGTGTATTGCGTGTGTAAATTGGCTAAGGTTCACACATTGCGGCCAAAAGTATTGGGACAGCCAATATTTTTCATCTCAGTCCGTGAGCACAAACTTTGGGCATCATCATTATTCAATAGCTGATTAAAAAAATTATATATATATTTAGTTTCTTGCCTTGAAAATCTGCTTACAGGTAAAAAATATTGATGTTTAGTTTTTATCCCATTAGTGTTGCTGTACAGTTTTCAGAGCATCTCTGAAATTATCGACTGACCGATTAGAACTTTATTATATATTTTTTTTTTTATATATAAAACCACTTAAATAAATAAAGAAATAAAAATCCTTCACACAAAATTTTACAATTTATTAATTCTAACTTTATGTAAATGAAGTCTGAATTCTATGGAGAATGTGCGTAATGATGCGATCAAATGGGGAAATAAGGAAAAAATAATTTGCAACATTGCATAAATGTAATAAATTGTAAATAAAAAGTGTAAAGTTGATGATCATTCAAATTCAAAACACGACGACAGGCGTTTCAGCAGACAGCGTGCTGCGTTTTTATTGAGGTTTTCATTTTTTCCTTGAACCAGATTTTTTTTTTAAATCATATCCAGTTTTCTTCGCATTCCTTTTTTTTTTTTTACTCTTGAATACACACTTTGATACAATCCAAATACATTCTAGTGGTTAATTAAGATGGGTAAATTTATTCTTTTCTTTTCTTACAAAAGCAGGAGGTTAAAATAAATCTCTGCTAAAACGTGGGCGCATACACACACACACACACACATACCACACACACACACACACACGCACACGCAGGAAGCCAGGCGTCACATTTTTACCGGATTAACTGTTAAAATAAAAAATAAAACAGCGACATTCACAAGCTACAGGTGAACACAAGATTAGACTAGCTAAAAGTTTTAAAAAATAATAAAAAAAAAATTTAAAGAAAGATAGAATGTGGCTTTCATCGTAGGAGATTCGTTGTTCCTCTCTAGGGTTCGGACTTCTTTTTGTTTTTCTTTAGGAACGACGGCGTGCGGAATTTCTTCTTCTTTTTCGAAGGGGATTTGTTCGGGGACTCGTCGCTGCCCTGGTCGCCCGCGGCGTCATCGGCGGCAACAGGCTCCTCCCCGTCGACATGAGCCGGGGCGGAGTCCGGCTCGGAAGGGGCGGGGTCTTCTGCCGGGAGGGCGGTGACGGCGGCTTCAGATGGCTCGTCGGGGGTCAGGTCGGGGAGGGTCTGTCTTAAAGTGGCGGCATCGCTATCGTCTTTAGGGCTCTGGTCCTGCTGCCGTTCTGAGAGACGACAGGAAAAAAAAAAAACAGGGGCGATGGAAGGGGGGAGGGAAGAGAGAAAAATGTTAGAAAAAAGGTGTGTAACATGAAGGTGTGTGAGGAAAAGACGAGCCTCAGAGAAGACACGGCTCGGAGTTTGCCATTAAACCAAAATATTAAAACAGAACTGCGATCTAAATTTCGGTCAATCACACAGCCCCGAAAAAAAAAAAGCAGGAACTCCTCGTCCAATCCAGACTCGCTGTAATCCAGTCCTAGCTTAGCGCTAACATGCTAAAAGCTGAGAGAATTTCACCAAGATCTTTTATGGGAAACACAAAATCCCAACCTGCTCAGTTACTGCTACAGACACAACAGTAAACTCTGTATCTAAAGCGCCTCCATGTTCCATATGTTCCACCCTGAATCACAGTTCTGGAAGACCATCACTCATAACATCCTGAAATGTATCATTTTTAATAATGAAAGTATGATGCATAGACATGCCTCTTCACCAAACACCAGAAAATGCTCAGCATGATGCTACCACCACCGTGCTTCACTGAAGAGGACGACCAAGAATTGATTATTTATTTAAATCGCTATTAATATTTTTGCTATTCACACTATATGGACAAAGGTTTGTGGACACCTGACCACTTCTTCTCCAACACATGTTAAGCAGATCTTCATGGAGCTGGCTTTGTGTACATGTCATGCTGGAACAGGTTTTGGGAAAAATCTAATTCTCCTGCATCCAAAAGACACCCGGTACAATTGTGTGCCTCCAAAAAAAAAAAAAAGATAAAGAATGTCATACAGGTGGGAAAGGCACGTGTCACAATCCTTTTTGGCCATATAGTGTATTTACTATATTGATATTTATTCACTCTTTCATTTAAAGCTGCGATCCAGAAACCTTGTCACAAGTCCTCACAAAACATACTCTAACACAGAAATATCAGCCAATAGAAAAGCAGCGTTTTCACTACAAACAGCGCAAAAAAAGCGATCACTGTGTACCTGAAGAGACAAATCTCTGAATCATAAAAATGAAGGTCATACGTTACCTGCTGTAAAAAAATAAAATAGCTAGACGATATGATAAAACACAGAGTTGCTCGAGAGGTGTTGGTTAATCTAGAGCATGGCCAGCGAGCGGAAAAGCCTAGAAGCTTTGCTCTTGGAATAACCTCAAGCCAGGTCCTATCAGGTTTCGTTCTCAGCATTATTTCATTCCACGCTAATGATCGGTGAGATGAAGAATAAAAAAAAACACCTGTTAATTTTCTGACTGATCACATGTCCAATCAGACTGCATATAAATACATAATGTTTCTCAAGGTTTGTTTATTGTAAATATTAAAGGGGGTGGGGTCGTAGTAAATTTCTTTTCTAGCTACTATACCATATCAAATAACAGACACAAACATTAAACAACTAATTTGAGGTTTATAAAGTGCAAAATGTTTACTAAATAGAAAATTGCACTTCACAGTGGTATAAGCGGAATAAAACACTTTAATGCAGGGGTGTGATTTGGCTGTTTATTTGTCTTTTTGTCTGCTTGTCTACCTTTTATTGCTAATCGATGGTCCATTTTTGTGTGCGTGATTACGTAATAGTGTAATCCAATTACTTTATGTAAGTACCCTATTCAGAAGATAAAACATAGAATATAAAGCAAAATGTACATACATATATATATATATATAAAATTGTGGAAGTCTTTTATGGTTTTTGAGACACTTGCATGTTTTGTTTCTAGGCAACAAACTCTGGAAAAAGTAAAACCACATAAAAATGGACAGTGAACGAGTAAAAGCAAGGTGATGGACAGATTGGTCCATTTTTAAATCCACCAGATGAACTTGTGTAAGACGGAGAACAGAGAGATGATGTTAGCAGACTGGCCTCACCCTCAAACATGGAGGTAACAGTTCGAGGTGGTTTTGGAGCATGGAAGGCAAAGAAGATTTATTTCGGAAATTGCGGTTCATTGGAATCGACTTCACCATACAACAAGACGATGAGTCGAAGCGTACGCCTGAGAAAAGATTGTTCTTCTGGAACGACCTGCCTAAAGCCTTCTAAACTGCTCTGGGATCACAAGAAAGAAATCTCCAATTAAGGGAGGATTTTTCAATAAAAATAAATTATACATTTGCTTGGTCAAAGTATTACATTAACGAGTTTGTTGCATAGAAACAAAAGAAACATGCATGTGTCTCTCAGAAACCATAAAAAACTCGGGACTTTCCAAACTTTTAACTGTAAAAGACGAGAGAAAAAGAAAAACAGAGGGTGAAACCTGACAGGAGCAGACCTTTGAGATGATTCCAGTGAACAAAACTGAAAAAAGGTCTATGGATGAAAAACCAAACAGCGAGAAGATAAAGCAGGACGAGTTAGTTCGGAGAAGAGAGAAACCCGAACGGCGAGGGCATGCAAAAAAAAAAAAAAAAAAAAAAAAAAAAAAAAAAAAATGGCTACAGGCAAGCATGTGGGTGAAAGGGGAGTTGGAGTGGGACAGTACTTACTATGGCAACAGGTACTCTTTTGCATTTCCATCTCCTGATTGTAAGGCAGCCACGAAGAAGAAAAAAAAAAAGCACAGTAGAAAAAAATGTCTATGCAAGTCAAATCACAGCCACCATGTTAAAGAAAAATTAAAAGGAAGACCCCCCCCCCAAACAGAAAAAAAAATCGGATCACCAGGAAGAAAAAGAATGGCCACACACCATTCTTTGGGGGGGGAAAAAAAAAGACCCTCGAGGAATGAGTATGAAAAGTGAATGAGGAAAAAAGGTG
Organism: Silurus asotus; assembly: GCA_024362625.1. NCBI lineage: Eukaryota > Metazoa > Chordata > Actinopteri > Siluriformes > Siluridae > Silurus > Silurus asotus. Next base: position 5,633,290 of record MU563656.1, read on the forward strand.
GAATCGTTCGGAATCAGATTACACCTGAAATTTACCTGAACAAATACAGTTCAGGATAAGAGCAGAAAATTAGACTTTTTACTCTTACAATACTAAATATAGAGTGTAGCTGATTATATCTGATAGTATCGGTGTAATCCAAAGTAATAAAGACCAAGAGGTAGAACAAAACTTCTTTAAACATGCAGAGAAAACGCCACAAGACCAACGTTTTCACCATGATTGATTCAAACCGATGCTTGAAAACGAGTCAATCAAAAAGAACGAATTAAAAAAATATATACCAATGGGTACCCATTGATCCTCTTGATCTCTTATTACATACAAACTAAACAGCAAAGGAAAAAATAAGATTTGTTAAAGATCACAGTAAAACAGAAACTGCAGCGTCCTTAGAATTATCCCCTGAGGCACACCAAAAAAAATCCACGTGCATGCATAAGGAAGCATGACCACCTGGTTGAACGTACCTTCTTCTACTCTAATCGGGGTGCTTGGTGGGGTACGGGTGGGGCTCGGACCTTTCCCCAAGTCCTCCGGCACCTGCGGTTGATCTACAAAAGAAGGAAAGGGTATATACTCTTAGGATATTAAATACTTATAATCACTGTAGGGCTTTTTACATCTACCAACCCACTGTAGCATTGAGGGGATCACAAGAGGGTAATACTCATACCACGAAACCAACTCTGGGCTACAGTTAAGGATTTGCCTTCAACCCAAATTAAATTATATAAACAGACCGTTTAAAATTCAGTCAAGACATTTTTTTATTAGTTTCCAGACCACAAACAACCCCAATCAGGATGAAGCATGGATCCCAGCTAAAGCGAGAAGACGACGGTATCCGGGAATTAAAGATTGCTGCACTTTTGCCATTAAAAACCACATCAGGAGTAAAGAATCCCAAATGAAAAACGGCATTAAGGAAGTGTTAAGACAAAAGGACTGAAAGGGACCAATTACCGTGATGTAATTTGCATCCAGCGTATTACTTGCTTTCGTTATCAGTATAAGTATTAAAGGCTTGGGAAAGGATAAGGTAGAAAAAATTAAAATAGAAATACATAATAGAGGGGTACATTTGTTATGGGTAGGGAGAAGGGGAATAGAAGTAAATGACAAAAAACCCTGAAAGATAGGAAAGAAATAGACAATAAGTAAGAAAGAATAAATTAAAAGATGACTAAGGAGTAAGGGTCCACCAGGAGACAGTTAAAGAGAAAGGATACACCAAAAGACAGGTAAAGAGAACGGGTACACCAGGAGATGGGTAAGAAGAAAGAAAGGGTACACCAGGAGAAGGGTAAGGAGAATGGGTACACCAGGAGAAGGGTAAGGAGAATGGGTACACCAGGAGAAGGGTAAGGAGAATGGGTACACCAGGAGTAGGGTAAGGAGAAAGAAAGAGTACACCAGGAGTAGGGTAAGGAGAATGGGTACACCAGGAGACAGGTAAGGAGAATGGGTACACCAGGAGATGGGTAAGACGAATGGGTACACCAGGAGACGGGTAAGGACATTGGGTACATCAGGAGACGGGTAAGGAGAATGGGTACACCAGGAGACAGGTAAGGAGAATGGGTACACCAGGAGATGGGTAAGACGAATGGGTACACCAGGGGACGGGTAAGGACATTGGGTACATTCAGGAGACGGGTAAGGAGAATGGGTACACCAGGAGACGGGTAAGGAGAATGGGTACACCAGGAGACGGGTAAGGAGAACGGGTACACCAGGAGACGGGTAAGGAGAACGGGTACACCAGGAGACGGGTAAGGAGATAGTGTACACCAGGAGACGGGTAAGGGAAACGGGTACACCAGGAAATGAACAAGGAGAAGAGGAACATAAAGAGACAGATAAAAAAAAAAACAGGCAGATGGGTGGAAAGAAAGAATATACTATGAGTGGTTAAGGAAAATGGGCATAATAATGGACAAAGGAAAAAAGAATTTTGGAATACCAAGCAAGGAAAAAGGATAAGTCCCGAAAGGGGTAAGGAGATAGGGTACAATAAAGATGGGCAAGGAGAAAGAGTACACTGAAGACCGACATAGAGAAAAGAAAATTGTAGGGGCTCAAGGATACATCAGGAGTTTCTGGACTGCACCACCAGGAGAAAAAAAAGATTAAGGACCAAGTAAAGGACAAACTAGCAAAGTCAACCCCACCATTCCAAATCTACATAGGGCAGGATGAATGCCAGGCAAAGGCAGGCAGATGGCACACCAGGCTACCTTCAACTTTGACGTCTTGTTCAGGCTGATCATTCTCAGACAAATCTGTGGTGACACTGAGAGCTTTCAGCACAGCACAGTGAAAGTCCTTGTGTAGGGACACGGGAGGACCAGAAGGAATGACCCTTCTTGATCCCTCAGGTTCTGTAGCAGCATCAGTAGAGGAAGAAGAAGCTGCCAAGAGCTGCTTCTCCATCAAATTGTCATTTGAGGAGGCAGGAGGAGAAGTGACTCCTCCTGAACCTGGTACCACTGAGCTGTCAGATGCATCAACCTGTACTGGAAGCAACAACAGTTTTGTTCCAAAACTGGACCTGAACTTTACCCCATGGGCAATTGCAAAAATTCTATACATCTTTACACATTCTTCAAAGTGTATCATGAAAAAGGTCACTTACTTAATAACGTGTTTAACAATACATCGATAATTGAGATGGAACAGAAAATGCTAAAAATGCGGAGAAATTCTTACCTTCTAGACCTTCTTCTCCTTTCTGTTTGAGCTCCACTTCCCTACGGTACTCCTCCAGCTCCTGGTCGGTGAACTTATTGAATGGATTTGGTCCGGTCTTGGTGACAATCACACGAGGCTGGTATTCCTTCTCTATAATCGCTTTGGAAGCGGTCACTAGCTCCCCCTGTAGGTCAAAAGCGACACATCTCAAATCTATTCAAAATTAACGTTAAAAAACATTACAATGAATCGACTACATTCTTGATTTTTTTTTAAAATGTAACCAGAATTGTACTTATTCCACACACTGTGCCAACAAGACACCATGACGAAATAAAATGAAATGTTGTGTATGGTTTTTCAGCGTCGTAAGTGGGGAATGATGGTTAATCGTCGGGATGTACCTTTCTAACAGACCTAGCAGGACTATAGCTGTCTGAGAAGTCAAGGCCATCGATACACTCCAAACAGTCAGACAGAGGAGCATCCTGTAATAGTAGACCTTATGAGCAGTGCATAACCCAGCGCCACTAACACACACCCACTCACACAAAATCATATATTAATATCTTGATTTAAATATATTACTATAATATATCAACATCTATCTTTATATTAATCAATGAATTATAAATTCTCTATCGAGACACACATCATAGACGGAGTCTTCTTTCTCCGCATAATAAATGACATTTTTTAAAAGATAACAAGGTACAAAATATCAGCCTACTGCAAAAATGATGTGCGTTGATATACTACATGGTATACGTAGCTCACACACACACACACACTACACACACACACGCCTGTACACACAATTACACACTTCACAAACATGCACTGAGCATTTCCTAAGGAAGCGCATGGGACAGACTCAAGCCAAATGGTTTAAGGTCATGCACTGCACCATCAGAAATCAAAAATGTGCTAGTCAAACCACACACAACATTTTCCGCTGTAGGTACTGGCGCTCTGTTTGTACATTCGCAACTAAATCCATGCGACGTCGACTTTTCACTTCCTTCTTAAACAATACAAAAGTGTTGGGTTTTTTTTTGTGTCCGTCAGCAAAAAATTCAAAGAAAATAGAAGAAAAGAAAAAAGAAACAGAACATTGTGAAAATTGGGGCTGTGGGAGTCTCAGTTCAGTTTGATGCTTACAAATTATCGAGAACTTTAATGGGATGTAATTTCACGTAACATAACATCTTAACGACTTGCAATTGGCACAAACGACGACTTACAATATGATAATGCAGGCCTTCAGCGCAACATGGAGCCAGGTCACGTAACTCAAAATTATACAGCGTTATGTCACATAACTAATTAAAATGTAGCATAATGTACGCAACATAACGCGGTGTTACGTAGCATAATGCAACAAAACAAAGCTAAATATTTTGTAACGCAATAACTATATTAAATAAAGCAACAAAATATAATGAAATGTAACAATGCTGTGAACTGCAACACGCCGTAACAACGTTGTGTAGAGCAACCTAGCACAATATCAATTAAGAACGTTACAACAACAATTTCTAAATAACGCAAAATAATTTGACCAATTGCAATAACGCAATTTGATGTAACAATTTACTGCAACATAACGTAATGTCACATGGCATAACCAGGAAACTTAAATCATTGTAAATTGTGCACCAAATGTAACCCAAAGTAACAACGTAACTTTAAATACCTTTGGTACTAAGTTCCCCCTAGTACTAAAGTCTAAGACCCACAACTGTATCAAACGTCTAAAACTAGGAGACACGAAACTTCTGCAGTATGATGATGACCTTTTGCACAAAGCCAGCTTTATGAAGATATGCTTTACATGGGTTGGAGTGGAAGCTCTCCTGCTATAAAGCTTTGATCTCATGATGAGCATGATAAATGTGCACACTGACTGAACCCCAGACCTCCTCACCTCACCTACATCGGTACTTGACTTTACAAAGAAATATCTAGAGGAACATCTTGCCAGAAAAGTGGACCTTATGATAACAGCAAATGTGGGATTAAGTTGGAATGGGATGTTCAAAAAGAAGAACAATCTTTCACTCTGATGTCCACAAACTTTTACTCATATAGTGTACAATGAAAAGAAGAGAAAAAAAATGTCATTTTTAAATAAATATATTTTGCACTATATATTTGGCTTACATTTGCTGATGCAGTTCTTATGTATACAGGGTCGGTTACAAATTATTTGAAGATCTTTAGCATTTATGAGGATCAACACAAAAAAACATCATCCTCAAGCTTTAGTTGAATACGACACCTCTGTGATTAATATATTAAACCCAAAACTCCTTTGAGATTTGTAAGATTAGGTGAATATTTACTAAGTTATCTAGGTTAACTAGGTCTGACTAGCAAAGAGCAGGTGCAAAATTAGCAATCATGTGAGACATGCAAACTCAGACTGCGTGTTGTATGAAGATGCAGAGACGTCTAGTTTATTATTTGGGTCAGAAAATAATAAAATAGCAAACTAAAGGTGGATTAGCACCACCCTGGGGCAGAGGGATGGGAAGATGTTCACACGGTTAGAGCAGGCGCACACCGTACTTACGTGCCAGATCGTTGCTCTCTGTAGCCGAAAAACAATGCTACATTTACACAGTGAATAATAATGACAGTGCAGTGTGTGTGTGTGTGCGCATGTATTTCTATCTTAATGAATAGTAATAGCTGTCAGTTCGGACTTTTTGGGGACCTTTAGCATGTCCTCATAAGGATAATGAGAAGTGTGTGTGTTTATATCTTAGTAGACAGTTAGGTCTTTATGGGGACATTTATCTGGTCCTCATATTGATAATGGGAGTTTTGCGTGTGTGTGTGTGTGTGTGTGTGTGTGTGTGTGTTTATATTTTAGTGGTTTAGTCTTGTCAGGTCCTCATAAAACTGGAGCATGAACACAAAATTGTGTGTTTGTATCTTAATGGAAAACGTTGATGTTTGAAAGGCCCTCACTGGACTATGAGGTGTGTGTGTGTGTGTGTGTGTGTGTGTATATTGCTTAGTGTATAAAAATCTTTTTTTACATTGTAAGAATTTTTGGCTGGTCCTCATAAGGACATCGACAGAAGTGTGTGTGTGTGTGTGTGTGTGTGTGTGTGTGTGTGCGCGCACATGTGTTTTTACAGACCTGGACAAAGGACCGATCTACCACACTTCCAGTAAGCAGCTGAGACTGAGGTCCTGCTGTCTTGATGTCCTGCAGGTTCTGCTCACGGATCTGCAATGTCATGACGACACATTAGTTTTTCTTGCGCACACACACCCCTAGACCTTAACTAGGACACTATATTTAATGGAAACCTGCCCTTAATTGTAATCCAAGGTACAATTTGCAGTTTAATATTGACTTTGTTAAATCAAATCTACACACAGAGAGATTCGAGACATTCGAGATGTTCAGACCTTGTTGCGCATTTCCTGGACCTCTTTAGGATTAGTGTTGAGAGGAACGAACTGATTGGCCACGGCACCCTGTCGAATGCTCTCCTCCTTCGTCCACTGCAATCATCAAAACAAAAAGTTCAAACACACAGCAAACACGACGATGCATGCAGCATGACTAAGGAAAAAAAAAATATATATATACAAAACCACCAAAAATGTATATATGTATAATATACACAAGCTCAACAGAATAATGTCATGCTTTTGAAAATAAAATCAAAAGAAATCAAGAGACCACAGCAGGAATATTCAGAACAGTGAACCAATGATGATGGACTGAAGATTTTCGGAAAATATTTCAAACACGTCTCTATTCATTTACCCAATTTTTTATATTTACTTCACCATTATTCTTACTGTGCATGGTTTTAACACTGACCTTGTGCAAGATGGAATCTATGTAAGAAAACGTTTTCAATCAGAGTTTCAGCAGTGTGAGTGCCGAAAACACAAAATTAATAGGATGTTGGAAAATATTATTTAAAATGGAGTGTTTCGAATGTTAATACTAGTATAAAATGAAAAATTTAGTACGCTTAATGTAGTCAAAAAGGTCAAATTACTGTAATTTCTACCATTTTCTAAAAAACTTTTTTGTGGTGTATATAAATAATAAACGTATCATTAGTAAAAAATAGTAAAACAATTTAATTATACTTAAGCTTGAAAAGTGCGAAGAATTTATTCCTGTTTGGAAAATAAATAAAAAAAATAAAAAATAAATATTACGCTTGTAAAGTCCTTGGAATTTTTAAAGATTTTAAATGTGCAAGCAATATTTGTATTTGTTTCTTTTTTATATTTCTTTTTTTTTTATAACAATTTTAAAAAAAAACGAGAGTTTAGGTTTATATTTCAGAAAAATCCCCTAATGACGATGTAATAAAGTTTGTAAACATCATCTTCCCATCATCACTGATCCTCCTGCTGCAGCTGCTGTATTTACTGTATGGGGAAAAAAACTGAAAAACTCCTAAAGTAATAAAGAAATGAAAAAAGAGAAGAGGAGAAAGGAGGGAGAAGAGAAACAGGCGGAGGTAGAGGATGAGAGGTTGTGAGGAGCAGCAGGTGTGTTTGAGAGTGACGCAGAAGCCAGGCGTGTGTGTGTGTGTGTGTGTGTGTGTGTGTGTGTGGTGTGTGTGTGTTGATTTAAGCAGCAACTGTAGGCAGTGAGTGTTTTCTCAGGGTGAACATTGAACAAACAAACACACACACACACACACACACACACACACACACAATTCTGCATACATAATCTTTGTCTCACGCACACACACACACACACACACACACACACACACACACACAAACAGCAGGGATGAAGTTACGCCCAGTAAAGTACACTACAGTTCACCTACACCACTTTGTGTTTTTTTCCATCATATACGGTTGAAAATCTGAATGAGCTGCGTGATAAATAATCACACCAGCGATCCTGCAGCTCTAAACTTACACACTTGTTATTCAACCTCCAAAGCTTGGAATGATGTTCTGATTAGAACGAATAAAAGCGCAGTGGGAAACCAGAGAGGCCGTGCTTTCCTTTGTTTACCTTCACACACACTGCTGTGGTCTTGAGATGATAACATTTTCCTGAGATAACGAGCTAAACGACCAGGCTCCAATTCTCAAATCTGATTGGTCGAGAGGTGTCCATTAATTATTTTTTTTTAGTTCTTGTTTTGTTGCTTCGAAAAAATACAACAGAATTTAAGATAAAAGTACAAAAGAAAACAAAAAGGAAAGAAACAAAAAGTTGAAAGGAAAAGAAAAAAACAAAAAGCCGCCTTTTTTTTAATTATTTTTTAGATACAGGAAAGAAAAGGGATGAAAGAGAAAGTTTGACGGTTTAAAAAAAAAAGAAAAAAAAAAAGGGAAAGTTGAAAAATAGGAAGTAATTGGAATACTAAGGGAAAAGGCAGAAAAAAAAATGCGTCATAAAAAAGGGGAAAATATATATTTTGAACATACAGTAGATTAGACAGAAATTGGACCTTTACGTTATTAAATATCAGACTGGACCCAAACAGACCCATTTCTGATTTAGGAACGCAATAATTTCTTTAAGAGAACCTATAAAATAAATACATTCCATTCGAATTAATGAATATATTTAAATAAGATCAGATTTTATATCATTTACATATAATATATATTTGACTCTGATTTTAATTATCTCAGGATAACAAAATTTTTTTAACATTAATGTGACACCTGTTTAATGTAATAGGAAGAAAAAAAACCCACATCTGCAGCAGCTGGTCTCTCTGGAGTCTCGGTGTAATGAACAGCAAATGCATGTTGCTTCAAGCTTTTTGGCAGTTTGGCGATTTTTTTTAATTTTTTTAATAAATAGATTTTAGAAAAAGAGTTAATTGTTAGCATCAGGCTTGAATACGTAGCATGAACGGCTATGATTTATGACTTATTTAAGCCCATCGAGAGCCAGGATGTCCGTATGGGCGTCGAGGGGAGAGAAAAAAAAAAAAAAAAGAGGAAGGACACATGGGATGAACATGTAAATATGAAATACTCACTGATCACGTATAGAGCCTCACAACACAACACTCGCACTCCCCCAACTAGAGATAATCGTTTGGAGAGTTAAGAACTTTCACAACGTTTCTATTTGTTTTTTTTCTTCTTTTTTCTTTTTCCTTTTAAACAACACTCATGCTTTGGGAACAGATACGGAATATGTCGTTGAGTCGTAATTCGGGGAAGACAGTCGCAAAAAAAAAAAAAAAAAAAAAAAGAAAAAAAAGAAAAAAAAGTAAAAGAAACAACAGGAAACGCAAGAGAAGCTCGAAATAAAAAAAATTGAAAGCCAAGTCAAAAGCAAGGAGAGGACTCGAACCCGGAACCGGACCCTGAGTCATCAAAACTCAAGCGATGACCCGGGATGGGCGGGGTAAAGACGAGTCCACACCAGAAGCAGCACCAGTTTAAAGCCCCTCCCCCCCCCCGCACTATAACTTGGGAAACAAAATCGTGGATAAAATTTAAATTTCTACGAACAGTTAAATATTTTTAAACCTCGAATAAAACAAAAAGAATTCAATTACTAAATTAAAATTTATTTGGACGTCATTTTAATGCTTTTCCCAATTGAGTGCGAAATCAGAAATGGACCAAAGATTCACCCTGTCCTTCGTTAAACAGAAAAAAAAATAATTGTTGGTCAAATCGCTCAAAACATTATCACCTTTAGGAAGGCAAGAGCGCTTTTTTTTGTCGCCCTGAAGATTTCTCTTCTTTACTCATCGCAGTAACTGTTTTTTTTTTTTTAAACAGCTCCTCTGCAGTGAAACTGCCGTTAACTCGAGGTAATAGCCACGCCCAGAAAAATCTGCTCCCCAGACAAACAACAAATTAAGCGGCAATTAAAAAAAAGAAAAAAAGAAAAAGAAAGCACAACATCCAAAAAAGAATAACAACACCACAATGTCCAGCCACACCCACTACAGGCACATGCCACACCCTCCTGGTAATCCAGAAGACTAGTTACAAGGCATCATGCAACACAGCATGCACTGGGCAGCTAGAGAGCACCCGGACACACCCGACACCTCGACTCCACCCCCCCGGAGGCACAACGACACTCGACGGAATACGTTTAACTGAAAGGAGAGCGAATAAGAGATAAGAAGAAGAAGAAGACAGATATGGAGATTCGAATAAGTAAATAAAAGTTGTCGGGGTGCTACCCAGCTGACCATCGTTCGGTAGCAGTAACGTTCTAAACTATGAACAATAAGGTAGGCACAGACCAAGCAGTTGGTTATACAGCTTGGCACGCAGACACCGGACGAGAGAGACTGCAGCAAGGGTTTGACGTGATCGTGTGTAATGTTCGTCCACACCTTAGTCTTCGCCTTGGGGCTGCCGCCGCCCTCCAGCCCCTCGTTGGGAGATTCATCCGACCGGCCCGTGTTCAGCCAGCGGGTCTTGTCACGCTGCCCCCGCTGGAAGCTGTGCTTCAGCGGAGAGCGAGCGCCCGAGTCGCTGTCCTCTGCGTACGAGTAGCCCGTGGCGGACGGCGGGATCTCTACGTCGCTGTACTTTTTAGCTTTATCGCGCAGAGCCGGGCAGCGGTACGGGTAGCCGGTCCTGTAGCCCTGAAAAACCGAGAGATAGACATGAATGTACACCGAACATTCACACGCTCAAGGTACCCGCATCCCAACATCTGGCCCCGACGTCTCTTTTACCAAATTATCCAGCATCCGCATCAGGGCTTCGAACTCCTGCTCCCCGAGCTGCCACTTGGGATAAGGGCTCGTCCCATCACCAGCGGGTTCTGGGTGACGAGGACGCATTTTGTACTTCCCTGGGTCCAGCATGACCAGGTTTTCAGGGCCACCTGAACTCGCGAGGGTACGGACCTACAAATCAACAGCGAGAAACAATGATCAACAAATAAACAATAGGGTTTTATATTGTAGGGAGGATTTACAAGAGCGTCCGCAGTGCAATCTGAAGACCAAGCTAGTTTGGAGCTTCTGCAAGGCTACCACAGATCTTCTGCAAGGTTTCTGTAGATCTTCTGCCAGGTTACCATGCAATTTCTGAAGGCGACTGCAGATCTGATATACTACAATGGATTTTTAACGATATCATACTGCCTTGCTTGGATCTTCTCCCATGCTAGCCTGGAGGAACTGCCTTACTACCAAAGATCATCTCCATTTCTAGCTTGAATCCATGTCTGGAAAGTTTTAAATGCTTCCATGGATGTTCACCACAATCTATACTGTATCAGTCATGGAAGATTTATGAGGCAAAATACACGAATAAAATACAATATATATTAAAAAAAGACAAAAACAAAATTGTTACCTGAATCTCGCAGGCGGTGACCAGGTTGTGAATGTAGTAAAAAGCCTCTTCAACAGTTTCTCCTACTGACACTAGGCCATGGTTCCTCAGAATCAGCACCTAAACACCACACACAAGCTGTAACACAAGACTTATTATAGATTATTGATGAAGGAGATGAGGTTACTGGATTAACCTTGCTCTTAGGGCCGAGGTTCTTCTGTATAAGGATCTTCTCCTCGTCGTCCACCAGGATGCCGTGGTAGTCGTGGTAGGCCACCTCGCCTAGAGACAGAGCCTCGGGAGAAATGGGAAGGAGGCCACACTTCATTGCCGAAACCTTGACAAGGAGAGGAGGAAAGTGGAAAACAATTCCTGCTAAATGCCCTCGCCAAGTGTAGGGTCAGTCAAACAAAACCATGGTGTGTGTGTGTGTGTGTGTGTGTGTGTGTTACCGCAGCGCCAGCATGAGTGTGGATGTGCACGATGCACTTGATGTCTGGTCGGGCGGAGAATATGGCCGAGTGCAGGGTGAAGCCGGCCTGGTTCACGCCCAGGTTAGTGCTGCCTCTGTCCACGATTTCGCCCTGCAGGTTGATCTTCACCTGGAGACATGCAGGAGAACACAGGATCAATTGGCACCTGCCTTTATCCAGAGCGACTTATCTCATTCACACATCTGAGCAGTTATGGGTTTAAGGGCCTTGCTCAGGAGCCCAAAAGTGGCAGCATGGCGTAGCTGGGATTTGAACTCATCACCTTTAGATCCAAAGTCCTATATTAGGACTATAAAATCACTACATATGTCCCCAGGTGTTCTGGTTCCTCTTACACACCAGAAAAAAAACATTCATGTTGGTCATTTTTATCCTTTTATGGTTACTTTAATGTCGGGGAAACATCTTAGAGACGACATAAGTGACACCATCGCACCATAAGGGTTAAACTGAAACCAGTCTTTATAACACTTTGCTGTTTTTTACACTAGAGGGCAGCAGTGAGTGACAAAGAAGAAAAATAAAATAGAATCGAAATAGAAAATAGAAAACGCAATACAGTGTAAATAATAATAATAATAATAATAATAATAATATATTATAATACAAAATAATATTAATCCCCAAATGTTTTGGGGTAACACAGTGATTCTAAAACTTTTTTCTGCCATTCCCCACTTGAGTGGATTTTGAAACCCCACCTGTCCATAAGACCACACACACACCCCCACCCCACACACACCCCCACAGTAACGTAACACTTCAAGTTAAAAATATCAAGTTCTACATCAATAACATCAAATAGCATTAAGTTCAAAAGAGAGAAAATACAAGTGTGGTCGTGTTTAAATATATATATTTATTTAAGTTTACTTGCATTAACGACCTCACTGTTTGTTTTTGGTTGCTTTGAGTGCATGAACTTTATTATTAATAAAAAAAGTAATAAATAAAAACAAAAAGTAAATTATTTAAATTCTGCTGTTTATTGCACCCTACCCGTCATGTCTTTATTCCCCACAAGGGGGCGCCCCACACTTCCAGAACCAATATATTTATAATAGATTGTATAATAAATACAATCAAATGTCATTGTTTTCCGACATTTTTTTTTTAAATTTCATAATATTTCATATTTCACAAGTGTGGTGGTTTGGGGGGGGGGATTACCAGGCTTGAGGCGGTGACTTCACTGTACAGAAGCCCAAATGGGACAATAAGAAATCGTTCCTGATCGGAGTTCAGTCTGACCTGAGGATAGAGATGCATGCACACACACACACACACACACACACACACAAAATTTACTTGACTTCCAAATTAGGTCACAAATCATTTAAAGATGCTCATGTTCCATCAGACAAAGTGAGTGAGTGTGTGTGTGTGTGTGTGTGTGTGTAAGTGTGTAAAACTCACGGTTAAGTGATTGTAGATAAGCTGAGACCAACCAAACAGGTCCGCCAGGCGGTAAAAGGCAGCGAGCTTACAGCGCAGCAGCTTCTCTCCTTTCTCATATGCGATGGAGTCTGAACCTCGGAGATCATTCACTGGTGTCACCATGCCCAGACCTTCTCACACACACACACAAACACACACAAGTTAACACATTACACTGTGCTTGAAAACCGTTATCACCGGTCCTCAGTATGACTCGGGTGAACAGGTGCAGGAACAGATGTGTGTTCTTGTTCCTGTGTTATCTCACTATGAGGTCAGAGGTTCACAGTTAAAGGGGAAAAGTCAGACGGTTGGGTTAAGAGGTGGAATCCAGACAGCAAGAATGTTGGACATGAATATACAACCCTGACAGTGTGTGTGTGTGTGTGTGTGTGTGTGTGTGTGTGTGTGTGTGTGTGTAAAGGTTTATTGGTACAAGTGGGTATCAAAAGGTTTCGAGACTCGCTCTGTTTACAAGAAGGTATTCTATTTATCCAGGTTTCCACACCATCACCTTCAAAATATCCCCTTAGCACAGCAATACAGCTCCCCCCAGGGATCCTGCCACTTCTGGAACATCTTCTGGAAGTCCACTTTTCAAATCGGGTCAGGCATCTTCTGTGATTCTCGCCGGATCTCTGCAACGGTGTCAAAATGATGACCTTTGGGCCAAATCTTCATCTTGGAGGGCGAAGTCCACAGGAGCCGAATCTGGCGAGAAGGTTGGGTGCTGAAATGAGATCGCCCTGGACCGTTCTCCAACGATCATCATGCACAAGTTGGCGAATGGTTTCAATATTTTTTGGGGTCGAGCTCGTTCCTGATCTCTCATCGTCTTCTGGTGATGTTCTTCCACTCAGATTCTCGGTTCCGCACTAAATTTCGTGTTTGCTCTTTGTTCTAAGTTTGTAATGCAC
>MU563656.1:5652120-5667573 GCA_024362625.1 Silurus asotus
GACTGTGTTTTCTCTTCGAGTTGAAACTGCGTAAGAGGTTAACTCGCTTTACTAGCTACATAACAAACCCCAACAAATTTTTAGCGAGAAAAAAAAAAATTGAGACGAAATCTCTGGCCAAAAAGTTGATATTATTCCGAGGTAAAGGAAAGAGGGCTTCTAAAATTATCTGTAAATCTCACAATCAGCACTCATCCCGTTATGTTGACTGGAGCTACGAAGGATGAGCAGAGGTTCTCGAGTAACAACAACTGAAACAAGACACCTGCAGGAGCTCTGATTGGATTCCGTATGTTGCCGTACTTGTATTTGATGCAAAAAGTCAGGACTGTGACGACATTTTACATCTATGAATTTGGCAGACGCATCTTATAATTATATCAAGTATACAAGTGAGCAATTGACAGTTAACGACCTTCCTGAAGGACCCAGCAATGGAAGCTTGGTTGTTCTGAGATTTGAGCTCGCAACCTTCTGATCAGCAGTTCAATATTTCAACCACTAAAACCCAACAATCCAACACCTTTTGAAAGCTAGGAAACCTTAACGAGTTTATCGAGACCCACTCGACTGTAGAAAATTAAAAAATTCAACGATTAGTAAAGCATTCAAGAAAGGCAAAGATGAGACGCTGTGTTTTTAAAATTATATCACACACAGTGGTTCATACTTTTTCTTCTCAAGTTGTTACGTTTCGTACGGCACGACCCTCCCCAAACAGGTGACTGAGATATTTTGACTGAACAATTCCCCATGCAGTTGAGTACAACTGCTAAAACTGATCCCAGAGGTAATAAAATCCTAATCCTATTAGTCTCTATTGTACTAAAGGCTTTCAGAAGCTATTTCAAAGTTCCACTAGTGGAGAAGTTCTGGAAATAAAACAGACTAAAAGATCTTAATTCCCTGATTTTCTCCGTACCCATCTGCCCCCATCCTCCATCTCACTTCTTCTCTTTCACTCCAGGATTTCAGCCAGTACGCTGGTAGATGCTTGCCAGCTCCAACTGTTCAGCCTGGCATGACTCTCCTCGGATCTTTCACACGATGCTGTAACACTGATTTTACTTTTCGCTCTGATCAAATTTGGCTTTAGAAACTTGAAATACTCGGTCTAATGACTGCTGAAAGATTACGTATAACTAACGATGCGCCTTTAGTGCTTGGCCTCCTGAATATATAACAAATTAATCATTAGTTCAGTCAATAAGCTAATAAATTCCATTGTAATAATTGTGTTCGCCTGGAAACCTGACTGACTAAAAAAACAACAAGCGGTAGCTAACCGAATGTTAAAAATTATAGTAATAAATTCGCTAGCTTAATACAAATTTCAACATAGGAAAGTCTTGGTTTAAATAGTTAGCATCAGAAGAAGTACAGCTACTACCATTTCTCATATCTTTTTTTTTTCCTACATCGAGTTAAACAGTTTCTAAAAACTACTTTAGAACTCCGAGTACTTCAGCAACAAGGACGTTCTTTATAAAATCCGCCGCTTATCTGTTCTATTCCTAGACAGCTGTGCAGGAACTCGCAATCATCTCCCTAATCCACACACGTCGCCATTCAATTACAGGCTACAATGTTAATCAGCTTTTTATAGCTTGTGTCAGTGCGTTTCTAGACAGCAGAGATGAGAGCTCCGAGTCTCAGATGAAGATCACAAATATGTTGAAAGACACGTGAAAGGAACTTCCTGGATCTTATCTCTGCAGATATTAAAAAAAAAATGGACACGTTCTGAAACACGTACACGAGAATCAGTAAGCACAAAACTAGCGCAAAATGTTTGTGTATGATTGTGGCACGATTCTGGGATTCTAGTGTTGGCCGATATACTTCACTTTCAAAACGCAATATCGTCCGCCTGTGATATACACAATACTATCACATGTGGGCGGGGCAGTGCAATAATTCACTTATTTGCATATATATTCAATAATTTCTGAACATATTTAACACATTTTCAACTGATTTACTTATTTGTTCACATATTTTACTTAACGTACATCTACTTAATTTACATTACTTTTTATCTCGGTAAATATACGCAATGAAAATGACTCCTTGTCCATAATTCTAAAATTAAGTTGGTTAACAAGAAAAAAAAAAAATAATCACACCCCCGATTTGGCAATTTTTTTTTTGTTTCAAACCAGAAATCAAAACCTGATCTAAATCCTGACCTAAATCCTGATAGAAATCCAATCCTGTCAGAAAGCCAATACTGATCTAAAATCCTTACCGAAATCAAATCTTGATCTAAATCCTAACCTAAATCCTGTCAGAAATCAAATCCTGATCTAAATCCTGACCTAAATCCTGTCAGAAATCAAATCCTGATCTAAATCCTGACCTTAATCCTGTCAGAAATCAAATCCTGATCTAAATCCTGACCTAAATCCTGTCAGAAATCAAATCCTGATCTAAATCCTGACCTAAATCCTGTCAGAAATCAAATCCTGATCTAAATCCTAACCTAAATCCTGTCAGAAATCAAATCCTGATCTAAATCCTGAACTAAATCCTGTCCGAAATAAAATTCTGACCTAAATCCTGGTAGAAATCAAATCCTGACAGAAATCCAATCCTGACAAAAAATAAAATCCTGGTCTAAAACCTAATAGAAATTAAATCCTGACCTAAACCTTGTCAGAAAATAAAACCCTGTCACAAATCTTGACAGAAATCCTATTAGGTTTCTTCATAGTATTTGTCCAGGACTATAAACAAAAACATGTGACCTTTATACGCAAAAAAGCTGCGATAATCCTTTCAGAATTTCTGCTTAGCACCAGAAATAAAGATCTGACACGTTTTTGACTTTGTGTGGTGTTTCCACAGCAGTCCAGCACGTCCACATGCACATTATGCAACAGCAGTAGGTGGAAAAGGCTTCAGGCTCACTGACTTGTTGTAAAGAACATCCTGAAGCAGGTCCAGATAATAATAAAGGCTACAGAGAACCGTATCTACCTACACCTCATTCGCTCTCTCGCTCACACCCACACAGGCTTCTCAACCATTTATACAACCAGAGTTTATACACACTCCGGGCTCTAAAGGGTTCGAGTGCTGCGTGGGCAGTGGCGCTTTTACACAAGCGTGTGATTTTATACAGGATAGAAGAGACGAAGTCCAGGACCATCTGCAGAATGTATTGTATAACGACATCATGTGCACGATATGGGGTGAAGCTAGAACATGGAACAGGAAATGTGTCAAATGTAACCGTCAAACAGCGTATTTGGGTCTATAATAATGAAGACATCTCAATGTCATCTTACAACTCGGAGAGAACGCGTGCTTTTACACCTATTGCGCTTTTTTTCCCAAGAGTTAAGGCCGTCAATAAAAATAATAAAAAAATAATTTAGGACGTAATAAATAAATTACATGCTAAACATACTTTATTTCTTAATACAATTTTTTTCTTCTACAGCAACTTAAAATTAATGTAGATTTAATCTAAATATATTTCTAATTAATTAACAAATTATTAGTTATTATATTAATGATAATTATTGATGATTTATACGTATACATTATGTTTATACACTGATTTCTAATTATAATTCATACAGTAAATAATAAATTTTAATCTATAAATGTAAATAATATTTATTTATAGGTTATGCAGAATTTTGCTTAAATTCCGCTCGAGATGAAAGGAAAAAAAAACAAAATAAAAATAATCACCTTCACTTCATTGTAAAATTCAAATTGTGAATAGCCTCCAGGTCGCTCTAGACGCCGACTGCTCAGGTCCGCTCTAGACTCAGGTCCGACTGCTCAGGTCCCCTCTAGACACCACCCTCTTCAGGTCCCCTCTAGACGCCCACTGCTCAGGTCCCCTCTAGACACCACCCTGCTCAGGTCCCCTCTAGACGCTCCACTGCTCAGGTCCGCTCTGGACGTCCCACTGCTCAGGTCCGCTCTGGACGTCCCACTGCTCAGGTCCGCTCTGGACGTCCCACTGCTCAGGTCCCCTCTAGACACCACCCTCTTCAGGTCCGCTCTGGACGCCCCACTGCTCAGGTCCCCTCTAGACGCCCCACTGCTAAGGTCCCCTCTAGACGCCCCACTGCTAAGGTCCCCTCTAGACGCCCCACTGCTTAGGTCCGCTCTAGACGCCCACTGCTCAGGTCCGCTCTAGACGCCCCACTGCTCAGGTCCGCTCTAGACGCCCACTGCTCAGGTCCGCTCTAGACGCCCACTGCTCAGGTCCTGCACTGAACTGACTCTTGTGCTGCACACTTGTCACACAAGTAAAAGACATTATTATAAAACATAAACAACTGAATCTTTTCTAAAAAGAAATGTTGAAATTCTGATTTACTGGTTTCTGCATGGAAGGTTCTAAATATGGATTCGTGATGCAGGTCAGGATTAATAATGCCTTGCAGAAATATTCGAAGCACCGTATCAGGTGCCGCTTTTCCTTCAGGTTGCAGTAAATATAAAATCCATCAGAACAATTTGAAGAAACCTTACAGAAGAACTGCAAAAGTATGCAAACAGCGAGAGTAGAGTGCATGCAGCCTTCAGCACGGTCACTATGGAAACAAACTAGACGTCGCCATGGAAACCGGCAGACCGTTTCCAGAGTTGGCTTGAAGGTCTACAGTAACAGGTTGTGTCTGGAACTTCGTCTCGCAGAAACACGGCGAACAAACTGCCGCTCGACCTTTAAGACCGCTGATAAAAAAAAAAAACAAACCTATGAATAATTAAATAATAATAAGCAATGGAGTGTTCTTTTTATCCATTTACAGCTACAGTTTGCAGTTTGGGAACGTCCGCAAAACAAGGGTTAGGGTTCCCTTTTTTGATAGCAACAGTTGTTTACCAAAAATAGATAACTAAATAAACAAACAAAAAAATCCATTTGGTGTTCTGTTTATTTGCCATTTATTTATTTTAGGAAGGAGACTCTAGTGTCAAACAGTCAGAGGTACAGCTGGAGAAAAACAAGTCATTAAGACACTGTACATCTTGCATTGTACTGAAAGGGGCGTGGCCTCTGTGCTGTAGGTTTTAAGTGAACGGGGGTGTGGCCTTGGTGCTGGTCATTCCAATGGAAATATTCAATGATGCCCCATCAATTCTAATTAAAGATAAAACAGGAAAAAAGGCATGTGCTTATCTGTCTGTAAAAGAGGTGTAGCCTTTGTGTAGGTCAATCTAAGTGGGCGTGTCCTATGTGATAATCTGTTTGTTAAAGGAAGAATAGCCTCGGGTAGGTCAGTCCTAAAGGGGGCGTGGCCTGTGCGCTTATTTGTTTGCTAAAGGATTAAGGTTATGAGTGCCTCTGTGTTGGTTAGTCTCAGTGAAGGAGGCGTGGCCTATGTGTAGATCATTCACAGTAAAGGGGGGCGTGGCCTATGTGCTTATTAGTAAAAAAAAAAAACAACAGCACAATTTTAAACCAAAGTAAATGCAGCTGCAAATATTCCAAGGTACAAGCACATTAAAAACAAATCAGACGAACGTCTCAAAGATGAAAAATCCACGCCCTAGTTTCTAGTCAAAGAAACGCTCGAGTTCGGAGGATGCAAAGTGCTTTTACTCTCCACTGAGTAAGAGTTCGTCTGCAGGGAGTCGGGTTACCGTGAGAACCGTGAGACAAGAGCGTGGCTAGAGCAGATAGAGAACGCAAATAACCCCAGAACTAATTAACTAACTCATCATTTCCACTCAACATCTCATCAATAACTCACAGACACCAAGATCCAACACAACGATCAGGTTCATGATCAATGAACTGAAAAAGTCCAGAGTTGCAGCTGTTTTGTTTCAGGAAAGAACATCAAGACGCTGTTTTTATTACGCCATGTTTATCACAGATTACAACATGCGCCTAAAACACGGAACAACACGAGCTGCAATTTTATACTGGAGAAACTTTACCCATGATGTCGTGTTTAAAAGGAATATTTATACAGTAAAAGTGTTATTTATGGTCCTTTTTGTATTCAAAGTCTGAAGTGAGTCACCGTTTTGTTCTTAAATTGTGATCAGGAAAGTACAAACATCAACATACATGCACTAATATCTATACATATATATCCAGGTTTGTTCATCATATGACAGAACTGTAACGTGTGTAAGGTGCGGTGTGTAACGCATCAATAATTCACAAACGTCTCCATTATGAGGGATAATAAGAACAGGGAAGTGGAAGCAGTCTGCTATCTCGAGTGTGTCACAAAACAGATGCTATGAAGAGGAGGAGGGGGTCAGTGTGTGTGTGTGTGTGTGTGTGTGTGTGTGTGCACATGTTCGTGCACTTATATGAGCGTGTGCGCATGTGTGTTCAAAAAAAAACATGCCTGGGTGTGGTCATGTCTGTGGTTTTCAAACACCACAATCATAAAAAGATCTCGCTGCTCGCTTCTGCTCGAAACGTGCAATAAATCCGAGCCGCGATCCCGTTTCTTTGTAAACATCAACATTTTGTCAGCAGATTTAGCATTTTTATCATATACTACAAAAAAATCGAAAGTAGCAAAAGTTAGTGAAGTCTGGTATCTCAACCCTGCTGGCGGTCGGATATTCGATATTCACTTTACTGTTATAATTTTTCAATCCGATTGGTCCCAACATAAACCATTTATATTTACCACACTTTTTAACATTCTATTAATACTAATGTTTATTATGCAAATATTTGCATAGTTTTCAATCGACAAACCACGGCTATCAAAATGATGGATGGATTGCGTAAAAACTATTGCAATTTTTTGTCCTGATGTTACATTTTAGTTATTTTGTTTTAGTTACTTAATTTTAATCAAATCTACTTATTATATTTAAATCGTAAATGTATTTATATTTCATAGATTAAAAATTGCTGTTGCTAATGTAAAATATTACGCTCTGCGACTCATTTGTTATATTGCAATTTATTTATATAATTGATTTATTACGTTTTTACTATTTTTTTATTTTTTTGGTTATTTTAAAATGGACAAAGTTCTTTTCAGAAACAATGTGTTTTTAATGCAACGCTGCTGTTTTGGGGGGAAAAAACGGAGAACTGCGGGTCATATCGCAGAACGATGTTGCGGCAGGACTTTTTTCTGTTATCTTGGCAACCAAAAACGGGCGTCGACAACAGATGAACGATTTCTGCTGCTGTCTTTCCTTGTTCTTCGTCAGTCCAAAAAAAAAAAAGAACAACATGCATCCTTCCCAAAGTGAATAAACTTTTAAAACGACTTTTTGAATGCAGTTCTTCGTTTTGTTGTTGTTTTTGGGAACCGAACTAAATCTGGACGGAAGGGTGCGCATTCCTGACACACTTCAGCCCCACACACACCCACATGACATGTGTGATCTAAATGTAGACGTCTCTGGTTTTGGCCTTTAGGACAGGGCGCATACTACAGATCGCTTCACACCGGCGGGGTCACGTCGATGATCACGTGGTGATTTGTTTATAGGAACGCTGCATGATCTCCTCACGTTTGAATGCTTAAATCATACAAATAAACGGTGAGAACGGAGGCTGAACGTCAGGGTCTGGTGTGTGTGTGTGTGTGTGTGTGTGTGTGTGTGTGTGTGTGTGTGTGTGTGACTCCTGGTTTCACACGTATGAGCTTAAATCGTTCACAAGAACACAAACGTGAACGCTATACACAGTAAACGGAAATGTTGGAATATCGGTCCTTAAGGTATCGCTCGGACTAAAGATTTCTACAAACAAAACAAAAAAATATTAAGAGAAAGACGAGAGAGAAAGAGTAAGGAAGAGACAAACTAAAAGAGAGAGGGGGAGAGACAGAGAGAGAAAGAGAGCGTGAGGGAGAGAACGAAAGAGGCAGAATGAGACAGAGGGAGAGAGAGAAAAGACAGCTAAGAGAGACAATAAGAAAAGAGAGAGAGAGAAAGAGAGAGAGATTCGGAATGAAGTGTGATGTGTGTCTCTCCTGTACACTCTCCCGCCTAGCTAATCCCAAAATGTATTCCCGGGTTAGGCCCCGCCCACTTAAACCTGCTGCTGCTTGCATCACTCCAAACCAAAACCACAGGAACCACAGAGGTAGAAATTACGGAGGGAGGAGAAAGAAAAGACGACAGCTGGGAAATAAGAAAC
The DNA here is from genome assembly GCA_024362625.1 of Silurus asotus. Lineage (NCBI taxonomy): Eukaryota > Metazoa > Chordata > Actinopteri > Siluriformes > Siluridae > Silurus > Silurus asotus. Next base: position 5,660,222 of record MU563656.1, read on the forward strand.
ACATTTCCGAGTCTCCGGAGAGATTGCGTGTGTGAGCGTGGAATGAAAAGCGAGAGAACGTCAGGAAACTCCTGCGAATTTCGGTCCGAGAGGAACAGATTCTCGAGAACAGATCATGTAATGACAGAGGGGAAAATTCAGGTTTTCATCATGAAGCCGTGTTCGGGCTCGCTGGGGACAGATAACGGAATTCAGGGCGTCTCCGTCCCTCCACAATCTGTCCTGTCTCTCAATAATAACTTTGGAAGGAATGGAAACGAAGAGCACTGAGAAACTGCTGTCCAGAAGAACCCAGGACCCAACTCAAACTTAACACCCCATACACACAAACACACACACACACACACACAGACACACACAAACACACACACAGACACACCAGACAACTCCCAAAGCCACAACACACACACACACACACACACACACCACCACCATACAAGTGAAAAATCATCAGTTCTTCAGCTGTTTCTAAACTGAGCCTTTTTCTGAATAATTTAAAATGTTGTAAAGTCAAAAACTGACATTAAACTCACAATAAAACTATTTAGTTTAAAGGAAATTTATAGTCCAAATCTAATCAAATTCACATATTTGGAATCCGTAGTCAGTTAATTTGAATAGTTAGTAATTACGTAAACAGAAAACGTACTAATTTTACTTTTTAAAATACGTAATTTTCTAGTTTGATTTTTTTGTAAACATGTAAACAATTGTCCAGGTTGGAAAAAAAAATTCACGTAAATCGTCTCGGTGTAAATTGCTAGTCAGACGTAAATTACTAGCATGACATTACAAACTGTTTGAAATACACTGCTAATTTGATGTAAATGTTTAACATAAATTATCAAGTTGATGTAAACTGCTAGTTTGACAGAAACGCTTGAATTTAATTACCAGTCTAAAGTCAACTGCCGGCTTGACGTAAATGTTTGCTGTGAATTGCTTGTTAAACGTAAGCTTGGTGTAAACTGTCGGCGTGACATGAACCGCTATTTCGCAAAACATGCAAACAATTCACACGTCCATTCTGTAATAACAGAAATACACACGTGACCATTTTTCTAAATAGCAGCTCATTTGAGCTTTTTCATAAAACATAAACAATCAGTTAGTTTGACTTGTTTGCAAACATGCAAACAGTCAGCAGATTACTGTAGATTACAAAGTATGTTCGGACATGCGAACGATCATGACGCTGAACCGATATGCAAATTAGTTTTATGTCGTAATGCAGTGCCCCCCCTCCTCCTCCTCCTCCTTCCAGAAACCGGACTTGGCAGGGTTCTCTGGGGTGTGAGAGCAGCAGCAAGCAGCAGCAGGAGGCGGGATGGACTGTTTGGGCCTCTGCAAAAAGCTTATTACTCTTATAATACGTCTCATGAACGTTTGACGACGGTGCACAACACACACACACACACACACACACACACACACACACACACACACACACACACACAGCAGCCTTGCCTACACACCCCTCTGGAAAGTCCTCTAAAAACACAAAATGTCTCGGTTTATGCAAAAGACTAAAATCATTGTTACTTACTTTTTTTCGGTGAATGCTGCAGTAAAGGACAGCGACTCGGAACCAGAACCGGACCCGGATGTATATATATTTATATATATTATTGTGAAAAATCTCCGACACTCCAGTGTTTTCTTTCCCTGCTCCTGCTACAAACCCGATCAGCGTCCCCTGCCCGACCCGCACTGCGCATGTGCACTATCTGCACGCATGCGCCTTAGCGCCGCCTGGCGACTTTTTCCTGCGCATGCGTAGTATGGGGTCTTATATTTTCTTTTCTTTTTTATTTACTTTTTCATTTATTTTTTCTCTCTCCCGTGAACAAAATTCTTCTTGTCCACTTTTTATTATTATATCCTCTCTGTTGAAAGTGATCAAACGATCTTCTGGATCTAACGGTACATAGTAAAATCCTGAAATTCACCATGACTTGTCACTATCTGAGACCCAGAAATCAGAGATGAGCATGATTGGGCTGAAGGTGGCGCTAGAGTGCAAGGTTTAACATCTCAGCATAGATAGATACATAAGACCAAACTTGGAAAACACAAATATATGGATTTTTTCCCCCCTCATTGATTCCTTAAAAACACCAAAGACTCCAAAAAGCCGTCCAATTATATTCTTAGCTGGTTCTGCTAATTTGCATAATAAAAATCCCAACAAAAAAAGTGTTCAGAATTACAACTTTTTATTTCTGTTCATGGAAACACAAGCCTTCTAGTTTACTGACATTTCTAACTAACATTCCATTCCCCATGTAATCCCCATTTGCTCTTAGAAGAACCTCCACTCTTTTGGGAAGATGTTCCACTAGATTTTGTGAAGATTTGTGGAGATCATTCAGCTACAAGAGTGTTAGTAAAGACAGGTAGTGATGTATGTGAGGTGAGGAGACCTGAGGTGCAGTCAGTGTTCACATTCATCATGTTTAATAGGGTTAAAACCCTAGCAGGAGATCTTCCACTCCAACCCATGCAAATCATATTTTCATGGAACAGGCTTTGTGCACAGGGGCATTGGGTCAGGTTGGGTCTCCTAGTTGAAATGAAGGGGAAAAGTTCATTCCAAAACATTCAAAGACCTCCTACACGATTGAGTGCCTCCAACTTTGTGGAAACAGATCGAGGAAGAAACACATCTGGGTGGAAAATGTCCCAATACTTTTGGCCCTCGCATGTACGTGCTCACAGAAAATCTTTATTTACACAACACTGACCACTTTGTGATGGTAGTGCACCAAAATAACCGCCACACAAACCAACACAGAAACATTTTCACTTTTGTAGAGAAATTTCCCATCATTCCGAGGAGTAATGTTCCTTTTTTTTTTAATTGAACAGCAAAAAAAAAAGATTTTATAAGGAAATAAAACTAATGATGTTTTATTATGCAAGCAAAAATCCCCATATCGCAATCGATGAGTGTTTTAGTAATAATGCATTAATAAGCAGCTGCACTGCACTCGGGCATACGTAAAGAATTAAACACACGATCGTCATGCGGTTATAGAAAAATAATCAACGACTGGGTGGGCATTGATTACAGATTTTCTTTAAAGGTGTTGTGTTTTATTCCTCTCGCACCACCACCACGATCTGTTTTTTTTTATCCATTTGTAGTTACATAAAAAAAAAAAAATAGTCAGTTCCTGTTTCATGTGATGGCCAAAAGTATTGGGACACCCCTACTTGTCCAGCCATATGTGGTTCTTCCCCCAAACTGTTACCACAAACGTAGAGGCACACAACTGCATGAAATTTCTCCTCCACTTGAACTAGGAGACCCAAACCTGATCCAGTATGACAATGTCCTTGTCCACAAATCCAGCTCCATGAAGATCTGCTTTCCATGGTTTGGAGTGAAAGATCCCATACTATAGCGTTCCAACCCTGTTGAACACAATAAATGTGAACACTGACTGCACCCCAGATCTCCTCACCTCACCTACATCAGTACCTGACTTTACTAACACCCTTGTAGCTGAATGAGATCTCACAAATCTCCACAGAAATCTAGTGGAACATCCTCCCAGAAGAGTGGAGGTTATAATAAAAGTAAATCGGGACGCTAAAATAGATGCACACACCAATCTTCTGGTCAGGTGTCCACAAACATTTGCCCTTATACTAAATCACTTACAGTACAGGAGCTTAAAATTAGAACGTCTTGTTCCAGTGAAACAGGAACAGTGAAAGCTCCTCTGTCCAGATCTCAACCTAATTTGCATTGAATATCTGATGGAGGTTTTGGAGCGTACAGGACGGGAGTGTGACGGAAAGACATATCGCTTTGAGGCCACTTAAAAAACGATTTATTGCGATAAGCATTATCGAAATGTGACCAAACAAATTCAAACAAATGACCTCTCTGCTTTACACCCTGATAACGGAGCTATTTTTAGAACATTTCGTTTTCACATTGCTGCCCACGGTGAGTAAACACTATATTGCATAGGCCATGTTTTGAATCTAAAATCAACACCAAACCCTTGAGAAATGTTTGGCATCATCCTCAGAGCTAGATCTTATTATTCTCATTTACTGATTCTGTCATTTATCAGATGTTATCAAAGAATAAGGGTTGAAAAAGTTCATGGAAATGATGATCTGCACAAAATCGTACCTTGAGCAATAAAAACCAAATCGTGTTTGAAACCTAAACAAGGAGAAGATACTGATAAGTCATACTAGTTTTCTTGCATTTTTGGAAGTAGTCTCCAGTTTCATCATAAAGGGGATTATTATAATTTTTTAAACATGTTTTTTTTTCCCCTATTAATTTCAGAAGAATTAAAGAGTCTGGTGACGGCTGCCGAACGACTACTTATAGCTGCTATGAGAAACGATAACAGGAACTAACTTGCTTCATGGACATTCCACGCTTCACATTTTGCTTCATTATAAAACCGATTTTAAAAATACGCCTCGTCATATTAAAAGTAATGTAATCATTGGCGACCGATGCGGTTTATGTTTAGGTATGCACCAAAGAGGAAAAAAGCTGACTCATAAATGTATTCAGATTTCTACGATCAGTACACAAGGAAACAGCTATTCCGGGAACAACTGTAGGAAAACACTGCGTTCAGTTTAGATGAGGTGAACTGAGACAGACTTCCTCCACACAGTAAGAACCAATCAGTCTACACAGACAATACAAATGAAAAAGCATTTAAAGAATCCGCAGACACTCGTGGGCGTTAGGAGGAGTCTAACTAGGTCAGGTGTGTTATGAGACAGCACTGTGTTGAGAATTGTTTTTCCACAAGGAAGCAGACAGAGCAGATCCCGGAGGTGGTAACAGGGATTTTTCAATCGTTTCTGCCTCAAGACAGAAAGATAAAAATTCGGTAAACATTCAGAAAGAATGCCTGAGCGAGTTTTGCCGGAGTCCATACTCCTCTGGATGGAGTTGTCTTCAACTAAAAGAACACCCTGTGAGGATGGTTCCACATCAACAGCCTAATATCCATGAAGTTACTGAGAAACTCAAGAACTTTGATATTGGATTTAAACTGTAATTAATATCGACAGTCTGCTTCAAAGGTTCAGGAACACAGTTGCATGAACAGTTATGCATGTAAGCACCTTTCATTGAACTGTACACTTCAACAACAATGGACTTGGAATGAATGAGTCGGTGATGAGGATGGGTTCCTTTTTGAGTCACGTTCCTTTCTAGGTTTCTTCCTCATACCATCTCAGGGAGTTTTTCCTTTGCCACATTTGCCACTGGCTTGTTTGTTAAGGATAAACTTACAATTACAAGTAACAAACTTATAAGCAGTAAATATTCACATCTATACAATTTTATAACCTTTTTATCTCCAGTGTCCATTTTTTAAGTGCTGCACAAATAAAAATGAACTGAATTGTATTGAAGTGAACAGGTTCATCGTGTGATAAGAAGGTGGTTAGAAAAAAAAAAACACAATGATCTTCTGAACTACTTTTATAATGCTTTAAGATCTTTGATCTGACGTGCATTTTGATTAACCAAGAATAAGACACTTTGTGTCTCTGGTGGGGCGAAGATCTGTGGAAGGGGGTGAGGATTGGAATTAGTAGGAATGAGGTTAGCTCTCTTTAAATTCTACATGGAGTTAAAATAAATGCTGGGTTTTCTTGGCTAGACAAACAAGAGTCTAGGAGATGTCCTCTCTGAAAAATCTCTCCACATTTGCATATCATCCAAGCAACAGATGACAAGGGATTATCTGAAAACCAATGGTCCTAACACACAGCCCTGGGGAGCACCAGTGTCAACAACTCCTAGTCTCCTAGTCAAAAGTAAAACATGGTATAGAAAAAGTTCTCATAAGGATTTATAACAAACCACCACCCATGACTGAGTCACATCCAAACACTTGGATTAGTGAACAGCTTTGTAAAGTGATACGAACAACTGTAAAATTTGTTTGCTTCAAAGCTTGAAACTTAAAACTGGGCTCTTTTTTGCTCGCCGTGACACGTCTGTGAGACACAAACAATGCTGGGATAAAAATGACTTTTAGAAAACACCTGTTATATAACACTGTCAGTTTCCTATGAAGACCGAATGAACAATCGCAGCATAAAGACATGACTGAGTAAATGGTGTGGGTTTGGCTGTTAGTGGCTCCAGGACAGCTATTATTTGTTTCAATGATTCCGATCAGGAAAAAGAAAACTAGCCAATGAATCATCTAAATCACTGACCTGTAAAACAAGTTCTTTGTTATGCATTTGCTGTATGAATCACAAGTCACAAATAAAACATAAGCTCTGTTCAATCATCTTTATTATTTTTTTTACAAATAACCTGTGTAAAAACATGTATTTTGTTGCATTAAAAAATTTGGAGGACCTGCTTGCTTGTGTTTTAGATGGAATTTAAATGAAATGATTGTGGACACCTGACCATAATATTGGTTTGTGCTTCTTTTTGAACATCCCATTCCACCTTTAGCCCCTTTATACTGTTATTAGAACCTTCACTCATCTGGCAAGATGTTCCACTAGAGGTTGTGAAGGTTTGTGAAGATTCATTCAGCTACAAGGGTGTTAAAAAAAAGTCAAGTACTGATGTAGGTGAGGTGAGATGTGGTAAAGAAGCCTGGGGTGCAGTCAGCATTCACATTTTCATGTTCAATAGGGTTGGAGCTCCATAGCAGAGGATCTTCAGCTCCGACCCATGTGCAGCAGATCTTCGTGGAGCTGGCTTTGTGTAACGGATTTGGGTTTCCTAGTTCCAGGGAAGACGGCATATACAGTCGTGTGCCTCTAACTTTGTGCTAACATTTTGTAGAAGAACCAAATATGGCTGGAAAAATGTCCCAATACTTTTGTCTATAAAGTGCATGTGTCTGTATAAAGCCTGTTGTAAAGAATTAAACACAGGAACAGTTCAAAACGTTTAGACCGACTTTCCAAAAGATGATTTGTTTCTCTTAAATCATTGAATCTCTTAAATGCACACATGCCAAATGTATACTGTATAATTAGGCTTTCAAGCAGCTGAAAGGACTAACATGCAGCTGAAAAGGCTAACAATGCTAACAAGGACATAACTTCATGAGTCCTTGTTGCAAAGAAAAACAAGATATCAAGTGTACTCATTTAAATGTGCTTAATTATTTACAGGCTAGAAGAGTCATTTTGAAAAATATTACCTAAAGTTCGTTTAATACACACAACAGAGCGTAGCGTTAGCCCCACAGCGCTCTTCCAGCAGAGGAAAAAGCTAATTTCCAAATATTGTACAGTATCTCCTATGTTATATGATCTCCAATGTATTTCAAGTCAAGGACCCCTTAGGTAATGGGGCAGGGACAACCCCCCCCCCC
>MU563656.1:5667597-5715944 GCA_024362625.1 Silurus asotus
GGGGGGCCCCCCCCCCCCCCCCCCCCCCCCCGATACATAATGTGTCAAAAATAGTCCCTATTATGCTAGTTACTGTATATTATGATATTAAGACAATTAGAACTATGTTGTTGTTGTTGTTGTTGTTGTTGTTGTTGTTGTTGTTGTTGTAGTACATGCACCATTGTCTGTATATTTTCATATATTTTATGCAATTAAAATCATAATTTATTAAGTTGTTCAGTCGTAATTTTATTTTTTATAGATTTGCAGTTTCATACATTTTTAATTTACTGTCAGTTGGATAATTATGCACTTACATGAACTTCGGCTTTAGTTTTAATAGAACTGGACATTTAATTTTACTGTCAGCTGGACAATTTTACATTTTGCTTAGCTAGTTCAGAAAACAATGTCTTAGTCTGCTAAAGCCAAATCATATGCTTAAGTGTGAGAATCTGATGACTGGATTTGGTTCCGTACGTCATTTTATGCTGAGGAGGCATAGTGATTTATCTCTATGTCAGTATCTTGTGATCTTGTGAGTATCTTGATGCAACTGCCTTGGACAAGCTGCTGTGTTTTTCTTCAAACATTGCTAGTCTGGTGCATGTCCCCTTTTCAGTAGCGGTACATGCGTAGTGCAGGTGTTTGTTCAGTCCTTCATCCTTTATGACTGCTCCACTGATATCTTCATCCTCTACCACTGCTCCACTAATCCCTCCATCCTGTATCACTGCTCCATGGATCCCTTCATTCTCTACGACTGTTCCACTGATACCTCCATCCTCTCCCACTGCTCCACTGACCCCTTAATTCTCTCCCAATGCTCCACTGTTCCCTCCATCCTCTACCACTGCTTCACTGATCTCTCCATCATCTCCCACTGCTCCACTGAGCCCTCCATCCTCTCCCAATGCTCCACTAAACCCTCTATCCTCTAGCACTGCTCCTTGGATCCCTTCATTCTCTATGACTGATCCACTGATACCTCCATCCTCTCCCACTGCTCCACTGAGCCCTCCATCCTCTCCCAATGCTCCACTAAACCCTCTATCCTCTAGCACTGCTCCACTGATCTCTCCATCATCTCCCACTGCTCCAATGAGCCCTCCATCTCTCAGGGTACAAGAAAGACATGTTTTAACATGCTGCTCTGAGCTAAAAAGAACTTCTGAAACAAACAGCTGAGTCACTTGCACTCTTCATACTGCTAAAGTTCCTTATTTTGTTGAAGTACTTAAATTAGTACTTCTCCTATTTAAAAAAAATATATTATTTTTTTGACTGATGGCGTCTTGGTCTGTGACCTAATGCACTGAAACTCTCGTATGCCATGGATATAATTGTCATCTTTCAAATGCCATAAATCTAAAAACCCCTATCACAAAAACACATGACACACATTAGAAATAGCTAAAGCTCTTTAAACACTTCACCATCACACCACATGTGATGTGGTTTTTAAGCATGTATCAAGATTCAGTCACATTTTGCTTTTATAACAATATCCACTCTTGTGTAAAGGTTTTGTACTAGTGTGGAGTTTGGTTGAGGTTCAGGTCAGAGTTTTTTGAAGGATAACTGAGATCTTTTACTCCGAACTTGTCCAACAATGGAACTTGTATGCACTTTATGCACTGTCATGCTGGAACAGGTTTTCTGCTTAGATCCAGTAAATAGGAAATTATTCATTTAGACCAGACAAATACATTGTAAACAATTGTGTGCTTTCAATTAAACTGGAAACGTTCGACGCAACACTTCGCTGAATAACTGAATACTAAGGAACTCCATTTTCCTTGTTTGGGAAGATAACAACCGGTTCAGATACTGGCAGTAATGATTTGCTGCATCCTGTTATTGTTAATTACTTCCTTTATAAAAATGCAAAAAAAGGCCTTTGGGTGCAATTACAAAACAAGAATGTTGGTGATACACTGAAATGTTGGTAGACATCTGACCATAAGATCAGCATGTGCTTTCTGAACATTCCATTAATTCTTTCGTTCTTTCTCTGCTTCTCCACAGCAGATCATCTGTCTCCATACCCCTCTGTCCTCTGCCTGTGTGTGTGTGTGTGTGTGTGTGTGTGTGTGTGTGTGTGTGTGTGTGTGTGTGTGTCTGTATGGGTGTGTTGGGATTCCATTTCGAGGAAACCCTTTTCCTTGTTCCTTAGAAAAAGGATCATAAAAAGCTTGTGACAGATGAGGAAGTAAACATGACTTTATTCAAATGAATCCATACTTTATCGATATATGACTCACCATGTGCTCATGTGCCAGCTGTGCTCATTAAGCATCTATTTTTGCAAACACACATGCTGACAATCTGCTATTAACCTGCGATGAATAAATGACTGAATATGAAATACTCATATGTGCATTAAAGGGTTACTTTGTTACAGGGTGCCATTAGAAACGATATCAAATATAAAGACAGTATTCCGAATCTGTTTATCATGTCATCTTGACAGATTTTCTATTTTGGAAAGAGAGACAAATTGCTCTTTATGCATGCTCCGTTATTGAATTTTCCGCTTTGGGAAAATCTTCAGGACTTTAGTATCATCTAACACTGGTGGTCAAAATCTAAAAAAGAGGGGTAAAAAGAAAGAGCAGGACAGAAGGGAAAGAATTCTCTAAACACATGCTCTAAAGGTTTTTATTTCACTCCACAGGAAATAAACTGAAGTTTGGAATCTTCAGAATGCATTTAATGTTTTATACTAATTGCATAAATAATGCACATGATTTACTCTCATCACTGTACACATGGACCCACACCCTCATTTAACATATTGCTATTTATTGCAAATACTCCACTTATGCACTTCTGATTAGATATCAACTGCATTTTATTGGATCTGTACATGCACTTTGCACAAATGCAATCTAATCTAATTAAATCTAATCTAATTATGTTAATAGGGATGCTATTAAATTATAGGAGTCCTATATTTCTAAAAATACACGTTGACTGCTGTTGTCAATCTACAAAAAAAAATTCAGAGAAGTCATAAATATTCTATGCAGCACTTCGCTTCCTCCCTTACGGCAAATGTGAGCAATCGGCCACGACAGTCTGGAGATCTGAACTTTAGTTTATTTTCTCTTTTTTTTTTTTTGCCAAAGCTGTGACCCTGATTAAAAAAAACAGTAGTTACCATGTTCATATCTGATATCTCATAGCTGACACATTATCCTTGTGCAAACGACACATCTTACAGTAAAGGAAACGCTGGCATTTCAACATTATTCTTGCAGAAGTGACATATTACCTCTAGTTCCTCTTTCTGGTTAAGAAGCAGCTGATTAAGCACTTTAAACCGAAAGTTATTTGAGAAGTCATATGTTTGTTTGATTTTTTTTTGGGGTTTTTTTGCAATGCAAAACTGCAGTCTTGTGTAAAAAAATTTCGTTTGCAAATTAAAAAGCAACACTCGTGCTATGCTAGCTGTGGTCAAGGCTAAAGAAAGAGAGAACAATAGTTTAGTTTATATTTTATATAGTTTCCTTATGCTCACTAGGGGGAAGGTTTGAGCTGCAGTCAGCAAATTACGGAAAGTCCCTGTGAGTCCGACTGACCGTAAACCAGACCAATACCAACAAGTGCTTTCTTTGGTGCTTCTGAAGCCACATGTTGACCAATGCATATAGCTTCTCTTTGCTTTTCTATTGTAGTTACTGGAACTAAGCAAAGAGGGAAATTATTTCATTTGCCCTTATTAAAGTAATATTACTATTTATATAATATACCATCATAATCATAAAGCAGGTTTCACAAGAACCTCAGGAGTTTGAGGTTCAGCTGGAGGCAGAGTTCCTGAGCTACTTCAGCTAAAATTTTTTCAGGTGCTAAAAAAAAACAGCCGATGTTCCTTTTTTTCAAAGAGAGGAGACACGAGAGTGAAAAAAAAGGGAAAAATACTCAACAGGGGACTTGCTGAATGAAAATGAAACTTTTTTTGTGTGAAACGTGAATGTAATTCCCGTGTGTACTCCCATTTCGGTGTTTGTGTGTGTGTGTGTGTGTGTGTGTGTGTGTGTGTGTGTTGCAGCCGTGTCACACTGAAAACAATCCCTTTTCGAGCACTTCTGTGTAAAAGATTCTTCCTTATTTGGATAAAAATGTCGCTACAGATGAAGTGGTAGATCTTTGGATAATGTTTTGGACTTCTGATCAGGTTCAGTTTTGTTTGTGGAGCGTTATAACAATAGCCGTGGTCTATAAGAAGCTTTACGCAGATAAAATGGTTTAAAAAACTGTATTGGTTTGTTCCTAAAAGTTGATCCCGAATGAGTGGTGCCTGTGGCAAGAAAAAACCTCCTTGAGATGGTATACGGAAAAAACCTTGAGAAGAACCAGACTCAAAAGGGAACCCATCCTCATCTGGGTGGCACTGAATCTCCATTCATTCAAGTTCATGAAAAGTGTGGTCCTGAGAAAAAGTCGCAGGCTGTTGATATTAACTACAGTACAAATCCATGCGCCGAAGTTCTTGCATGGCTCAATAACTTCATGGATCTTTAGGCTGTTGATATGGAACCATCCTCACTCAGCGTGGTCTCTAGTTGAAGAGAACTTCATCCAGAGGTAGAACATCATAATCCGAAAAAAAGAAAGGGACAGGAATACTGGTCACTGGTACATCAAGAGCATGTTTCAAATCCCAGTTAAAATCCCAGCACCACCAAGCTGCCACTGCTGGGCCCCTGAGCAAGGCCCCTACCGCTCAGTTGCATAAAGTAGATAATTCACTCTCTATATGGACGTCTGCAAAAATGTAAATGTTAGCATGTTACATCATGTTAAATAATGTTTGAATAAAAGTTCCTGCAACAAAAACATGCAACTTTTTTGATTGGTTAGAAAGCCGTCGAGAAATGCGAGGAATCGTTACAAAAACTGATACAATAAAGGTGCAGATGGCGGCAATACTGACCCCTTAATATGTAAACACAAAATTGAGTAGAAAGTAGAAAATAAGAACGGGATAATCCATGAAAATTATGAATCATCTTTATTGTTATTGTGCAGAATACAAATACAGGGCCAATAAAATGCGTTAGCATCCAATCAACAGTGTAAGTAGCAATGTATATAAATAAATGTAATATAAATATATAAATTACAATACTATAAGTGATCTAGCGATGTTTCAAACCACACACAGATTTAGAACAGAGATCAAACTGAGACTGGAGCTACAACAATTCGGACACACAGCCTCCAGCCAATCAGAATTGAGTAAATACTCTAAATAGACAAAATCTTCATTTGCTGGTAAAATCCCCTGCACTCACCAAGAAAAGATCTCCTGCTGTAGAACTCTATTGAACATGATGAATGTGAGCGCTGACTGCACCCCAGGCCTCCTCACCTCATCTACATCAGTACCTGACTTTACTAACACCCTTGTGTCTAAATGAACACGAATCTCCATTAAATCTAGTGGAACATCTTCCCAGAAAAGTGGAGGTTCTTGTAATAGCAAATGGGAAATCAATGTGGAATCCAATGTTCTACCCATCTTTTAGTTAGGCTTATCAAACTTTTGTCCATTACCTTTCTCTTTTTTACATTTAAAAGACATTATAATTTTTTTGATTCGTATTTTTATGTTTTTAATAGTGAGGGATTTTATCCATTGCGAGGTTTGACAAGACACAACATGCTGTATGGTTGTTAAGAGACAAAATAAAAACATTTTATCCAAAGATCAACAAGAGTGGGATTAAGCAGTTGTGTGAGATTGATAGGTAGGTATTTCCTTAAAAATCACGTGAGAGAAATTCCCCTTTTTTTTACCATTGGTAATGTGTTATTGAATAGACTGAGACACACTGTACAGTATTAAGTACTTTATCTTGCACCTAGAAAGACTTTCAACCGTAAAACTGATGTACTTTTAAACTGCCCAACCAGCTAACTAGCTATAATGAATTGCTGTGCATCACTACCACTGCTAGAACAGGAGACTTTGATGTTCTTAAGTCAGAAACTCTAAAAAAAAAGTATAAAAAATATTTTAGTCGGATTGAGTTAATCTGAGTATTATAGTGTGTACGTTTGTCACTTTAAATATCGTTCCCTTGAGCAGTTTCTGTGGTGTTTCACATGTTCCTGACATTTCTGTGTGTATTTCAGAGTGGGTTTCCTTGTGGGTCCTCTGGTTTCCTCTTATCTTCCAAAGAACAAGCACTTTGGTCGAATGCCCACATGCAACTATACACAGGTGCTATATTAATTTTCCCTTATTAACTTTTTTGAACTATGAAACACATTGATCATCAGCACTTGCCCTTGGTTTCTCAGAGGTCCTCAGATGTTCTCTATTTCTATCATTTGGACGATTGGAATAATAGTCGATTATTGAATAACTGGAGATTGCGATTATTGCACGCTGATAATGAATTCCCAGGAAGGCCACGTCATGAGCGAGCCTTGAATACATCCCTTCCTTTTTATACCCACAACCTTTTGTTACTGCTGATCAAATGGTTTAGTGAGAACCTCAGATCTTCTCACCTGAACTCTTTGACAAACAAAATCTAGAAAAAAAGAGGTTGTATCAAGGCTATGTTAATATTTAAATAGATTGTTACCTCGAGGGGTAAGTGAGTGTGTGTGTGTGTGTGTGTGTGTGTGTGGATGGTGGAAGGCTTTAGATCCACCCTAACCACTTAGCATGAAAGCAATAACACCTCCTCCCCCATCAACACCCCCACCCCCTATATGCTTCCCGGACGGCTATTTGAGATGATATGCAACTTTGCTTTCTTTGAATTCATCTCAGAACTTCACACCCACTGATCTGCAGGCTCCATGCAGAACTTCCACTGTGAAGAACAGATCTGTCATTTTGTTCCAGTTAAGTTTTAAATTAATCTGTACTAAAAAGGGTAAAATTAGATTACTCTTGTATGATTATTAGCAGCATTCCAAAATGGTGACATCCCCCCACTCACACACACACACACACACACACACACACACACACACACACACGCGCATATCTTCAATATTCCCCAATGTAATGTTTCTGAGAAAGATGCCTGCTCATATTAATGGGCTGCTGTGGTTTCCTGTTTATTGTAATGTGTTTGATGGGTGCGTTTTGGTAACCAGGATTACCAGGACCTTGTTACTGGTATGGCTTTTTTGCTTGAGGCAATTGAAACTTTAGTACGTATTCTGTCAGTGCAGAAAATACTCGTTTCCGTATTCTGTCTCAGAGTTTCTGGGAAGCCCTGTTGAGAAAAACAGAAAGTGAAAGTAAAACACCCTTCAGGCTCTTTGTCAGAATCCTATTATGTCTGCATTCAGAGAGCACTGCTGGATGAATGTGTACTACCTCACAAGTTACAATGATACCTTTGTATTCCTGACTATTTTCCCACCCATGCAGAGCGAATATAAAGGTATAGAGAAAAGGCTTGTGGTTCGAACGGTATGATGCACATTACATTCAAACTGATTCCGAGTGCAAACCCTGAGCTGTGTTCTGTAATTATGCAGAATATATATAGGACACACAATATGATCAAACGAATGTGTCCATCCAGGGGATTTCAGCTACACCCATTACTAGTAGAATGGTACCAAAATGCTCAAGTCAGTTGATAAAGTAAAATGGAAGCGTCTAGAAGCAATAAAATGTTTTGTATGAACTGATAGATCGTGCAAATTGCCTCTAAAAGCCATATATACACAATAAATGTGCACCAGAGGCACCATGAGACAAGATAACACGCCGCACACATTGAACATTGGACTACGGAGCAGAGGAACATTTGGCAATCCAATGGAAGAATCCTGGATTTGCCAGTGAACACAACCTTCCAGAGTGTTAGCAGTTAAATAAAAGATATTTTTGGTTACAAGACTTTTTGACCACACAGTAGTTATAAACGGGATTTATTTGTTTAATTATGTGTCACCCAGATGAGAGCGGGTTTCCTTTTGAGTCTGGTTCCTCTCAAAGTTTCTTCCTCATATCATCATTTTTTTTCACCACTCAATAAGGAGAAACAAGGAATGTTTCATATAAAATTTCATTTTATTTCCCTAAGGCTTTGCGACAGCGGCCATTATTAGAAGTTAGAAGGTGTACAAAAATAAAAGTGAATTGGATCTACAATAATTACAATATCATACAATATACAGAGAAATCCACAGCTATCAAACCTACACAGGTTCTATACTAAACTGATTCAAAACAAAATATCTATTAAATCTTGTACAGATGCAGAACAAACGCTTTGGTCCACATGAGTCTTTGATGGCTGTAATCACGAGGGGCGTTCAAGTCAAACCCGGGACTTCTGAGTTAAAACAATGAAACAATAATACACAATAAACAATAAAAGAACAAAAAGTGGAAACTGCATTTATTTTCCACATCCTCCACTGCTACATTTATACACAAAAAAATGTCATCATCACACGCTGCTCCATGCACGCACCAACGCGTCTGCCATCTTGAATTAACGGTCTCTGGACCGGACCATGGCATGTGCGCCACCCAAAAGTAATGGGACGCACCAGTACTAACGCACGCAGTACCGCCACGCTAGCGTCCATATTTATTACTGTAAAAGTCCCGTTTTGACTTTTTGATGTAATCCTGTAATCCTAACAGACGATGTACATCTAGAAGAAAAAAGAAGAAAGAAAAAGAAAAAAAACAAGAAAAAACAGAAGTATAACAAAAACTCGAGATGTGTGTGTTATTGTATACATATAAAGAATTATACGGAATGATACAGGAAGCTGAAATTCAAATATAAACACTGCTGTGGTGCACATGACACTATTTTACAGAGTCTGCTGGAAATGATAGTCTTTTATGGTTTTTGAGAAACGTAGGCAGGTTGCTTTTTTCATTTCTATGCAACAAACGAGGTCGTTTTAAAAGCCTTTTTATCTGTCATCTTAGGCAATTAAAAGAAAAAAAATACTTTTCTGTAGTTGCTGTTCAGATTTGGAGAACATGCTAACTTATTATAGACATGTAAATTAACTGGTGAAAGGAATACTGAACTAACATGGCTACCATTCCATATTTCATGTAACCCCATGCAATTTCGTCTGGACTGTGGCTCATTGAAACCGACTTCACCAAACAAGACATAAAGGCGATTACCTGAATCGTACATCTGAGCTCTGTACATGTTTAGAGAGCAAACCGTCGTCTTGACTGATATCTAGCATGAAATGACCTGCACAGTCACCACACCTAAACTCTTTTGAACTTCTCTGGGATGAACTGGATCACAGGAAAGAAATCTCCAACTAATGAAAAAATCTTTGGCAAGTTTTCCAAAAGAAAAAAAGTTTTCCAAAGTATTTCTCCTGAATTCTTAGATAAACAAAATTCCAGATGCCAAAAGGGTTATTCATGCTAAGGGAGGATTTTTCAATGAGGCTAAACAGGAACATCTGGACATTTATATATTTGTTTGGTCAAAGGAAGTCTGCAGACGGTTACCAAGTTTGCTGTATAGAAAAAGGAACATGCAGGTGTCTCTCAAAACCTATAAAAAACTAGCTGTTTTTCACAGGCACTGTACATGAGTTTGTTTTATTTTTATTTCCAATATGATGTTCATAAACTGCCGATACATTTCAATGACCCCATCGTAACTTGAAAATATGGTAAGTCGGAGGGCGAAGCGTATTCTGGTATATTTGCAAATGGAGGGCGGAGCGTACGCTGGTATTTTTGCGAGTGGAGGGCGGAGCGTACGCTGGTAGGTTTGCGTACGCTGGTATGTTTGCGAGTGGAGGGCGGATCGTACGCTGGTAGGTTTGCGAGTGGAGGGCGGAGCGTACGCTGGTAGGTTTGCGTACGCTGGTATGTTTGCGAGTGGAGGGCGGAGCGTACGCTGGTAGGTTTGCGTACGCTGGTATGTCGTTTGCGTGTGGAGGGCGGAGCGTACGCTGGTACGTTTGCTAGTGGAGGGCGGAGCGTACGCTGGTACGTTTGCGTGTGGAGGGCGGAGCGTACGCTGGTACGTTTGCGAGTGGAGGGCGGAGCGTACGCTGGTACGTTTGCTAGTGGAGGGCGGAGCGTACGCTGGTAGGTTTGCGAGTGGAGGGCGGAGCGTACGCTGGTACATTTGCGAGTGGAGGGCGGAGCGTACGCTGGTAAGTTTGCGAGTGGAGGGCGGAGCGTACGCTGGTACATTTGCGAGTGGAGGGCGGAGCGTACGCTGGTATGTTTGCGAGTGGAGGGCGGAGCGTACGCTGGTATGTTTGCGTGTGGAGGGCGGAGCGTACGCTGGTATGTTTGCGAGTGGAGGGCGGATCGTACGCTGGTAGGTTTGCGAGTGGAGGGCGGAGCGTACGCTGGTAGGTTTGCGAGTGGAGGGCGGAGCGTACGCTGGTATGTTTGCGAGTGAAGGGCGGAGTATCTGGGTCTTCTGAAGACTTTTGATGAAAGAAAAAGTGCCTTGTAATTATTAAAAAACTCTAAATAGGAAGTGATAAAGTGACAGTTCAGTGATTTGTTGGACCAATACAGTGCCGCATATGGTCTGATGTTTCTTCATTTCTTTCCCGCTACTACTGTCGTTACTATTTATTATTATACACGTACAAATAGAAAAAAAAAATTGTATGGACCTTGTGAGATAATGTACACACTGTATATGCTTATAGAGACAAAAACAGTAAAGTAATACTTGGAAAGATGTAGCAGAAATGGTCCTGGTTTGTGTGCGTAGCCAGGACAGTGGCGTTGCTCATCTATCAATGATGCTAACGCAAAGTACAGAACCTGGCATGTAATTTAAAAGAACTAGATATCTTTCAGAGGTAATATATACTGTAGCGATTTGTCACTCTTATACAAAACACAACATGGAAAAAGTAGGACATTAGGTAGAATTATTTAGTTATACACTTCAGTTCTTTTGGCAGAATCCATCAAATAACACCATGTGTCCATCTCTTTCTGAACTCATGCTAACATAGGCAGTCTTAAAGCCTCAGTACCTTCCTGTCCGTTTCTCCCAGAATGCCGTGCTCTCCAAGCCACGCTGTGATCAGCACCCTGCATGCACGTCTCTCTCGTAGGAACTTAACAAATGACTTATCCAGTTTTCTGTCACCTTCTTTGTAACCATCGAGGATGAGCAGACTGTCCTTATTCCCTAGAAGAATGTCTTTGAGCTTGTGTGTCTGCAATTCTGCTTCTGCTGGGAATCTGGACTTTACCACTTCGAAGAAATCCCCCGCAACTCCCCCGACGTTTACAAAAATCACAAGCTTGACCTTTCAAATGTTGAGAAGGTCTGAGGTGAAAGGGTTAGCCCAAGAAGAAGCCAGGCTTTGGGTTATGAAGGTTTTGCCGGTTCCTTCTTTTTCTTCCAGGAGCACGGTTGTCGTCAGCCCTGGAAGGACGGACTGCATGCTGACATGCTGGTTTTCTCTGTAAAGTTCAAAATGGATTATATTAATACCCAAGATATTTGATTGGTCCTGTCAGACAAACATCTCATATCGAGCACACGGTAGTATAAAAGCATTTGATTCTACTGAGTTACATTTACTCAGTGCTTGGCATAAGTTTTCACCCCCTCTTTACAGGTATTACACCTGATACGTTTTGGCCGAAATCTCACATATCTCACATTAGTCGTTTAAACCAAGACAGAAGTTTGCAATCAACTACTTATACGAGTAAAGACATCAATAAAAATTCTAAAACCATAAATAGTCATACACTCTATAGACAAAAGTTCTTTCTGAAAATCCCATTCCACATTCAATTCCTGTTTACTGTTAATAATAACCTTCACTTTTCTGGGAAGATGTTCCACTAGATTTTGTGGAGATTTGTTGAGATTCATTCGGCCACAAGAGTGTTGGGTGAGGTGAGAAGGTCTGGGGTGCAGTCAGTGTTTACATTCATCATGATGAGTAGGTTTGAGTTTAGAGCTCTATAGCAGGAGATCTTCCACTCCAACCCATATAAAAGGTGATGTGGTAGTTTAGTGGTAAGGCTTTGGACTATGGATTGGAAGGTCATAAGTTTCAATTCTGCCACCACCAAGTTGGCACTTCTGGACCCTTTAGCAAGGCCCTTAACCCAGCTCAGATATAAGTCGCTCTGGATAAGAACGTCTCCAAAACGCTGTAAAAGTTTAGGGATATCTTCATGAAACTGGCTTTGTGCACAGGAGCATTGTCATGCTGGAACAAGTCACAGACATCCATGAAATCAAGCAGTGAAGGCAGCATAGCGGGTTTTTAGTTCCATATTGGTAAGGGATTTACTTGACTTTTTCTCATCTCAGATCTTTCATGTGGAACAGAAAGTTAAACTCATTTTTCATCTGGGTGAAGATTGTAATGTGCGTTTTTATACATGTATATAAATAGAAGTGTTTTACTCAAACAGTTACAAACTGTATTGTTGCTCAGCTCCATAAAACTTTTGATGATCTTTGATGTATTTTTCTAGAATTATTTAATATCTGGAAAATAATATAAACCTGCAATGAATGGGATTTTTTTTACCAGTGAGGCACTCGTATCAAATAAGTGACTAATTTTTTTTTAACCCGCAGAACCACAAAGAACTTCATTGATGAATCCAAGGCAGGTTGCTCAGCAGGCTTGGTTCAGTTCCGGCAACATACCGAACAACATGCACTTTCTCATGACTTTTTGCATTCTCCTCTCCCTCTTCTCCCACGTGTTTTTATGTCGAGAAGGGGAAAAAAGTCATACCCACAGAGAAGGGTAGGAGGAAGTCTAAAATCTGTCTCGGTTTTGTTCGAATCAGCATATCTTTGCTTTAGCACATCTTGCAGATGATCTATCTTTCCATTTCACAGTGGAAAAAAAAAGAGAAATGGGTCACAAACATTCAGAACGGAGGGAAAAATCAAGCTGGAAATGTCATGATTCAAATGAATCATGCTGAATAAGAACATGGGCTGGTGATCTGAGGGCTTAGAACCTCATCAAAGCTCTATGTGGTTTACATTTGTGGCATGTGTCAGACACTGTTTCCCAGATATCTCATTTGAATCTCATGTATACAACTGAGCAAAGTAAAGGGTGCTCAAGACCCCAGCATATCCCACTCATGACCTTCTGATTAGGAGTTCAACATCTTAACCACTTTTTTTTACTGTTTACTTAATTGCATTGTAAATTAGTTTAAAAGCGATTAACAGCATTTACACTCTGAAGTAAAATTATGGGTGACGACTGTAAAAAGGTAAATCTGCAGTACAGGAGAGAAAGAATACAATAATATATCCAACGAACGAGTGTAGATCATTCTTTAATCATTATTAAGTAGTTAATACAGTTATGATCAATGCAATGTCGCATTCTCAAATTTGATTGGCCAGATGTTTTTCTAAAACAGCAGCTCAGACTGCAAATCGCAGGTTTATATTAATAAACTCGTTCTCAATTATTGCATTTTTAAAAAGTGTGTGTGTGTGTGTATGATTTTTTTTAAATAAGGAAACGATATAATAATATTCACTTTAACATGAAATCCCCAAGATTCAGTTCTCAAAGTGTGGTCTGGGAATCCCAAGAGGTTTGTTCCAGGCATAATTTTAGTTTAGTTTATTTTTCTTGAAAGACTTAATAACCATAAAGTTTCTTATAATTCACTGATTGTTGGTCGCCGAATACAACCGCTACCATTACCAGCAATACTACCCCCATTAATACAACCACTCCTACTACTACTACTATTAATACTACATGGGAATTGTATATACGACCACTACTATCACTATTTTTTACACTACAGACTGAAAAACATAAGCTTGAGCGTTCGGGTATATCACTAGCACAAGTATAAAAGTCAAGTTGGTAGATAAAGTTAATATTAAAACAGGTAGTTCATTGGTTCCCTGCTCTATATGATTCAGCTCAGTGGGTGAGAAGAGAAGATTCGGGCGGATTGACGTGTATGAGGTTTCGGTGGGTATCACAAATGTGGTGAGGTGTTCTCTTTCCCCTAGTCTCTCTCTCTCTCTATATATATATACACATATTCAACATTACTCACGGTCAGTCAACGGGACTGTCAGATCTTCTCCAGGTGACTCACACTCAATCGACCGGATGTCTGAACCTGTCTGCCCTGTAAAAAACAATTTCTTTAGAATGATTGCTTGTGTACGATACCATATTAATTTAAAGTTTCAGGATCATGATCATGTCCAGATCAGACATGAGAGTTAATTCCTTTATTCTAGTTTTATCCTTTTTTTTTTTGTGTTGCCTTGTGTTTGAATTTGAATATAGGGATATCCACGCTTACATCCGACCTGATTTTCCTAATAACTTATGATAAAATGAACAAGGAACATAAATCAGGAACATGAAACCTGCATGGACTTCCATACCTTCTGTAAAATCTTCCCATCTCTCTTGGAATCACATTAGACATGTTTAATGTATGACACATTGTAAAAATATTCCCAGGAACAAACACACATTCACACACTCAGTCATGCCTAGGGGGAAATTTAGAGTCAGTGTTCCACATGAGTGTTCTTGGAAAGTGAGAAGAAACTGGAGAACCCAGATTAAAAACCAACAGAGACATGAAAAGAACAGGCGAGAGATAAACTACCTACTTCCTAGAGCCAGATAGGTTTTAGATCATGTCTTATGGTAATCCCCAGTGACCACCGGTGTCATGCAGGTAGCTGGTTTCTGTTTTTAAACGGTAGCTAAGGGTCATATGAAGCCACACTGAAAAATGTACCTTGTCATTTGACAAGGCAGAAATTCTATAGAAAGAACCTTAAATCATAGCTGGCTGATTGAAATCTGGCAAAGAGGAACTAAAAATAAATGTGGCACACCATTGGGGAAAACTCTAACGGACGCTATTTTAAAAAAAGTGATGCTCGTATAAAGCAGAGTGATGCAGGAACGGACATTTTAGTAATAGAACATCCATTAGAACACAGCTGTAGGGATTGAAGAGAAACGATGGGAAAAAAACGAGAGACAAACCTTTCTTTCTCTTGCGCAGAATCAGAAAGGTGCAGAATAATCCCAGGCACAACAAGACTATCACAGTAATAGCTATGTATCCCGCGGCCCCTTTACTCTCCTCAGGAATTTCATCTGCAAAGCAAAAAAAGATCACAGTGATTTCTGGAGAAACTGTTATCGAGTAATATGCCGAGGAAACGTCCTCGCCGCTACCAGTGGTCGACTCTTTAGACAAAGTACTAATCCCCCCTGCTGAAATATGACTCTGTAGAAGTAAAACTCCTCATATCAAAAGTCAACAAGAACTCATGTTTGTATCATTGATGCATTTATATCTTACATTCTCCTGCACATCGGACTTTTCTATAGCTACAAACACACAAGAAAAACACTTATTTCACAAACACACAGTTTGTGCCCTTGATACTGCTTTGTATTTCATGTATTTATGTATTAGCTTTAAAGTAGGGCAAAGGGCATGTTTTGCTGTAATCTAGTGCAGTAAAATGTCATAAGATTCAAATTTCCCCAGAGGAGAAATACTTCCTTTCTGTTTATCGATAGTTGCTATTGGCTCACTGTTGAACCGAGTGAGATGCAGCTTGATGTGACTGCTATGTTGTACATTTCACCGCCTGCTGCACTACAAACATCAGTCTTTGCTAGTCAAATTAAATAGTACGCACCAAAATCAGCTAGTTGATAATATCAGGGAAACGTAGGTATGCAGAAGTGGGACAATAAAGTAAATTAACAATAATATAAAGATGCTAGCATGGTGGCTAATGCCTTGCTAAATTTGGGAAATCACTTTGTTACGTACAGTACAGACCAAAAGTTTGGACACACCTTCTCATTGAAAGAGTTTTCTTTATGTTCATGACTATAAAAATTGTGGAGTCACACTGAAGGCATCAAGGGCTATTTGACCAAGAAGGAGAGTGATGGGGTGCTGCACCAGATGACCTGGCCTCCACAGTCACCGGACCTGAACCCAATCGAGATGGTTTAGGTGTGAGCTGGACCGCAGAGTGAAGGCAAAAAGGCCAACAAGTGCCAAGCATCTCTTGGGGAACTCCTTCAAGACTGTTGGAAGACCATTTCAGGTGACAACCTCTTGAAGCTCATCAAGAGAATGCCAAGAGTGTGCAAAGCAGTAATCAAAGCAAAAGGTGGCGACTTTGAAGAACCTAGAATATGACATTTTTCAGTTGTTTCACACTTTTTTGTTATGTATATAATTCCATATATAATTCCACACGTGTTCATTGATAGTTTTGATGCCTTCAATGTGAATCTACAATTTTTATAGTCATGAAAATAAAAAAGACTCTTTGAATGAGAAGGTGTGGCCAAACTTTTTATCTGTACTGTATATCTCAAGCAATTCCTACGAAAAGAATAAAAACTATGACCATGGAATTTATATACTTATAGTTACTTATTACTGATTTGTGTCTGTATAAACACAAAAATTAGCTCATATAATTGATCATTTAAAAAAAATACGAATTAATTTTTTAGGCAACAACATTTTTTTAACTCCTCATTCTACAAAAACATGATATAATCTGATAAGACTAAGTCTGGCATTTCAGTTCTTTTTCAGTTGTTGTGTAAACTTACCTGTGGTCTAGCATGTATAAACTAGAACGTAGTCATTCATGTTATTTATTCCAGATATTTCATCTGATAGGACCTATTTTTTATTTGAGTTAGACGACTAGTGTTTATTTGTTACTTATTTAGGAAGTCTGAATCAATTCATAAGTGTTTATGTGAATCAGGTTGCCAGTTATAGACTTGATGACTCAAGTTTCACAGTTTAAGTACTACAGCTACAAGAATGAACTGATCTGTTTGTGCTTTTTTGAAATATGTTCCACTAGATTTCGTGGAGATTCATTCAGTCATTAGGCTGTTAGTAAAGTCAGGTAGTGATGTAGGTGAGTAGGTGAGGAGGTAAGGAGGCCTGGGGTACAGTCAGCATTCACATTCATCCATAAGGTGTTCAATAAACTCTATAGCGAGAGATCTTTCACTCCAGCTGATGTATGCATGTCTTGTGCACTGGGGTATTGTCATGCTGGAACAGGTTTGGGTCTCCTTGTTCGAATGAAGGGGAAATTTCATGCTCGCTGTATACAATTGCATGGTTACAACTTTGTGCTTAGATTTGGCCAAATTATGTAGGTATGTGTTCCAAAATATATTTATACTAAGAACCAGCTTTTGATCCGATCGCATCCTGATCGCTTCTTTTCCTGACGATTTTGTATTGTACGCCTGTTATTACAATTTCCAATAAATTCTCATGTGCACAAACAATCAGAGAGGGAAGATTATATTTAGTGCGGATTAATTCCTTATTTGGGATTTGCTGTATTTACAGTCTCAACATTCACACAGACACATTAAAGCTGCACGCTGTGGTTGTAAAACTTTGAGGGGAATCCCCTGCCATGATTCCATGTACCGTACTGTGTTTGTGTTTAGGTTACAACATGTTTTGAATCGGAAATCCCGAAGGATAAAGAGAAAACAAAACTAGTTTAATCTCGAATACTTATGAGAAGCTTATCACCTGTGTGTGTGTGTGTGTGTGTGTGTGTGTGTGTGTGTGTGTGTGTGTGTGTGTGTGTGTGTGTGTGTGTTTATTTTAGGTGATGTCCCACTGTGATTAACTAAACGTCCCACACAACAAACCTCACAAACCACCACTGTGGTCTAACGTGTAGGTGGGTATTGGTACATCTATATTACTTGGAAATAAACATTAGTCATGAATGAATTTTATGATGCGAGTTATATTTCCAAGACCATCCTCCGAGGATGATCTCAGCATGTAAAATGCTATACATTACTGGAAAAAAAACCCTTCAAAAATGAAGATAAACTCTTTAAATAAAAACCTTCAAGATGGGGGCGAATGAATGAGCCCGTGAGTGTAGTTATAACAGATCTCACACTCAAACTGTTTACCAGCATTCAACTCAAATTTATCAACAGCAATCAACACAAACTATTCACCAGCAGTCAAACTACTTAAAAGCAAACAAACTACTAAAAAAGCACTCAAACTGAAAGCACTCAACAACACTCAAACTCAAACTACTTAAAAAGCACCCAAAATCAAAGCACTCAACAACACTCAAACCACTCAACAACACTCAAACTCCAAACTACTGAAAAAGCACTCAAAATCAAAGCACTCAACAACACTCAAACTTAAACTACTGAAAAAGCACTCAAAATCAAAGCACTCAACAACACTCAAACTCAAACTACTGAAAAAGCACTCAAAATCAAACCACTCAACAACACTCAAACCACTCAACAACACTCAAACTCAAACTACTGAAAAAGCACTGAAATCAAAGCACTCAACAACACTCAAACTCAAAATACTGAAAAAGCACTGAAATCAAAGCACTCAACAACACTCAAACTCAAACTACTGAAAAAGTACTCAAAAACAAAGCACTCAACAACACTCAAACTCAAACTACTGAAAAAGCACTCAACAACACTCAAACTCAAACTATTGAAAAAGCACTCAAAATCAAAGCACTCAACAACACTCAAACTCAAACTACTGAAAAAGCACTCAAAATCAAAACACTCAACAACACTCAAACTCAAACTACTGAAAAAGCACTCAAAATCAAAACACTCAACAACACTCAAACCACTCAACAACACTCAAACTCAAACTACTGAAAAAGCACTCAAAATCAAAGCACTCAACAACACTCAAACTCAAACTACTGAAAAAGCACTAAAATCAAAGCACTCAACAACACAAACTCAGGCCACATAACATCACTCAAACTACCCAAGAGGACTTAACTCAAACCACTTAATAGCACCTTAACACAATAACAGCACTCAATATCAAACCATTCAACAGCTCTCAAAAAACTCAAAAGCACTCAAACTCAAACCACATAAACAAACTGTACAGCACCCAATTCGAGACATTTTAACAGCAACCACTTGAATTATACTGAAACACTCTGCATGCGCCAAATCAAATGTTTCAACTCAAACAGCCCAAAAGTATTTAAATAACCCGGCAGCACTCAACTGAGACTCAGCCAATCAATATGCTTCAACTTAAGCAACTCAAAAGCTCTAAATTCAAACCGCTAAACAGAATACAAATCAAGACTCGAACTGCCCAGGTGCTCTTGACTTAACTCTCTCAACCTCACATAAATCTCATTAGCCACAGGCGCTAAACATTGAAACGATTTACCAAAGCTCAGCTCAATGCACTCAACAAAAATCAAATCAAACCACTCAATACAACTTCTACAAATCAAAAGCCCTCAAAAGAATCTCACCTTAAATCAATCATTTCGACTTAAAACATAACACTCAGTATGGCTCCAAATTAAAAGTGTTATCATACACACCCACCTGGGATGATGAACCTCGCTATCTGGTTCGGTTTGCCGTCGTTTGTTATGTAGGAACAGCTGTAATTGTTGGTGTTTTCTGAGACGGACAGTCGGCTGGTGACGACAAAGACGCCGTCGCTGTTCGTTGTGTGGCTGCTCTTGGAGCGATTTGTCAAAAGTGGCTCTCTGAGCTTGCCATCACTCCAAGTCACATCTGCCAACGGGAGACCCTGGGACTGGCAGGAAAGCTCCACCTCCTTTTCGTTTAGCCTCCTGACGGACTTCTTAATCGCTTTATATGGTGCTGGAGAACACAAAAGGTATAACGCTTTGAAAATTTAGATTTTGTCGAATTCACAGAATCCATACAGTGGTATGTATGTACATGGTATTGTCAAAAGTATTTGGACACCCATCTTTTCCAGATATAAATAGTTCTTCCCCAAACTGGTACCTCAAAGTAACATAGGCACATCATTGTACACAATGTCCTTGGATGTGGTAGCAGGACATTTTCCCTTTACTCTGAGAAACTTGCAGATCCAAACCTGTTTGAGTGGTCTTTAGTGGTCTGCTATAGAGCTCTGACCTCAATTGTATTTACTAGAAATGACACACCAGAAATCCCTACATTAACACTTGTTCTGTGTGCATTGTTGATTTAAAAAAAAAAAACAATGGTCTATTGATTTTCCTTCTGTAGTTCTGAAATTTTTTGACCTACACGTTCCAAATACTTCTCAGTTAAAGGGTTTCTTTTTCTGTGCAACCATGAAATTATAGAAAGATTTAACAAAACTTGTGCAGGAGTTTACAGAAAATTGAATTGTGCCTTAAGTCTCAACCTAATCATAGCTTATTTGATTGGGAAACTTTCAAAATCTCTTAAAAAAAACTAACAGCTGCTGCAATCATGAAGACAATCCTGTAGCTCATCCCAAACCTTAATCCCATCCTCCTTTCAAAGCCCAGTGTTTCCTGTTTTTTCATCTCTGCACCTGTATACAGTAGAAAGATTTTATAATCTGGTGTCAGAAAAGGTCGGGTTCCCTTTTAAATTTGGTTCCTCTCATGTTTTCTTCCTCATACTTTCTCAGGGAGTTTTTCTTTGCCACACTTACCATTGGCTTGACCATTAACCTACATCCGAATTTCTGTAAAATGGACTTTATGCAAACTACCCAATAGGTCAAACAATCCCCTGCTATACTGCTCTGTATATTTTAGTCAAAGTAAAAACATGATCCTGGGTGGAAGGTGGATGTATAGTTTGCTGTGTAAAGTGAACTGACCTGAGACGGTGAGTTTGGTCTGCTTGTAGTCAGCCTCATCATGGATCACAAGGCACTGATAGGTCCCCGAGTCGTTCAGACGAAGCTGTGAGAGCTCGATTACGGCCCGAAATTTCTCCAGCTCCTCCCTCAGGAGCCGCACTCGTCCCTGAAACTGCTTGCTGGTGATGTTGAGGTTCTCGACGCCCTTATCCAGCCGAAAGACTTCCACTTCCGGAGACGGTTTGATACGCTGCCAAATTACGGATATGTGCAAGACACTGGGGATGTCTGAAAACCGGCATCCCATCCTGACTGCTTCACGCAGCTCTCCATCATAGGAATCTTGCTCCGACTTCACGATGAAGAGGGCTACCAGAGAAGAAAAAAGGAACCATAATGAAACCTTATCACATAGAGAAAGCTCAAAAATTCCAATCACCATTTAATTAATAGGAATGTGTACGTGATGCGCTTCATACCCTGTAGACACGGCCATGTGGCAAAGAGCAGTGTGAATATTTCACCCCTCATTGAACCTGTATTGAAAAAACACACAATATATAAAAATTCTGTATATATACAACCAACAGTGGGCCAAACAGGAACCTTGGGAAAGTCACAGTTTTCTTTCGGATTTTTGGTATCTTTATATGTTAGTCATCGTAAAAAAAATGATTAAAACAGCCCCACATGTTGATGATCCGATGACAGTGAATAAAAAAAGATTTCGGTTCCTCTTTTTAATTTCCCGCCGAAGCAGCGACGCCAAAGTGCTGACTCATTGCTGGTTATATCACAGTGAAAAAGCAAAAAGTCCAGGATAGCTCGACCAGAACCTGGAAATGAAAGTCGCCAGGATTCGGATCAGGAATCAAAACTGTGCAATATCAAGAAACGACCTGTGAAAGGATAATTTCCAGTCCTTTAAAGACCCTATCGGTTTTAATAAGAAGAAAATTTGCGATTATTTTCGTCATCATTGAAAGATTAATGTACAGAAACCGTGATGTGAAATTTCAACGTATTGTTTTTTTTATTATATTATATATTTGACAATTACTTTATGTTTTTTTAAGTTTTAACTACAAATTCACTACATTGCCAAAAGTATTGGCACACCAGACTTTCCCAGCCATATGAATTTCTTCCTCAAAACTTTTTGAGTTGGAGGCACACGAATGCTTAGAACGTAGAAAGAATGTGGCAAGCAGTTTTCCCTTCACTTGAACTACGAGACTTAAACCACCGAATCAGCTCCATGAACATCTGCTTTACATGGGTTGGAGTGGAAGATCTTCTGCTATAAAGCTCCAACCCTACTGAACATGATGAATGTGAACAGTGACTGCACTCCAGACCTCCTCACCGCACCTCCATCAGTACCTGACTTTACTAACACACTTGTAGCACAATAATGAGCACAAATCCCAACAGAATATAGTAAAACAGCCCATGTGGACTAGATGTGGAATGGGATGTTCACTGAGGAGCACATGGCAATCTTATGGTCAGGTGTCCACCAACTTTTTTCTTGTAAGTGTATAACAATGCAATTTTAAAGTCCTAAAACAGGACAGCATGGCACTCTGCTTACACAACACAATCTTTACAGGAAGAAAGCCAAAGCAAGTCTATATATAAAATCTACTGATGGTGTCCTGCAGTAAAGTATCAACACTACAAGCAGTTTTAACCCAAAACTTCTCTGTCTGCCAGAATTCAGACCACAGAGACATCCGTCTTTTTTCCATAAAAAACCTATAGAAACTTATAAATAAACCTGCGATGGTTGCCAATGGATGTCAAGCTAATATCAACAACTTTTTTTACTGTTTCGGTCTTAACGTTGCTCTCATCATAAAAAAGGTCTTGCTTTTGTTATATATAGGATTATAATGTTAATGATAATTTTATATTAAATCATATTTTTTCTGTTGTTTCTTTTCTCATGCACAATGAACTGAATTCCTCTAGAAAACGGCACAAAGAAGCCAAACCGCAGAAGAAAGTGTAAGAAAAACATATCACTTTCACTTTCACATGAAAGTCTCGATCGAGCTTCTCCTGGTCTTGGACTTGAGTTGCAATCTCCTTTTTTTCAATCATGGATGAAGATTTAAATGATGTTTCAGACTTTCTCCTGTCCAGACTGAGGATTTCTTAAGATATTATAACAATTTATTCTTGTAGCTATACCAGAAAATATTATTTATTAGAACTTATTATTCTGCTTTCTGGATTAACTCAAGTGTATTCATGTTGTATTGTTATCCAACAGAGCTATCCAAATCCAGAAAACCAGCACCGATGAAGCCCGCTTTTTTCGCTGACTCAGCATTACATTATTCCAATGTGGTTAATCCCAAATATTATATAGCAAAAAGCTATTGACTATTCCAAAGCACTGATAGTGAAGACTCCTTTCATACATCATACCATATAAA
The DNA here is from genome assembly GCA_024362625.1 of Silurus asotus. Lineage (NCBI taxonomy): Eukaryota > Metazoa > Chordata > Actinopteri > Siluriformes > Siluridae > Silurus > Silurus asotus. Next base: position 5,690,689 of record MU563656.1, read on the forward strand.
CCATATAAATCTATATATCTTTCTTTATTAAACGTTTTAAATCCATCTGTTATCAGTCTTTTATTATGCAAGTCGTTACCACAGAGACAAGAACATCAAATTAATGTAATCAACCAATTATAAATAAAATGTATAATAATATATAAAAACTGTATTCTACTTCTTCTGATTAATCAGATTTGAGTATTCAGTAACGCCAGGGTTCAAAACCAGTCACCTCTAATCAGGGCAGGAAACAGAACTACGGGGTCAATAAACTGAAAGATTCTCAGGTTTTCCCAAAGTCACACTCAGCAGAACTTCTCTTTTAGTCTCTCGAGGATGTAGTCATGACAAGCATGTGATTTTGTTTCTAAAATGATTTCACTTAATTCTTTTCACGGCTCACTGAACTTAGGGGAACTGACACAGAACAATCACCTGACTACAAACAAACCAGCGCGCATTTATATATATACACATACAGTATACACAAATTTCTCAACAGGCAAATCTTTTCTTCCAAAAACCCTCATATTACACATTTTTCTTAGTTTGTACTTTGTTTGGATTTCTCAACTCAAAAGTAGCCGGTTCTATCTTGATTACACGTCATTAAAGCCAGAAACTTCTCTGGAAAATGATGACAAGCGGTGCTATAAAGCATACAACTGAAAACGCTAAACACGTCACGTAACAAATACCCACACATGCGACACACAACCTCACATAGCCGAACCCTTTCTTCAGCTACACTGCTGTTATATGGCCTTCATTTGCATATTTATATGTTATTGGCTTGAATATTTTATGATGTCATAAAATAGACCTGTCTTTGCTCCATTATTAACTCAGATTATACAAACAGTTTGGACAGGATTCATCATTACTTGGGGTTACTGTTCGATATGGAGTGCCAACCCACCTGGGGTCAATTCTCTTAAATATTTACCTATTGTTCCTCTTACTGGTTTTCCCATGACTACTTTTGAGTGACAGGTGTGTGTCTTTCTAGTGATCTGTGACCACACTACCCTATTTAGCTTCATAGAATTCTTATTACACTTCTTATCATTATTGATATTAGTGGTTAAAAAATTGCAGAACTGCAACAAAAGGTATTAGAGGCCTATTGGGGTGACAACGAGTCTACAATTAGCTTTCGTATGAGGGAGGAACAGTAATGATATTTTCACCTCTGGGTTTGTCTCATAGATTTTGTTATGGAAATAGACTTGTCCGGACCTGGAACAATAAAAACTCTAAATAATAACGTGAGTGAATAAATGAATGAATGAATGAATGGATGGATGGATGGATGGATGAATGAACTCAGTGGCTTTAATAGCGATATATTTTTTAGCATGTAAAACAAACCCATTTGTCTTTGTACAGAATCTTATTTCTTTAAATCATCCATTCACACTGACTGATGTCCCTGTAAAACACATCTACAGCAGATCCTCAGCCACATTCCTCAGGAATGAATCTGAACGTTTACTCTGACATGTTCAAACAAGAAGGAAGTTTCCTCTGCAAAAAGATCATCTTCATTTCAGAATTCTGAAGTGAACACTCCTGAAATACTTACATAAAGCTACCAGGAAGAACAAGAGAGATGTTTCTACAGCAACGCCATCGAAGAACTATTTCAGATTCCACAAAGAACCTCTCAGTAAATTATTAAAACAAACTCATATATGAACCACCATTTTGTTCCAATTATTCTGTCCAATTTAGTGCTTCATTTCATGAGATTATTTACGACCAGCGACTGAGATTACTGAGTTTACAGACCTTTTTTTCCACTCAAAAGTGGAAGTTCTTTTATGAAATTCAAAGGTTCCTTGGACGTCCTTACAGAAACAAATAATCGGACAAAGAAACATCTCAGATGATGATTTAATAGTGATTAAATGAACATTGTGTATATATAATGTATATAAATATATATACATAAAGGGTGTAACAGTATACAGAATTCACGCTTTAGTAACTCGGGTTTTAAGTCACGGTTCGGTTCGATTCAGTTCAGTTTCGATTTGTGGAAAAAACATGCAAAACATCAAATAGCTTGTAATTTCCTATTAAACGTTTATTTTTATTAATATTTGTAACATCAACATTTAAAGAGTTTACTTTTTTTAATGCCTGCTTGGTTAAATAATATATAAAATAATATATATTAAAATAATAATAATAATAATAAATCAAATTGATGGAATACACTTGTTTATTATATTGATTAAATTGAGTAATTGATTAAATTGACACAAGTTCAATTGATTAAATACAATTAAATAAATGGAAAAACATTTTTATAGTTTACATTTGGGAAATACAGATGTGCATGTTAGAAAGTGTGTGTGTGTGTTTGTGTGTGTGTGTGTGTGTGTTTAACTATTTAATTTTCTACAGATATGAACTACTTCGCTGTTCTACTCATTTTAACAGACCTTAACAAATGTCTTCATTCCTTCCATCCTTCATTCATTCACTCCCTCAACATGCAGAACTTTCAGGTTTTTATCCTTTTAAGAAAAGTTCTTGAAGATGGATGCTAAAGAATCCGTAGCTCTACGGTGATGGATTGAACATTCGAGTTTTTTCTTTCTTTTTACTTTTCATTTCACTGCAAGTTGTATCCTGTATATAACTATGTTTGTGACAAATCAAAAATCTTAGCGCTCTTGATTCTTAAGCACTTTTATACATACAGAAAACAAATCCTATTTTAGGTATGGAGTTAGTCGCCATGGTGACACTACAATAACACCAGTTTCTTTTTTATAAGCCTGCAATTGTTTTTAAGATTAATAATAATTTATAATGCAAAGCGCTCAAGGCAGAAACAAAACAAACTTATGGTTATACGTTCCTGAGAAAACTCACATTGTAACTATGTTCTGCACAAAAAAATGATTGCAGTCGGTACACATGTGTACCGAACCGAAAGCCCCGTACCGAAAAAAGTCGGTATAAAAACCTGTACCGTTACACTCCTGATATACATTGTATGTATACATGCATATACATAACATACTTCTCTGAGTACCTGTACTATGCAATAAAAAGGTTCTATCTATCTATCTATCTATCTATCTATCTATCTATCTATCTATCTATCTATCTACTAGGAGTACGTGAGTGTTTCTGAATGTGTATATACACACTATAATCACACGAATACACGAATCACTTGTACATATACACAGTGGCGTGCAGAAAGTGGGAGAATAATGCAGAAAGTTTTCCTGGAAAGACAAGGAAAAGTTCTTCCAAGGAAGTCTTACTCGCACGCGCGCACTTCAAAGATCACAACCACATGAAATACACACGCTGCAAGCAGGTAAAATCATCAAGCATAATTAAAGGGTGTGCAGAAACCCAGGAAATAGATAGTTGAATAAATGCATACTAGATTAAAAGAAGAAAAGAAAAGAAAAGAAAAGAAAAACACATCGCAAATCAGAGTCAGATATCTGTATTAATGTTTTAAAATCCGACGGTGCATTAGACTTCCAACTATACAAAACTCTTACCTTGTGTTTGTTATCATAAATCCCTGGAGTGTGTTAGTGAGTGTGTGAAGGCTGCTGAGCTTGTCTTCTGAGACATAGCTTCAAGTACAAGTCTGAAAGAATGATACAAAAAAAAAACAAACAGCACGCTGTAAATTACAATCAGACTCCGCCTGTGTGTTTTTTTTGGAGTGGGCTGTATCTGAAGTGCACGCACACACACACGCGCGCTCGCGCACACGCATACGCGCATAGGCGCACGCACGAAAACACGAGCGCGCGCACACACACACACACACACACACACACACACACACACACACTGTTTTCAAACACAAACGCGTGTTGTTACGTAATTCTTTTAAAGTAGACACGTCGCCTGCAATGTTTCTGCTGTTTCCTGGAGTTGGATTAGAATAATGGCATCAGGACTCTATACTTCTACTTTCCAAACAAATCTCTGAGACCTTTCTGTGCAACTCATGTTGTGTTAATCTTCACACACACACAAAAAAAAAACACTATACACACCTCCATAAAGCAAAGGTTTAAATCAGTGCTTTAGGTCGTACCAAGATCTTGTGAAGTTTTTTTGGAAGACTGGGCCAGGGGTGAAACAGTTTAGCTTGGGTTCACCTTAGTGCCAGTGTCATTCATATGGGAATTAATCACACACAGTTACTCACACACACACACACACACACACACACACACACACACACACACACACACACACACAGAGAGAGAATTCAGCACAGTCATTTCTGAATGTCTATGAAGAGTAGGAGGTAACTGAAAAACCCAGAGGACTCCATCAAACAAGTCCATTCATTCAAAACTCTCTCATTGAAATACTTATTAGCGTTTAAAGATGTTTACATTTCACCAATATAAACTGATCTTTGGTTCATTTGCATGCCTTCAGCTACACTAGTGGTGAAAATGAGGATCTGCAACGAGAGCCCATTGGGGTGACAACTACGCTGCCCCAACATCACAAGTATAAATTGTGTTCATGCAGCAAAAACAAGACAGTCGATGAAAAGTACCCTCTTTTATGTTTTTCACAGACGTTTCGAAATAGCAAAAGATTGCTTACTTCTGAAAGGTATGGCACCAGGATGCATTGTGGGAAGATTGGGCAATGACAAAAGGTTGCACTGGGTTTTTGTATTTGTGCTCATTCTGGAAGTTACTTCAACCTTGCAGAGAAATTAACACTCCTTCAAAGAAATAGTGTTTCCTAATACCAGTGACGGCTTTCAGCTACATTGCAACATTGATCAAAAATGATTTGAGGTAGTCAAGGAATTGGCCTTCAAATTCCCCAAAACTCTGTCCATCCAGTGGGAATCCACGGATAAGAAAGAATGTGGTTATCAAATTATCTAGCTCGGGGTGTATAGGAGAAGTGTGACAGTCTATGTAACACACACACACACACACATGGAATGTGAGAAACACTTCCAACACATATTTAAATGTCACCCATACATATTAAAATTTTACCACTCAACCTCGATCCAGTCCACATGAAAAGAAAGGATTGATGTTAATGGAGGTCATTCGGTATATTTTGAGTAGGTGTAATGTGTCATAGGATTCGCATGACATCAACTGAAACTTCTCGGGACTGAATGGGAGCAAACAGAACTCTGTGGGAGTTCATTCAGAAACCCTTTAATTCTCTTTCTCTCATTTTTTGATCGGTGTGTGGGTGGATGAAGAAGGTCATGATGTGTTTTTCAAATGAATCTCATGTGATCAAAACTTCTAGTCCCTTTATCTCTTTATCAGAATGTGTTAAGTGACGTGAAAAGTGCATGCGTGTGGAATGAGTCGTGTTAGACTGACAAAACCACAAAAGTACAAACAGCATGGCTTCTCTAGAACTGGAATCAAAACGTACAGTGGTATTTCCTGTGGAATGTGTGAACGGTAAGAAAAACATATCCTGCGCTCGGGGTGTGTGTGTGTGTGTGTGTGTGTGTGTGTGTGTGTGTGATGTCGAGTTGAAATCTTTCCAATTGGTTATTCAGGGGTGATTAATATAAAACACATGGTGCAGGAGAAACACACTGGATGTTATTGTTATGCACAGAATCAGGACTATTAGGATAGTTGTTGAATAGTGAAGGACAATGATGTCATTATATATTTTTTTTCATATCCAGGTGCTACAACAGGAAACCGGATAAACCCTGTGGTTTTTTTTTTTATCTTTATTCCTCAAATCCAGCTGCCTCCATTATAAACTCAGAGAAGAAAAGAATAAAATACCTTTTTCACAAAGACCTTGTTTGGAGCATATTTTAATTCTATTCCCACACTTACACAATAATGAAATTTAGCTCTGTGTCTAAAATAAAGTCCCAATTCACAAATCTTTTCACTTTATGACAGATACATGACACATATACCGTAATTTCCGGTCTATAAGCCGCACCTGTCTATAAGCCGCACCTGTCTATAAGCCGCACTAGTGTCTACACTAATGTACTTTACACAGGCTTTAACGAAAGACACGTTACACACAATAACGGGTGAAATATGTTGCGCTTTCTTTAAGAGCATAGCGGTATTTTGGGAATCGCATGCTAGAACTGAGCTCTTCCCTTCACCCAGACTCAACACGTCACAAGGGCTTGTATCTAAACAGTAGCCGACCAGGAAAGTCATTGTTCACTGTTTTCCTTCTTCCTTTCACAACTATTTCTCTCGAGAGTTTATCTTTTGGCATCGTCATGCGTTTGAAAATCACCCGACGGAAGTTTTTCTTCCGATGCCGTGCAGCTCAGAACACAAGTGAAGTGGGTTTTTCCGTTCATGTTCGTATTATATTTCATTGGTCTAATGTTATGGGGTTCAGTTTTTTTGGCTTGAAGTTTTTGAAACCGGGAAAAAGCCAGGAAAAATCCATCAATTATCCGCTTCGTTGTTTAAGACGCGGGGTTCAGAACGTGGGGAAAAAAAGGAGCGGCTTATAGTCTGGAAAATATTTTATTTTTATTACATTTATATTAATTTGTTCGAAATTGTTAATTTCTTCTGTAAATAAAACCCCAAAACACATTTCTGAACAATTTGATGCTATGACAGATACAATGACATTCATCACCTAAAATCAAGGATGTTTCACTTTTACGCAATCATAAAGCTTTATGACGGACAGATGACATCACAATGGCATTTTTTTTTATAGCTTATGCTGAATAAGCATATTTTTAAATCAGTCTTACTCTTTTTATTAATTTACAAATATACACATTTTGTGTTTTTATATAAAGAAGGATTAAAGCAGGAACATTTTTGTAAATGTAAACATTTGGTATCTGGAGTGATTTACAGCCGAGCAGTTCAGGGTTAAGGGCCTTGCACCAGGGCCCTTCAGGGGCCACTACGGTGTGCTGGGGTTTGAATTTGTGACCTTCCAATCCAGAGTCTAATTCCTTAACCACTGAGCGACCATCTCCAATTTACATTAATCTAATGCATGCAACTGAGCAGTAATGGGATTATGGGTCTTTTGTGCATATAATGTATGTTCTGTAGATAAAATAAAGTCCAATACCAGGATTTTTCTTTCTTTCAGAACTTTCAATGCCATCTCAGAAGAGATCATTTGTAACAATGAAGACCTTCAGCATGTCCACCTCGACACAAATGAACTCTGAAAGTTGTTATGATAAAACACTGAGGGTGTTATTTCAACCCTGGGCATTTTGCTGTGCAGGTTCCTTTTCTTTTTTTTCATGATCATGATGTGGACCGAAAGTTTGGTTCACATGGTTCACGAGCTAAAAAACCAAACCGTTAACACTGAAGTCTGATAGTTATAATGTGTGATTCTGTGAATGACTGTAAACAGCCGTAGGGGCTTTTGTATTGCATGTATTAAGATCATGTCAGGATAACCAGCTAATTTAAGTACTAGAGATTTACAAGTGAAAGTCTGGATTTTTGTCATTCTTGTAATAGAATTAAAGTTTTCGGGAACTGGTGTGGGCTTCCCTGATCCAGATCCTTATCTATAAAAGGAAAAAGTACAACTCTTCATACCTGGAGATTCCAAAGACGTGATTCCTCCAGGAAACACTCACGACAGTGTTGGTGCTTTTCTAATCGCGTCTCCTGAGGTCGATCACAAACCTGTGTAGAAGCTCTGCAGTGGTGGGATTTCTCACCTCGTTTGCTTGAGCGTCCCCTCTGTGGTTTCAGACAAGAAACTCAAACCAAGTTACACTTTCATTACATTTTACATAAGCAAGCGAGTTTTTCCGTGTTGCTCATAGATCTCATCACGGCTTGATGGGAAGATGATACGCCTCCGGAGAAGCGTGAAGAACTTGATATGTTAAAGCGCTGGGCAAATCTTAAGTTTCATAACAACATGGCCGTAAACCAAGACGTTATGCTTTTGGGACGTTGGTGACCTTCTTTTCATTTTTCTAGAAATCCTGTAGCTTTAGATGTGTACAAATGCACGAACTTGGCAAAAGTATTGGCACACTGCCATATGTGGTTCTTCCCCAAACAGTTACCCACAAAGTTGGAGGCAAACAATTATACAGGAGATCCAACTATGAAAGCCAAACCTGTTCCAGCATGACAATGCCACCGTGCACAAAACTAGCTCCATGAAGATCTGCTTTCCATGGGTTGGAGTGGAAGATCTCCACCGATAGAGCTCTGAAATTTGATGACTTCATTAACACCCTTGTGGCTGAATGAGCACCAATCTCCACAAAATCTAGTGGAACATCTTCTCAGAAGAGTGGAGATTATTATAACAGTAAACGGGAACTAAATGTGGAGTGAGATGTTCAAAAGAAAGCGCATACCAATTTCATGGTCAGGTGTCTACAAACTTTAAATATAATATTATATTACATTCATAATATTCAAAAATTCTATATATCTGATATAATTGTAAGTTTGTATTCAGAAACGGTGAATTGCTTCACTCAAAAAAGTAGGTGTCAAAATTATTGGCACCCCTTGAAAGCATTATAAAAAAAATAGCAGCAATTTTTTTTTATTATTTTAATTTCTAAGTATTACTTATTTACTTATTTTTTTAGATTTGCATGTTGTTAATTTGTGTAAAAAGTTTCAAAGTGACCAGGATTAAACCCATGGACTTACTGTTTAACTGGAAAACCATTTTTTTCCCCCAAAATACAAAATTCACTTGTCTTCTAAACCTCTAAAGCAAAAACTCTACATGTTTTTGTTACCCTTTAGCACAGAGACAGTTTAATTATTATTATTATTATTATTATTATTATTATTATTATTATTATTATTATTATTATTATTATTTTTATAGTAATTATTATTATTATTATTATTATTATTATTATTATTATTATTATTATTATTATTATTATTATTATTATTATTATTATTATTATTATTATTATTATTATTATTATTATTATTATTATTATTATTATTATTATTATTATTATTATTATTATTATTATTATTATTATTATTATTATTATTATTATTATTATTATTATTATTATTATTATTATTATTATTATTATTATTATTATTATTATTATTATTATTATTATTATTATTATTATTATTATTATTATTATTATTATTATTATTATTATTATTATTATTATTATTATTATTATTATTATTATTATTATTATTATTATTATTATTATTATTATTATTATTATTATTATTATTATTATTATTATTATTATTATTATTATTATTATTATTATTATTATTATTATTATTATTATTATTATTATTATTATTATTATTATTATTATTATTATTATTATTATTATTATTATTATTATTTTTAATGTATTTATTGTATTATAATTAATCATTTATTGATTATTGTTGTATTCATGCATGTATTTAATGCTATTAATATTGTTATTATTAATAATTAATTAAATTATTATTATTATTAATATTATTATTTGCATATGACAAATTACTCATAGGCCAGCCCTAGAAATGAAAGACAGAATCAACATCTCTATGTCCGAATTGACCCCGTATTTGTTTTCTTTATTCCTTTTTTTTACTCGTGTTCTTTGTTCTGTAGTGTCTCAGGAGATCATCTCCAGGGGTTTCAACAAAAACCAGTTCATTGTTGCAGGTTTTTAAAGATAAACACATGTCTCTAATTAACATCAAACCTCAAAGTTTGATTAGAGAGACACATGAGACCTGGTGTCAGAGGGTAATAAACATCATGACTGAATCTTTGGATTTATTTATGCTTCTGAGCACAGATTTCACTTCACAGGTTTGCTTTAAAAAATAACAAATAAGCAGATTTAGGTTTTTGCTGCCCTCTAGTGTTCAAAATAGGTAAAGTTTTAAAAACTTTTAAAGAAGAGCAGCTCTTTCTGATTTCTTGTTCTTCTTGAGTATGGTTCTTCTCAATAACATGCAAAAGAAAAAAAAAAATTTCACACCTATTTAATTTGTTGATCCTGAATCGAAGGTTGGAAACACTGGTTTAAATCAATGATATATTTGTCTTTTACTAGACTCAATTAATCTGCATTACTGTTAAATAATATCATTTTACTCAAGTCTAAATTATATATTATCCAGATTTCTCAATAAATGGATTATGTGAAAATCCTCATACTCACCAGATTTCTTCAACATCATCTAAAGGTCATTTGAAGGCTTGTTGTTCTGGGTTTCTGTCACTACATACAGTTTGGATTGTTCCAGCTCCTTCCTCAGCTCTCTCTCAGTTTGTCTCAGGGTGTCCAGCTCATCCTGTTTCAAACGTTGCTCTGACTTTATTTTCCCACCTTTCAAAACACATGTCCATGAGGCTTTCATACGACTGCTGGATGAAAAAACGGCTTCTTTTCCTCTGTGTCATCACTGCGACTCGTCTAAAAAGCTGCTCAACCTTTTCATCACTGTTCTCCAGAAAGAAGTAATTATTCCCACACATCTTCAAGCAGATCTGCAGGTCATTCATTGGACTTTCCCATTCATGCGCATGCACGAATACCAACGTGGTGTACTGTAACACCTCAGCACCAAACATGCACTTTATTGCTTTTAGAAGATGATGTTCTTTCCCAGTCGTATCACGAGCAGGAATGCGTGAGGGCCAGGAAACGTTAGAAATGTACAGTCTTCAAGCTCATGACTAATGGATTTGATTCTATTGGAGAAAATCATGTAGGAGGCCAAGTGGTTCATCCAGTAGGAAGGAGCGACAAACAGCCGTCTTCCATGAACATTCCCACCTCTGAAGCTGCCTTTTTTTTGGATTGGTAGATATTTCCTGGTGAACAGACCTGAGTATTATGTTGGATACATAATTATTATCAGCACAAACTCCACCCAGAACAACGAGACGTAGATCTGATTTCTCATCCGATGACGATCCGTGTGGATAAACATCTGGAATTAAGTTTACACGAACCGCAAAAACAAGATGAATGTGTGAAATCGATCATATTAAATGATACTGTGTATTGCAGCTCTTTCTTACCAGAATACAGAGTTACTATGCAGTGTTTTATAATTACTCCTGCCTCAGTTTATTATACATACACAAAACCTTTTGAAATAACTGCCTTAGTTCTATTAATATTTAAACAATTAATGTGAAAAAATTACATGTGAGAACTTTCTCTTTATACCTGTACAACCTTTAATTTAATTCAATTTCAATTTCATTTAATTTACATCCACAATTTACATTATCTGTATTTATCTCTACTTATAATAATAATAATAATAATAATAATAATATTCACTGTCCACTTTAATAGAAACACCTGTACATCTGTTCATTTCTGCAATCATTTAAATATTTACTTAAGGAAACAGTGGTTAAAAACCCCAGACTTTGGATCAGAAGGTCATGAGTTTAAAATCCCAGCCACACCAATGCTGCCACGTCTGGGGCCCCTGAGTAAGGCCCTTAACCCCATAGCTACTCAGTTGTATGAATGAGATCGATGTAAGTCGCACTGGTTAAGAGCGTCTGCCAAATGCTGTAAATATAATTATGTAGCAGAAGAGCGATTAATAATATCACACAGGCACATGACAAGAGCTTTATATAATATTTACATTAATCATTATAGGGAAGAGAATGTCTGATCTCTGGCATGTTAACATACTATAGAAAGGTCGGCCAAAACATTTTAAAAAGGTTGTTGCGCTTTTTCATGAACATTTAATACTTTTGTGTGTACTTTCTTGTAAAATTTGCACAATTTGCCTTCACTTCAAATCCCCAGTAAAACATTAATGTGCAGAAAAAACACACCAAAATGCAGGAAAATCCTGTGGGTTATTTTACAGGGTGAATACTGAAGCTTCTGCTGGAGATGATGTATGCGGGCGGTGCAGCTGTGGCTACAGTGAAAGGAGAAATATTAAACTGTGGTCATCTTGCTTTAGTGATGCTCTTCATTTTCTTTGAATGAGATTCCTGCCTATGATGCAGCGCTCTGTTCTACTGCGTTTCTTTCTAATATTGAGGATTGAGGAAGACGTGGCGTCATAATGATGGTATTAAGAGGTGGATAGATTCAGGCAGGAGGTCACTGAAGGCCTCGGGGGGTGTGTGTGTGTGGGTGGGGGGGATCTACAGCCTGCTAATGCTGTGTAATATACAGTATTGATAAACTGATCATATTTATTCAACACTACACAATTATATCTTTGCTTTATCTGACTTTTATACTCAGGACACTCAGGACATTTCTATTCTAAACCTTTATTCTCTTGTTCACACAATGACATCACACATATTAAATATGAATTCACACCATTGAGCCTATAGTGAAATATTCTGCATATTTTGCATAAACACTATATTTCCTCAATAACTTCTATACAGCACATATTTAGAAATATAAATACATCTGTAAAGTATCTCATCTTTTCTCATTGATTTGTTGCGCATTTGACAAATAATCTTGAAATAGACAATTTTCCAATGTTCTAATCTTCATAAATTAAATCATGATTACTTCTGATGTATAGTAATAAAGTGAATCTTGGCGTTATAACATTTAACTTTGTCTAACTTGCTCACCTTTCCATTGCTGTCTCCACCGCCACACTGTTTCAGCATTCATTGTTTTAAATATTAGAAATATACACAACACTGAAAAAAAAATATTAATAAAAATATATAAACTGTAGCCAACGCCCTGTGAAAGGTTTAGGAGCGACAACAAGACTTCCACTTTTATCCGTTTTACTTTCAGTAGGTTTGGAGGGATTTGATTGTGGTTCACATGTGAGATTTACAGTAGGGCACGAGGCCAGGATGAGGAAATGATTCAGTTTTTTGTCCTGAGATCTGTGTTTCCACTGACACTTTATTTCAGACATTATTTATGCTAAGTTAAGTTGCTGTTTTTTGAGTTTTTTGTTCACTCAGCATGATTTTAGTTGATTCTTGTTGGCATCCACTTTTATTTTTTTTAGTTCATTTGTGAATTTACTAAATGTATTATAACTGGAATTTGTTAAATTTTCCATTTTCAAAAAGTTTCTATAAAGTGTGCATAACTTAATAGAATAAGGAACTGACTCTAGGTTTCTAGTTTTTTTTTTTCACCTTGTGGTTTCTTTTTCCGCCAACAGATGTCGCCATTTTATTCCCGAGTTTCTTTTTTCCCTTTTTTGTGGTCAGTTCACCTTTATTTTAGGGCGTGGGGGTAAGAGCTTCTTGTCCTATCCCGAGTTGCAAGACTTTGTTTGATTTTTGCCAAATCCTTATAGAGAGAAGTGTTTTTCCTAATTTTCCACAAAAATTACTTTTTTTCCTTCCTTTAGCTGTTTTCTGGTTTTGCTCTGCCTCTTGTTGTTGGATTTTTAGGACCAGAGTTTGTGGATTTATAGTTTGCTGTTTTTCTTTTGGCTATTTAATAGACATTTAAAACCAAATGATGGACTTTCAACACCTCCGAGGCATCTTTCATTCTCCACTGACTTCTCAATGCCACAACCAGCCAGTATTCTTGTTAGTTTCTCCCCTGCCTCCTTTCCTGCTCCTCTCTTAGCCTCACCTGCTTCCACACCCACATATAAACTCTTACACATCCGCACACATACTCAGTTTACCACCACACATCACTAAACCCTAGATTTTCATGCACAAATTAAAGTTCAAAGAGGTTTAAAAGGGAACTCTGACACGGTTTACATACAGTATCAGTATTAAAAAGAAGACATGGGAAACCAGAAATGTGTTTTAATACTAATTTAATATATATATAGAATCACTCTTAAATTTTATATTGCTTAGGTAATTTTCTAAAAGATTTAAAGCAACATTCAAGCAAAACAATGATAATTACTGCATAAAAATACTTTAAGATTCACTTTTCTCCTCAATGGCTATTATTTGATGAACATTATTAAATTAGTTTAAGGTGCTTTAAATGTGCATAAGAAAAAAAAGAAATCAGAAAAACATGAATTTCATAAAACAAGCATCAAATTATCTCTGTAATTTAAATTAATCATTTCCACATTATAAAGTTTATGTATTATACACTAAAAATCAAAGATTGATTTTACAGGTTTATTGAATTTTTTGATAGGTGATCTTTCATTGATTAAATTCTTAGTTTTATATGGATTTATTTTTACTCTTCATCTGCATCTCCTCATCACACAAAGGCTTCTTATACGATCTGTTTTTCACACATGAAGATTTTGATTCCACACAGGACTCTTCCTCTGTCCTTGTTGTGTCATTGGTTTGTCTAAAAAAGAAAAACATGAGCAATAAAATCATGATGATATTCACTGTGTTTGTGTTCCATAACCGTGTGCTTGGTCGGTAATACATTTTTTAATACACATGGATATTAGCATAACTCACCTACCGCTTTTAGGCTCGATGTAATTCAGTATGTGCGCAGACTAACACTGGTTAATGGGAACTAGAATAAGACAGAGGTTGGTAGAATTTCACAAATAGCTTATATTAAAGTTTTGTAATAAATAACTATAAATAAACGGAGCTTTTAGGCACAATGTGTTCTGGATACTGGATAATACACTGATCAGGCATAACATTATGACATTAGAACATTAAGGCAGGTAAATGATCTCTTCATCATGGCACCTGTTAGTGGGTGGATATATTTATTAGCTAGCAAGTGAACATTTTGTCCTTAAAGTTTGTGCAACGATTTGAGCGAGTTTGACAAATTGTGACGTCTAGACGACTGGGTCAAATCATCTCCATAACTGCAGCTTTTGTGAGATGTTCCCGGTCTTTAGTGATTAGTGTCTATCAAAAGTGCTCCAAGGAAGGAACAGTGGTGAACCGGCGACAGGTTCGTGGGCAATCAAGGCTCATTGACGCACATGTGGTCGGACCCAACAGACGAGCTCCTGTAGCTCAAACTGCAGAAGAAGTTCGTGCTGGTTTGTAGTTTGTTGCGTATGGGCTTCAGACGACAGACCAGTCAATAGTAGCCAAGTGGTAATAATGTTATGTCTGATCAGTGTATAGTATAATATAAATCTTTATGTTAAACAAGACAATTTTGATATATAAATGACACATTAAAAATGCTTTTGAAAACAGAAAAACCACAGCATACTTACAGTTTGTTAAAGGTCCTTCTTTGCTGCTTCCACGTTTCCTTGTTTCAGCCAGTTGTGACATTTGCTTTGTCTCGTGCTTTTCTACCTCACCTTCCTCATTTCTAACTACACTTTCGTTTTTCTGAGAAAGAGATTTTTCCCAGATTTCTTCAAGCCCATTTTCTATCAGGAAGGCTTCCCAATGTGCTTTCAGTTCATGCTGTCTTTGTTTAAAGGCACCAAACTCCTCTTTCAGTTTGGACTCTCTGTACAGAGCAGCATCCAATTTCACTTTCAGTTCTTCAATAATGTTTAATCTATCATTGCTGCATTTATCCAGTATGTTCTTCATACCTGAAATTCGTTTTATTTCCCATTGTTCAAAATCAGTTTCCATAAAATGTTTGAAGTCTGATGGAATAAAGAACTGGAGCTTTTGTTTAGCTACCATATTCTCAACTTTCCTGAAAAGTTCCTGAACACTACTATCAGTGTCCTCTAGAAATTGATGCCTTTTCCCACATTTCTTAACACACTTCATTGATTCAGGCTCTGACCGCTGTGCTCCAGCTCCTCTAATGATCAGCACCATACTGTAGTCTAAGGCCTCTTTCCCAAACACTGAAGCAACTGCTTTTAAGAGGTAGTGCTCTTTACCAGTGTCACGTCCATCTCTAATTACAACAAGAAATGCATGAGGTCCTGGAAACACCACTGATACACACTTTTGTATGTCATTTTTGATTCTTTTGATTCCCCAGGACAAAAAGAAAGATGATCTCAAGCTTTCTAAACAAGAAGAAGGACTAATAGCCACAGTGACACGTCTTCTCTGGACATAGTTCTCCTTTACCACCCACCATTCCACATCAGATGTTTGTTGGGTCTGTCCATTTCTAAGTATGAACCTGCACGCCTCATGCTTTGCAAAGTCATCACCGCCCAGAAGTACAAATCTACAGTCTTCTCCGAAGTTTCCTGAGTGTGTCACTTTGGAAGAAAACTCTGCTTCCCCTGTAATGGAATAATATATTTGAAACAATAAAAAGCATTATTTACATCAACAGCACATACACCGATCAGCATAACGTTATGACCACCTGCCTAATATTGTGTTGGTCCCCCTTTTGCTGCCAAAACATTCCTGACATGTCGAGCATTAACATAATTAACGTGTTCAGCAATTTGAGCTACAGCCTTCGCTCCTCACCAACACCTGTTCACCGCTGTTCCTTCCTTGGAGCACTTTTGATAGATTGTGACCAATGCAGAGCAGGAACATCCCACAGGAGCTGCAGTTTTGGAGATGCTCTGTCCCAGACGTCTAGACGTCTAGACGTCAAGATTTTTCAAACTTGCTCAAATCCTTACGCCTATTTTTTTCTACTTATAGCATCAACTTTTAATAACTTTAATAACTTTTAACTAATAAATGAATCCACCCACTAACAGGTGCCATGATGAAGAGATCATCAGTGTTCTTTACTTCACCACTGTTATAATGTTATAATGTTATAATGTTATTCCTGATCGGTGTATAAGAAGAATGTGTCATTTATCAAACTATATTTGTATGTGCTTTACACAGTTTAGGAATCCTTTTAGAAATCTATATCTATATTTTCATCTACAAGTTTAAAAAGTGTAATAAGTCTATTGCTCACTGTCAGCCAGATTCACACTCCAGCTCCGTCTAGCCTGCTGCAGCTGCTAACATGGATATCACGGACCCCGGCTCTCAACACACACCCACACTTTCTTGCTCGTGGTCTCCCACATACTCACTGAGCTCAGGTGTGAATTAAATCACACACACACACACACACACACACACACACACACACACACACACACACACACACACACTATTTAAGAGACTCTTATTCACACACTCAAAGTAATTTGTTTACTCATTCCAATTTTGCTGGGTTTTTTTCGTTGTTGTTGTTTCTCAAGCCTTTAATCACCTCAATTGTTAATCAACTGACTTCCAACTGTTTTCATTATTTTTTCCACACACACTTGTTTATATTATTTCTGTCTTTAAAAACTATTCTACTGCGTTTGCACACAGCCTGAGTGTCTACCTGACTAAAAGCATTTAGAATATTTTATAATCAATAACATGAACAAAATACTTACCACTTCCCAGTAGAGGATCTGCTTAAACAAACAGGATACACAATATCATGACTGTGGCCTTATTGTTATGGCTGATCAGTTAGTATTATAAATATGAAGATAAGTCTGAATAACATGTGAAAAAATTATAATGATTTAATGAACATTAACTTACTGCGATCATCCTCATCTTGTGCTGCAAAAGCAAAATATATATGTAAAAATGATTGTTGATAATTCAGTTTTATCACCTTGTGTTTTAAACAACACACAAATATTCTCTCTTTCTATCTCTGTCTTTGTATTTCTGATTCTCAATTTGAATATATCTGCTTCGGTATTAAGGAAAATCGATATTTTGCCTCATTGAGTACAAAAGGTTATTTTCAAAAGATTTGACATCTTGAATGTATAATTTGAATTTCATGACACTGGAAAAATTGTTCTGAAATAAAAGTTCTAAGTGTCAAAATCTTTTGTAATTAAATGCGAAAGTGTCCAGAAAACATGTACACAAGTAAAAAAAATCATTTAGCTACTTTTAAAATATAAAAAATAAAACATTTTGACAAGAACATATGACGATGTTCTACATCCTGGTTATTTTAGATCACCAAGTTCTATTAAGTAAATAGTTTTTGTTAATTACTAACATTGTATTTTTCACTTAAATTATGCAAATCATTTGTAATAAAAACGTTGTATATGTATGTATGTAAAATAGAATCATCGTCTGGTTTCCTTAATTTAACAATGAATTCAGCATCGTCACCTTGTGCAGTAAAAACAATGTAAATATCACAAGTTATATAAATTGCGTAACAATATATTATTAAAAAATAAAAGGAAACTTGGTATGTGTTGATATACCAAGGGGAGAATAAAGTCAGAAGACATGTTGCTGCATTCTATTGTTTAATTGCTTTATGCCAACATGTGCATTTACCAAAAAACATGAATTTTAACATTTAAGTCACAATAATAAAAATACAACAGAAAAATTAAAGAAAATTTTTTAAGTAAGTAAAAAATATCTAAAATGCTTACCTGTTGTTTTCCTGCTGTGAAACATTATTTCACCAACTCCACTACTAAGTGTTGGAACTCACTCTGTTAATACACAGAAGATGCTGACTACTGCCAAGATTGCCAGATTAAAATGTTTGTTTTGCGAAGTGCCACCAAGGACTTTCACATCTCCCAGTTTCACTTCTGATGAGCTCAGACAGACGTGGAAGTGATAAAGAATGCGAACACATGCTTCACATTTGAAACATTTCTAAATTCCATACAGTATCTGAGAAGTTTGTGTCTACTGTTGATTTACATATGTAATGCAATATGTAAATTAATAAATACATTAATTTAATGCAACTGACTGATTATAAAGTATTTATTTATTTACTTATTTTGCCACAAACTATTATGGTCTTGTGTGTGTGTGTGTGTGTGTGTGTGTGTGTGTGTGTGTGAAGAAATTTCTAAAAATATGATTTTTTTACATAAATGAATCAAGCAAAATTTCAACACAATGTAAAAAAAGAAATCACAATTTTAGTTTTTATATTAAATTGTTTTCAAAAAGATTCAAAACAACATTCAAGAAGAACAAAATAATGATAATTATAACATATAATACATCCATATGTATATATACATACTGTATATATATATATATATTTATATATATAATGTATGTAATATGAAATATATATATAATACTGTTATATTCTCTATGCTTTTTCATTGCTATTACTTAATGAAAGTCATATAGTTATTACATTACTTTAAAGGCGCAAAAGAAAAAGCAGGAAAAAGAAAAGGCATGGCTTTTATAAAACAAGCTTCTAATTAGATTTGCAACTTGTAATCATGATTAAAAATATGACACTTACATAAATTGAACTCATACCATTAAAATCTGTTTTATATGCAAATATTGATGATAAATTGATCAGTTTCACTTTATTCATTGGTTTAACAATACAAACAACACGTTTAAATTACACTCACAAATGTTCACTCGTATCACCTGCGATCTCACAGACTCCCCATACTATCAGTTTTTCACACATGAAATCAAGATTTTATTTACGAACATGACTCTGTTGCTGTCGTTGTCATGTCATGGTTTTTTTTTCCTAGATTGTGTACACCTTAAGGTGACGTCAGCCTAGAAAAGAAAAACATGAGCAATTACATGCTGATGATAATCACTGGGGTTTGTTATCAGTAATATAACATTAAACAGAGACTGATACCGCACACTGTGTAAATTAGTGTTAGATTTTTTATCATGCCCAAACAAAACTTAAATTCTTGGAGAGGTTTTCTATACGAACTGCGATACCTGTGGTGGCAACAGACAAGTATATATATATATACACATGGGAAAGAAATCCTGACCAAAATCTTAAAACTAACAATTAGTTAATTGTTTAATTGGAAAAAACACATTTTATACATTAAAATATTCCCATAATTCACCTTAGGCTCATTGTAATATGTACGCAGGCTAACATTTCTCAATAGAAAGAAATATATTATATGGCTTTAAAGTTTTAAAGCAAATAACAAGAGCATTTATAATTGTATTTATGATTTTAAAATGATTTTGAATACAGAAAAAACACAGTATACTTACAGTTTCAAAAAGGTCCTCCATTGCTGCCTCCACAATTCCTTGATTCGGCGTGTTGTGGCTTTTGCTCAGTGTTGTCTCTTTCTAGCTCACATTCCTCTTTTCTGACCTCACATTTTATATCAGTTTGATGAATCTTTCTTTGCAGAAAAATAAACTGCTTTTTAAGCTCATTTTCTTTCTGGGAGACATCTAACTGTGCTTTCAGTGCTTGCTCTCTGTGTTGAGAAATATCCAGCTCCTTGCTTAGTTCTTGCTCTCTGTGTTTAGAGATATCTAAATTTTTTTTCAGTTTTTGCTCTCTACGCTGAGCAGCTCCCAAATCTTCTTTTAGTTTTTCAATAATTCTGTCTTTCTCATTGCTGTGTTCAGCCAGTACGCTCTTAAAATGTGAAATATATATATACCTATATAAACATTTTTCTCATTTCCACAAATTACTTATTTTTAATTTCCTATGTCTTGAATTTATACATCTAAAACCTTAAATAATGTAAGGCGAAAAACATTTATTTTATCATTAATAAATTAATTTTATAATTTTGTAAATAAATATTCACTGTATAGAGTAAAATCTTTTTTGTTAATAATTATATGTTTTAATACTTTTTAACATTTTCCAAAGCTGCAGAATGCAAAAGAGCTTTTGTGAGTTTTGCTCTCAGGCTCTAAAAGTGTAAAAGTGTAATAATAATAAACAGTAACTTACGTAATTCCATTTCATTACCTGTGAACATCAGGGACATAATTTGTTACCATTCTTTATTCATTCTTCAAATAAAATTAGATTAATTTATAATTTTTTGTGTTTATATTATAAATAAATTTCCTGATCATAACATTTTTTAAACTAAAATGTTCATGTTACAGTAATGCAAACATCTGCGTATACGTTACTGCTCTTTATATGCATGTGTTTAGTTTTTCTGCTCCTTTGAGCATATTATGAATTTCCACTGGGTCATTTTGGGTCTTTTTAAATAAAAGAACACATAATAACATATTGATTTCAATCACAATAAACAGTGCATCCCAAAATTAAAAAATTATTAACACAAGTCTCATTTCTATCCTTAATTATAATACATTTATAACAAAAATGTAAAAAATGTATTGCACTTTTGTACATGTAATTAAATGTCTATATTTAATACATACAAACTATAGAAACAAAGTTTAAATATTAAATAGATCTTAGATGTTTAGTCTGTCCTGCTCAAAAACACTCGTCTATGCTGTATGTAACCACCGCACAAGGGGGAAATCTGAGTTAATATTTTACCTCTCCTGTTCCGTCTCTGCTGCATTGTTTCAGTCGATCACTCAATAAACCTACTAATAAACAAAGGCAAAATATGTACATTCACTATGTTCAATGACAAACCTTAATATTACTGCACAAAATGAGAATCTACAGAGTATGTAATTAAATATAGATTTATAACACAATAATTGCATAAAAAAATTATATATATATATATATACACATGGGAAAGAAATCCTGACCAAAATCTTAAAACTAACAATTAGTTAATTGTTTAATTGGAAAAAACACATTTTATACATTAAAAAATTCCCATAATTCACCTTAGGCTCAATGTAATATGTACGCAGGCTAACATTTCTCAATAGAAAGAAATATATTATATGGCTTTAAAGTTTTAAAGCAAATAACAAGAGCATTTATAATTGTATTTATGATTTTAAAATGATTTTGAATACAGAAAAAACACAGTATACTTACAGTTTCAAAAAGGTCCTCCATTGCTGCCTCCACAATTCCTTGATTCGGCGTGTTGTGGCTTTTGCTCAGTGTTGTCTCTTTCTAGCTCACATTCCTCTTTTCTGACCTCACATTTTATATCAGTTTGATGAATCTTTCTTTGCAGAAAAATAAACTGCTTTTTAAGCTCATTTTCTTTCTGGGAGACATCTAACTGTGCTTTCAGTGCTTGCTCTCTGTGTTGAGAAATATCCAGCTCCTTGCTTAGTTCTTGCTCTCTGTGTTTAGAGATATCTAAATTTTTTTTCAGTTTTTGCTCTCTACGCTGAGCAGCTCCCAAATCTTCTTTTAGTTTTTCAATAATTCTGTCTTTCTCATTGCTGAGTTCAGCCAGTACGCTCTTAAAATGTGAAATTCGTTTCATTTCCCATTGTTCAAAATCAGTTTCCATGAAATGTTTATAGTCTGATGGAATAAAGAACTGGAGCTTTTTGTTAGCTACCATATTCTCAACTTTCCTGAAAAGTTCCTGAACACTACTATCAGTGTCCTCTAGAAAGTGATGCCTTTTCCCACATTTCTTAACACACTTCATTGAGGCAGGCTCTGACCGCTGTGCTCCAGCTCCTCTAATGATCAGAACCATACTGTAGTCTAAGGCCTCTTTCCCAAACACTGAAGCAACTGCTTTTGTAAGGTAGTGCTCTTTACCAGTGTCACGTCCATCTCTAATTACAACAAGAAATGCATGAGGTCCTGGAAACACCACTGATACACACTTCTTTATGTCTTTTTTTTTTTTTTTTATGCCCCAGGACAAAAATAAAGATGATCTCAAGCTTTCCAACCACGAAGAAGGACTAATAGCCACAGTGACACGTCTTCTCTGGACATAGTTCTCCTTCACCTCCCACCATTCCACATCAGATGTTTGTTGGGTCTGTCCATTTCTAAGTATGAACCTGCACGCCTCATGCTTTGCAAAGTCATCACCGCCCAGAAGTACAAATCTACAGTTTCCTGAGTAAGTCACTTTGGAAGAAAACTCTGCTTCACCTGTAATGGAATAATATATTTAAAACAATAAAAAGCATTATTTACATCAACAGCACATACACCGATCAGCATAACGTTATGACCACCTGCCTAATATTGTGTTGGTCCCCCTTTTGCTATTTAAGGACACTCCTCACATGTACTCTCTACCAGATTATCTTCCAGTTACTGTGCTCCAAAGATTTATACCACCATTGTTTCTGCTTTCCTTTCTGTTGCACTTTTGGATTATTGTTTCTTGAATTTTGCCTGCCCTGCATTACCCTGTTTACTGGTTTGGAATTAAGTACCGTGGTACCCCGCTTATCGGCTTTAATCCGTTCCTTAAAACCGGTCAAAATGCGAAAAGGTCGAAGAGCAAATGTAATTATCCCATCAGAAAAAATGTAAAACCAATTAATCCATTCCTGACCTCCACCGATACCCATTTATAAAAGATTTTTGCCCTGTTTTTAGCAGTATTAATACTAAATAATACAGGTACATAAATAATACTGTATATAATTGTTATGCAGCATAATGAGCGGAGGCAAAAGCCGGAGCACTGTTCGCTTTGGTTTAAAAAAAACACAGAGAGTTTAACACAAAAACACACACACACATGGCAGTCCATAGAATCCCGACGAACGAGAGAGAGATATCCGGAGGTTTTGACAGCCGCTGAAGGGGGAGTGACAGGTGGATTTCTGACAATAATACAGTAAAAAGTTTAAATTAACACATTAAAAAGTAACAAGAAAAATGCTCCACGTGGGTTGGGGTAAAAAAAAGGTTGATAAGCTCAAATTTGCGCCCGTTCAGCGGGCACAAATTTCGGTCATAAAAAACTGTTCGCTAAGCGAAAAGGTCGATGTCCGAGCCGGACGATAAGCGGGGTACCACTCTACTGTGATTTCGGACTGTGTTTTGTTCCTCTCTGCAATGCTCTGTTTGACAGTCTGATCACCCTGCCATCCTGTATTGACCGGAGAATGCAAGAGTGCTGAAGAGAGAGAGCATTCCGGTTCCTCTGCCGATAAAAATCCTCAATACTTTCCTCTGCATTCCTCATCACAGACAGTCCTTACATCAGAACTTACTTTGCCTCCTAAACCAATGGATATTGGAAATCGTCAGAGAAGGAAAGACATCGCACCAGAGGACTTTGTCTTTATTGTCGGAAGGCAGGATATATGGCGTGCTCATGCCTGGCCAAAAACAGAGAGAAAATCCATCCAGGGTCCCTCTCCAGTTCTGGACCCTGGATGGATATTCTCTCGACCGGGGGTCTTGGCATACTAAACCCCTGTGATTCACCATTGCAGAGCAGCACCATGAGTGGCTATGCTTCCCGATCATCCCGTCACCACAAACTCCAGTCATGCTCATCTTTCCCTGGCTCCAGAACCACAATCCAAACTTTAATTGGACCAGCGGCTGGGTGTTGGATTGGGGAGTTTCCTGCCAGAGCCACTGCCTAACTCCCCAGAAAAGCAAGAACTGGTACCCTCTGCCTCTCATGGTGATTGCAGTCAAACTCCACAAGGAAGCCACCATCTTCTTTAAGTTGGATCTGTGCAATGCCTACCACCTCGTGTGGTTCCAGGAGGGGAATGAGTGGAAGACAGCTTTGAACACTCCCTCAGGCTACTTCCAGTACCTGGTAATGCTGTTCGGTAATGTGTTTTACTCTCACCCTTTAGCTTTGTTTGGTCTTTGGAACTGTTTACATTTTCTCCTGCATGCTGCACTTATTAAAGACTGTTTTACTACACTTCTAACTCCATCTCACATTTGGGTCCAACCATCGGTGCCTGAAAACAATGATCTGACACAAACACTACAGAATTTACTTACTGAATATGGCTTCACTTTGATGTACTGCAAGAAAAAAAAATGGGTGTTATTTTTTATTTGTCCATCTTGAAAATACCAAACAAAAAACACATGAATTTCTCTCTGGGATGCATATCTATATCTGTCAATTTATTTGTCATTTGTGAATAAACTACAAACATAAACAGGACAATATAATTCATAGTTAATAAGAGTCATTAATTACTCCACTGTTGTGTCTTTGTAGCCCTGATCATGCCGTGCCTGCCTACATTGTGACCTCCTTTTAACATTGACCTGTATTTTTTGTAGTCTTGCGTTATGTTTCCTGTTTCATGTATCTTCCTTTTTCTGATTTCATGACTATAGGTAATATCGATGCTTCTGCTAGAGATGATGTATGTGGGCAGTGCAGCTGTGGCTCCAGTGAAAGGAGACGTGCTAAATTCTGTTTATTGGGTTTCATTCATTCTCACTGGATGAGATTCCTGTCTATGATGCAGCGCTCTGTTCTACTGCGTTTCTCTATTAAGAGGTGGATTTAATCAGTTTGAACACTTGTGAAGACCAAGGTCTGAAATGCACAGCCCACCAATGTATTATAGTAACAAATATAATGCATAAATAAATATAAATGACTTACCATGATCAAGTAGTGGTTCTGTTCAAATAAATAAGAATGTGAGAAATACAAGCATTTTCCAAGATTACAAAAAAAAAAAAGAATATATATATATATATATATATATATATATATATAGTATCTTTGTGGGGTGTGTGTGTGTGTGTGTTTTCTATAAGAGAGAGGTCATGT
>MU563656.1:5716747-5744247 GCA_024362625.1 Silurus asotus
TATATATATATATATATAAGAAAAGATCTCACTATGGCAACAGCAGGATCTCACTTTATAATAGTTATGTAGTTATATTGAATATAAATTGCTTACCTGTTTTACCTTGTTTACCTGAAATATTCCACTCTGTTAATTCCCTCTGTTTCTACACAAAAATATACTGTTTCAAATCTTTACCAGGAATCTTTAGATTTATCGAAGTGCCACAGTCATTACTTTCACTTCTGATGAGCTTTCTCCGGAACAGGAAGTAACCTGTCTATTGTTTGGTTTCATATAATAACATGTCTAACTTGCAGACTTTTACCCAGGAAATGAAATCTGCATGTTTTCTGAGACGTATGTTCGACTTACGATTTACACTTTATTTAAATGTACTCAAGTCAAGCGGCTTTTATTTTCCTTTCAGTCATAAACAATACAGAGTGAAATGAAACATCTTTTCTTCAGAGACAGTGTGCTGCATGAAACAACATACATTAACACAACATGGTGCAAAAAAACAAAACTCACTAGGACACTATGACAGTGCAGCCCTGAGCAGGACAGCGGATATTTGTGTCTTTTTTTTTTTAACTATTTATAAATTAACAAACACAATCTGAACAAAATGAATACAAATCTGAAGGTCTGATTTAATATAATGCTTATTATAATATTAATAATTAGAAAATTAATTTGAGATAAATGGCAGGACACAAGAGAACAAGAGAAACAATCTTTGATTTTGAGTTCACCTACAAGCTCAAATTCTGTCTCTGAAAGAAAAATCATGACCCAATAAAACTCCTGGGGCCCAAGCTCAAGGGCCCAAGAGTGGCAGCTTGGCAATACCGGGGCTTGAACCCCCGACCTTCCGATCAGTAACCAAGCACCTTAACCGCTGGAGCAACCATTCCCAATGATTAGTGCCATAATTTAGAAGAAATTATTAGTTTCACACACTTTTATATAAAAAAGGATTCCAGAGAAAAACAGGAAAAACTGTTTTCAATGCAGTAGTATGCAGAACCCCAAATAAAACTCAGAGGCATTCATGTAGAATTTTCATTGATGGATACCATCTATTTTCATGTCATTACATTTACAGCAATAATTAAACACATCTCGTCTTGTATCCTGTGTTTGTGTTCTTCTTCTCTTTGCTTTCATTTGTGTTCTTGTGCGATTTTAGCTGTAGTGTTTCAGGAGATCATGTCCAGGGATTTCTAAACAATCACAAAGATAAAAATCATTTCATCCTTGTAAATAAGCAAATTGTGTTATTTTTTAACATTATTGCCTGGTACACATCTTTATTTTAGCGAACGTGGCAGTTTCTTCGTCATGGTCTTATTGTATGTTGTACAGTGAGAGAGGTTTAACGGCTAGACGCTCTTGCAAGCTTTAGAAATTCGATGACCTCTGTCTACTTACTAGCCAATCAAAATGACATTAATATTCAGTAGGTATCATCAATCCATGACCTAAATTTATCAGATCCATATATAACAGTGTGATTAGAAATGATCTTTTATGAGGTGGTATCAAAACGTTTCTAGACTTATGGTGCTATTCTGCGTTACCATTTCCTGCATTACCATACACGAGTTTATGATGGACAGCAAGTTTGAACAAAGAACTGCAAAAAACTGGGAAAATCTGCCACAGAGACATTTGACATGAAACACGTTCGACATACGACGATGATGTAACGAGTCGTTCGAGGTGTTTATGAGTGACGTGCGCTTCAAGAGCGGAAGAACATCACCGGAAGACGACGAGAGATCAGGAAGACCTTCGACGAGTTCAACCCCCCAAAAATGGCAAAACCATTCAGCAACTTGTGCATGATGATTGTCGGTGAACAATCCACATGATCTCACTTCCACACCCACCCAACTCGCCAGATATGGGACTTCGCCCTCTTCCTGAAGATGAAGATCCATCTCAAAGGTGAAGAAGGTGCTGGACGCTTCGAAAAAAAAGACCTTCAGGACACAATCCAGGAGTAGTGCTGTGCATGGGGACTATTTTGTGTGTAAACATAGATAAATAAAGTATTTTCTTGTAAACAGAGCGAATCTCGAAACTTTTTGATACCAACTCATATGATTGATGAAAATTGACATTGCGTCCACCTGGTGTTCAGGAAAGATCTAAAAATGTTATGTGGCCAGTTGGTTATTTATCAGAAGGTAAACCAAATTAACTTGAGCAATATGTTTTATTAAAAGCCATTTCGCAGATCTAATCTTATCATATACTCACCTTCACCTTCTCCTTCTCCTATGTATTCATTTATTCTCACTCCAAATATTCATTTTTTCCAGAGGAAACTGAAGAAAGATCATCAAAAATGTATTCTCATATATTTATTCTGATCTTAGCATCATTCTTATTCATTCTCATATATTCATATATACAGTCTTCATATTCAGAAGAATGAATGCATTGATTCTTCCTATAAATATACACATTTTAATGCATTTGATCATTTTTTACATATTACACAGCATGTTGTTTGTATCCTCAAGGTTATTGTGATCCAGAGCTATAAAGTTATCGTTCAATACCCAAGTGCGGATTATTATTTTAGGGGAAAAAAATGCAGGCTGATACATGTCTCTTAGGATAAGGGTTTGAGATTATACAGTAATAAATCTGTGTGTCTCTAATTAACACTTAAATCTCCTTAATTATATATTTACTGTATTTTGACTGAAAGGAACCAATGACTAGCGAGTAGCTTAAATCTCCTGCGTAAATGTTGAGCGCTTGAAGATTCAAAAATCAATACCAAACAAAAAATATATATATCGTCTGTGGTCTCCAGAGCAGAAAGAAGGAGGCACCAAAAAATACTTCCTATTCAAGTTCATTACATAGAAAGTCGTCCTCAGTGACACGTTGTGAAATTCGTGTCTATGAGCATGAATCGATAGATTATTATTGACGATATCATGAAATAACGTGAGACTGGGCAGTGCAGTAATAATGACACTTATAGGTATGCTAATATTAATGTTGAAAACTGTGCACCAATTAAGAGCTCATGTACTTACAGTTTGTATGTACTTGTTCTTTGCTGCCCCTGCGTTCCAGTTGTGTTCCAGTGGTTTGTCGCTCTTGCTGTGTGCTCTCGAATCTCGACCTCAGTTCACTCTCTCTTTGTCGGGAAGCATTTACCTCCTTCCATAATTCACTTTCTCTTCTTTGGGAAGCATTTAACTCCTTCCATAATTCACTCTCTCTCTGTTGGGACTCTATCATTTGTTCACGCTCTCTTTGTCGGGAAGCATCCAGATCCATCCTTAGTTTGCTCACTGTTTGCAAAGAAGCCTCTAATTTCTCCAATAAATCGCTCTCTCTTTGCTGGGAAGTATTTAGTTTCATCCCCAATTCGCCCTCTCTTTGTGTGACCACGTCCAGTTCCATCTTTACATTTTCAGTTTCCTTCTCTAGCTTTAGATTTCTTATTTTCAGATCCTCTACTTCTTGACTGAGCCTGTCTCCCTTATCCTTGTGGTGATCCAACAAGTCGATTCTTTTCTTTTCCCAAGATTCAAAATTAACTTCTGTAAATGTTTCGTATTCGGACGAAATAAAAAACTTGCTCTTCTTATTGCTCAGCATCTCTTCGACTTTTCGGAACAGTTCTTGAACGCTGTCGTCCGTGTCCTCTAGGAGGTGATACCGATCTTTACACATTAAAAGAGACTCCTGTGATCGTCTAGAATTTATGTCAGACCGTGCAATGAACACCACCATACTGTAGTCTATGGCTTCTTTCCCAAACACAGAAGAAATGGCTTTTAAAAGGTAATGCTCTTTACCAGTGGCTGCACCTATGACCAGAAGAAAAGCATGAGGGCCGGGGAACACCAGCGATACACAGTTCTGCATTTGGTTTTTGATTCGTTTGAGTGTCCTGGAAAAAATCTTGGACGACTCTAAACGATCCATCCAAAAGAAGGGACTTTTTACCACACAGACATGTCTTTGTTGAATATAGTTTTCTTTCATCTCACAACTTCCAAGATTAGCCATTTGGACCTGTGCGGTCCTAAGTATGAAGCGACATGCTTCACTCTTTGCAAGTTCATCACCTCCCAACAGTATAAGTCTGCACTCTTCTTTGGGGTTTGTAGAAATCTTCAAATTGTGCAAAGTTTCACCTGTTAAAAAGAAAAACAATGGACGAATCCCAGTGTGTATGGACAGAAGACAAAAAAAACAACAACTGTGTATGTCTGTTCATGTGTATTAATCACATCACTGTCATATGGGTCTTCTTTAACGTTTATACAATTGCGAAACACCATGCAGTCATTCAATCATCTTCAGTAGTTGCTTCATCCTGGTCATGGTCAGGTGTCTATTGTGTGCATGAGTTGGTAATACACCCCCGAATGGCACACCAGCCAATCACAGAGCATCATGTCTCCACTTATTTACACTCAGGAGCAATTCTAGCATAACCACTCTGTGTGCTGAAATGTTTTTGAAAGGACGGAGAAAACCAGAAAACCAGGATGAAGAAAGATTTAGTGATAAAATTCCAAATGTTAGATAGAGAGTAACCTGAGCACCTGAGAACCTGAGATATAACCAGGGACCTTTGGGCTGTGACAAACTACACTATCCATTATGCCACCCTTAATCACATTTTTTTTTAAACCCCATGAACAAACTTTGGAGACGGTCCGTAAAATTCTGTCATTTATGTAGCCGTTTATTATTAATGATATCAAACAGTTTAAAAGCGAGACTTACTCGGCTCAACTTCCTCATCTTGTGCTGTGAAAGAAGGCAATAAAGAAATGCTTTAGTATTTATAAATCCTTTTTTATAACTCTATATGATCTCTTTGTGTTTACACGTGTTTATAGGCATTCAGAAGTAACAGCTTGAGAGGGATTGGGAGTAGCAGTGTTTTCTCTGGAGAGGGTTTGTAGCTTACAGTTTATACATTAATTGTTTGATGTTCATTAACCACCAATTTGCTGAAATTAAGTCTTTTATCACTTTTCATTCAATTGATTTTTTATTAATGAACTTTCTTTCAGCTTCTCCCATTAGGGGGCGCCACAGCGGATTCTCCTCATGTGTGATTTGGTACATGTTTTTTACGCTGGATGCTCTTCCTAATGCAACCCTCCACATTTATCTGGGTTTGGGACCAGCACTAAAAGTGCCGCATCCTAACCACTAGACCACCAGGGAACCTATTGATAGTTTTAATATTTACCTACGCAGTGATAATCGAACTCATTAGTAAGTACTTTAATTAGCATTAACACGTGACACACGATACAGTGATCTGAGACACATGAAATGTTTAACTTACAGGATTGGGCTTCATCCATTTGCTCTGTAAATAAAATAGTGATATATTTTGTTACTGAAAAATGTGTATACACACAAATCACTGATAGAAACCTTTGTGTTCTGTGGTTTAAACTACAGGTTTAATTTTTGGGTCAAACTTTAGCTAAAGAATTTTTAATATTTTACTGAAATAAACAGATGCAAGAAATTACATCAAATGTCCAACACTATGTACAATCATTAAAACATTACACAGTTAATGAGGCCTTTTTGTTAAATTTTTTAATTCAATTTCATTCATTTAATTAAATTCACTTTAGTTTTATTTGTATTATCAGTGGACATTTTGTATTAACTATCAGAAGCAACCAAAATGAATAGATTATGAACATAAATCTTAGCATCATAAATGATTCTCTACATGTTAATGAGGAAGCCAGAGGTGAAGGGGACAAGCAAAAACTCCCTGAGATTATATGAGGAAGAAAACTTTTGAGGAACCAGACTCAGGAGAGAACCCATCCTCAACTTAGTGATAATTTTTATAAATTCAATTTCATTCATTCAATTAAATTCACTTTAGATTTATTTGTATTATCAGTGGACATTTTGTATTAACTATCAGAAGCAACCAAAATGAATAGATTATGAACATAAATCTTAGCATTATAAATGATTCCCTACATGTTAATGAGGAAGCCAGTGGTGAAGGGGACAAGGAAAAACTCCCTGAGATTATATGAGGAAGAAAACTTTTGAGGAACCAGACTCAGAAGAGAACCCATCCTCAACTTAGTGATAATTTTTATAATTTTTTTTTTATAATACATTTTTTACTGATATTTTTTAAAGAATTTAGCATAGTTTTTTTTTGTTTTTGTTTTTTTAGAAACTGTGGCCTCTAAGTGGATATACTATACTATAAAATACACACGTCAACATTGTTAATTTGAGGAACTGTAATTTGCCCGTAGAAGAAGTTCTCATATGATCCAAATAGCAGCAGCAGCTAATTAGCACACAGCACAATTCGAACACAGATTGTGTACTAACTCACATATTACTATTAAAAGTAACACAAAGTAGCCTAGTATGCAATTGTGATCACACACAAATCTCTCTAGTTAACACTGTCTATAACACAATCTATATAAAATTTCACGTTATAATGATAAAATCTCTGGCTAATTCAGAGGTTGAATGAATTTCTGACTTTATAAAATTGAATTCGGTGTTGTGTAGTGTCACAAACGGGTACCGATATTAAAAATGTCAATCATGTAAAGTCTGTGTGTGTGTGTGTGTGTGTGTGTGTGTGTGTGTGTGTGTGTGTGTGTGTGTACTGTTTCCCATAACAAGATATACAAGTAAAAAAATAGGGAATATTGATAACATTAAAAAATGTTAAACATTTTTAAACAATTTAATAGAGCCAATCAACATTAGGGCAATATGGGATATGTGTGTGTGTGTGTGTGTGTGTGTGTGTATGTGTGTCTGTTTACCTTGTTTTTGTGGTGTCTGGTCCATTGTTTCTTTTAACAAAATGTTATATGTGGAGCTTCACAAATCTGGAAATAATGTAGTTTTTTGTTAACTTTCCCTCCGACATTTAAGATCCGAACAAGTGTCAGTAAGATGAACATTTTCAGTTTTCCTTTTACTGAGGAAGGGAAGTGGTAACATTTCCTGTCGAGACTCAAATATGCAAAGCAACTGCTTCTTCGTTCATACACAGAGTGGGTATTTCAGTACACAATACTGGTGAGATGATCCTCTTCCCAGACAACCAGACAATCAGTTCATCACAGGAGTGTTAAAATATGAACTTGCAATTTATACGTTTAAGTTTAATTGGTGCCTTTATATATATATATAATTTTTTTTATGATCTCGTCATAGCAAAAGTTGGACTTAGGACTTAGATTTGTTTTAAAAAATCATTTCTAAATTCAGTTTAATGCCAGAGAAAACTTATCATTCTACTAAATCAGGGGTCTTCAACGTTTTTCAAGTCAATGACCCAAGACATGGACCCCTGATACAAAATGTGTCAAATGCCGCCAGATATTAATAGAAACTAATCATAACGCAAGTTATATTACGTTAAGATTAGAACTGTGTCGTTGTTGTACATGCAATATTTTCTGTATATTTTTATATATAATTTTTCAAAAAGATTTATGCATCATAACAAACATTTTTTGTCTTTTATTTTATTAGATTCGCAGTTTCATACATTTTCCGTGAACAATTATAAATGAAATGAACATCAGCTTTAAGTTTATTAGAACTTTAATGTAATAATAACAAGATTTTTAAATAATGAAATATTTTATCTTTGATGTTTTTAAAAAAATATATATATTTTGTAATTCAACATTAATTACCCCTTGCAGTACCGCTTCAGACCACCTAGGGGTCGCCGATTCCCATTTAAAGACCTATGTATTAAATCATTCTCGTAAATATAACAGCTCCGTTAGGTTAACCACGACTTTAATCACGTGGCCAGTGCATGCTGTGTTACGTCACACTTGTGGGCGTGTCTCTCCGCTCTCGTTGACTCATGGACGCCATTATTGAGGGCGGATTACATCAGTCAGCTTCGCGGTGCATGGACGCGCTCCGTACAGCGGCTTAACTCATGAAGGTAGGCTGATTTAACCACACACTGCTCCTCAATATCACACATTCTGGGCCGCTCTTATCTTCATTTTACCGTTTAATTCTTTTGACCTTGGCTAAATTTGGATTCCGGAAATGTACAAACACTGTGTCGTACCTAGCTTACAACTTTCTTTTTTTCCTACCCGTATTCAGAACTCAGTAATCTGATTGGCTCCTGTTATTGAGTGACATTCTATTGACTAATCGGTTGCATTGAATGTGGAGGGTTTATCCAATCGTGTTTAAGAAGGCGGGGTTTGTCGGATTACGGGTGAGGAAAAGCTAGCTGTCTTGAGTTGATGTATATGACATTTAGGTAGAATGATTATTTCAGGGGCGATTTAGTTTTAACTTTAATTTAAAATTGTTAAACATTTATGAAGCCTTTTATACCGAATACCACTTTTTTAGGGTTATTATGTACAGAACGAACTCCATTTAAGTGCAATATAAACATCACACGCATTAAAACTCTATTTTGAAATCTCATCCAGTAACAGGGTATAAATGAACAATAAACAGTGACACATCAGTGATATATAATTAAAATCTAATGATCCGTATAGATGTATAATATAGTATAGATCTATAGTGTGGTTTCAGTAAAATCTCAGACACCCGGTTGTCCTCGGTTGTCACCTTCCTTATCTTCAATATCTCACTGATCATCACTTTGGGTTTCTTTGTCACCAGGTGACCCGCTGAGCCCAGTTACAGTGACGATGCTGACCCGCCTTTTCAGGCTTCATGGCCTGTTTGTGGCCTCTCACCCCTTGGAGGTGATCGTGGGAACGATCGCTGTGACCATCTGTCTCATGTCCATGAATGCCATCACAAGTGGAGACCAGATCTGTGACTGGAAGTACCAGTGTCCTAAAGCGCAAGAGGTACGGTGACCTGAAGGGGACAAATTGTTAAGGAATTTTGTGATTGGTCAGTCAAGATTTGTGAATGAACGAGGGGGGCGGAGACTGGCACTGGAGACTTCTTCTGTAATTGCAATTGATACATTATTAAATAACAGCAAATTTTTATCGCCTAGTTTATAAACATTCACAAAGATATGAGCGCATTAATACACAGCTGTGATTCGACTTCCTTTCCCAGAAAATCCTGAGCAGCGACATCCTCATTCTAACGCTCACCAGGTGCACGGCCATCATCTACATCTACGTGCAGTTCAAAAACCTGAGGCAGCTCGGCTCCAAGTACATGCTCGGTACATGTCCCATCTCTCCACTTCATCTTTCCATCACACGTTCCGAACACATGCGCATCTCAGTAACCTGCTCCGATGTTTGTGTTTTCAGGCATTGCTGGACTCTTCACCGTGTTCTCCAGCCTCGTCTTCAGCATCGTGGTCATTCATTTCCTGGGCAAAGAGCTCACAGGCCTCAAGTGAGTCTCGTGTTTTATTTTTTAATTGTGTTTAACTTGAAAATGCGCTAATTAATCACACTGTTTTCCTGTGCAGTGAAGCGCTGCCTTTCTTCCTGTTGCTGATCGACCTGTCGAAAGCCTGCACGCTGGCCAAGTTCGCGCTCAGCTCCAACTCTCAGGTACACCTCGTAACCAGATTTTTCTGAATTCTGGACTCTGATTGGTCAGACGGTGTTAAATTCTGGACTCTGACCAATTGGTGTCCAGAATTCAGAAACCTTCCGGCCAATCAGAGTCCAGCAATCAACACTGGTTGGTCAGACGGTTTCAAAATTTTGAACTCTGATTGGTCAGACAGCATCAATTTCTGGACTTTGATTGGGCAGTGGGTGTTGATTTGATGGAGTCAGGTGGTGTTAAATGCTGGGCTCTGATCGGTCAGATGGATTCTGAACTCTGATTGGTCAGATGATGTAGATTTCTTTTAACATGAACTGCAGATTTATTATAAATGTTGTTGCACCCACAGGAGGAGGTGAGGGAGAACATTGCTCAGGGAATGGCCATCCTGGGCCCAACCTTTACTCTGGATGCAGTGGTGGAGTGCCTGGTAATCGGAGTAGGAACCATGTCTGGTAAGGTCTGATAATAGTCTGTGATGGTATCCGAGATGTCGAGTAAAATGACACACTAATCTCACGTCTCAACGTCACGACTTCCAGGAGTGCGACAGCTGGAGCTGGTGTGTTGTTTTGGCTGCATTTCCGTCCTGGCGAACTTCTTCGTCTTCATGACCTTCTTCCCTGCCTGCGTCTCTCTGGTGCTGGAGGTGAGAATCGTGAACCGGCATGTGAACTTGAGCAGACGTTACCGCGTTTCTATTAGTGTTCCACTTGTTTTCTCTCTCGCAGCTTTCGAGAGAGAGCAGAGAGGGGCGGCCGATCTGGCAGCTGAGTCACTTTGCTCACGTGCTGAAGGAAGAAGAGGACAACAAACCCAACCCTGTCACACAGCGCGTCAAGATTATTATGGTGAGCAGCAGGACGTCGCACAGGAAATCAATTAATACAATAAAAAAAGTGTGTGTAAAAGCTGTAGTAGAAACCATTGTGATGCTGTGTGTGTGTGTGTGTGTGTGTGTGTGTGTGTGTAGTCTCTGGTGCTGGCGTTGGTTCATGCACACACACGCTTGCTGGCTGAGTCTCCTTCCAACAACTCCTCGGGCTCTGCTGTGGATCTGCACGACCCCAACATCGACACACACACAACCATGACCAGGTCGAGCTCCACATTAACTTTTTCACCTGATTGTTTTTTATGAAATATTATTCTTACTTTGGAATTCAATCAGGATCAGTGACCTCTCACTCTGTCTGTCTGTCTGTCTTTCTGTCTCACTCGCTGTCTGTCTTTCTGCTTCTGTCTGCCTATCTGTGTCTCTCACTGTTTGTCCGTGTGTCTCTCTCTTTCTCTCTCTCTCTCTCATTTGCTGTCTGCTTGTCTGTCTCTTACTTGCTCACTGTCTTACTCTCTATACTTCTTTTTTTCTTCCTGCCTCTCTCTCTCTCCATATTTATCGCAGTCTCTTTTTGATTTCCTCCCTGTTTTTCTTGCTGTCTCTCTGTTTGGGTCTCTTTTTGTATTCATCTCTCTCTCGCTCTTTTTGTCTCTTTCGCTCAAAATGAAATCAAAAATGATATAAATTTACATGAGAAATTATTCAGTGTTTTGCCAAACCGTAATTATTAGCGAGGGATAAAACCTGAACATGGAACAAATGAAAGAAGGAAAAAATGAACTCTCTCTCTCTCTCTCTCTCTCTCTCTCTCTCTCTTTCACACTCACTCTGTAGTTTGGACATGGAGCAGGTCATCACTCTGGCTCTGGCTCTCCTGCTGGCTGTGAAGTACGTCTTCTTCGAGCAGGTGGAAAACGAGTCCTCCTTGTCAATCAAAATCCCACAGACCTTCATGACCAATAAGAGAGCAGAAGAGGAGTGCTGTAGGAGGGATGTAGCTTTACCCAGAATCCCCCACACAACGAACACAGATCTGAATCCAGCGGCACTTTTCATCCCAGACATGAGAGGTAATGTAGCCACAACATCCCTTTTCCTGTGTGTGTGTGTGAGTGAGAGAGAGAGAGAGAGAGAGAGAGAGAGAGAGAGAACGTTCAGTCAGAGGCACTTGGGTATGGGTGTGTTTACTGAGTGATGATGTAATTTATTTTGTTCTTTTTAGATAAAGAGACTCGGCAGCAGGCAGTGTCCTGTCTTTCTGCTCAGAGACCTGCAGCAGAGGAAGAGTGGGAGGAGAGAGAGACACAAATCCCTGCAACTTCAGTCCAACCTCGTCCTCTTAACGAGTGCATGAGGGTCCTCAGAGACCCACAGGTATGATACCATTATGCCAATCACATTTCTCCCAAACACCAAGTACCCTCACACCAACTAGAGGTCGATACCGATATATAGTTCGGATCGCACTTGTCAATAACCGATTAATGAATCGAATAATAATAATAAAAAAATGGATACTGGATAAAATAAAAAAAAAAACCATAATGTAGTACAAAATAGGACTGAACTTTATTATAAATAATACGAATAAAGCCGTACTGAATTATGAATGTGCTCGGTTAAATAAATATGAATATATTAAAATATTAAGGAAAATACATGCATTTAAATTGAAACAAAAAAATATTTTACATCCAAAATTAGTAAAAAAAAAAAAAAAAAAAAAAAACCCTAGTAAAAAAAAAAAAAAAAAAAAAAGACCCTTCAACAAACAGCACGTGGCATCAACGATTGGCCTCTAGAGGCCGCTCTCGTACTGTATAACGCTACCTGGAAAAACTATCAGTATAGATTTTTTGCGCATAGTTCCAGCAATTACAAACTATCTGTGCTGATTAATCGGTAAATAACAACGAATCGGTCGACCTCTACATCAAACAATAAGCATGCTCGTTCCAAACACCAAGTACCCTTACACCAAACAGCAATCGCACACTCGCACAACACCGAATGACAATCACACTCGCGTCATACATAAACACACTCGTATATATCACACAGTTTCAGTTAAAATTTAGTTTACTATTGACCCCACTTCCTAAAAAAATGTGTGTGTGTGGTACTGCAGCAAGGCCCACGTTGTCTAAGTGACGCTGAAGTGATAGCACTGGTGGAGAACAAGAGCATTCTGGGATACCGCCTGGAGTCAGAGCTTGAGACTCCGGAGAGGGGCGTGGCCATACGGAGGGAAATGTTGGTGTGTAAGTTGCCCCGGCCCTCAGCCCTGGAGCACCTCCCCTACACAGGCTACGACTACTCCAAGGTACAGCCTTTACTCTTTAATGTGTTTATTAGATGAATATTGATTAAAGTTGTGAGTGAAGGATACGAGATTTATCTTGGGGGTTTTTTTGTGTTTAGGTAATGGGCACAAACTGTGAGAACGTGATTGGTTATGTGCCTGTGCCAGTGGGCGTGGCTGGACCACTTCTATTAGATGGAAAGGAGTTTTACGTTCCCATGGCGACGACGGAGGGCTGTTTGGTAGCCAGCACTAACCGAGGCTGCAGGGCTATCACTGTGAGCATCTTTTTTTACTTTCTTTCTTTCTTTCTTTCTTTTTCTATTTGTTATTTTTCTTGTTCGTTCGTTCTTTCTTTTAAAACTTCATTGCTGTATTTAAATGTAACCTTCTATTATGTTCTCTCTCTCTCTCTGCAGCTCTCAGGTGGAGCGAGTGCACGTGTCCTGGCTGATGGTATGACTCGGGGTCCAGTGGTTCAGCTGCCGTCAGCGTGTAAAGCTGCAGAAGTAAAATCCTGGCTAGAAAGTTCTGAAGGCTTCAGTTCACTCAAACACGCCTTTGACAACACCAGCAGGTCAGAGAGAACACCTACTGTATCCAATCCTGTATCTCCAACTGTATTTTCTACTGTCTCCAACTGCATCTTCTCCAGTATCTCCATCTGTATCTTATACTGTTTTTCCTCCAGTATCTCCTACTTCGTCTCTCTATCAGTACCTTTTACTGTACTTCCAGGAGTATCTCCATTAGTTTTACCTCCTGTAATTCCATCAGAATGTCTTCATGTATCTCCTCCTGTATCTCCAGTAATGTCTCCTACTTTACTTTTATCAGTCTCTCCAGCTGCAACTTCATGTAACTCCTACTGTATCTTCTCTAATATCTCCTACTATCTTCATTATGTCCTACCAGATTCCTTCCAGTATTTTTTTTTTACAGTATCTTCTTCTGTAACCTTCAGCATCTCCTCTAGTGACAAACCATTTTGCACCTGTTGATGTTATCAGCGCCCTGTAGCCTGGAAACAGAGGTCGTTAGCGTTGTGTTAAGATTGTGGTTGTGTGTGTTGCAGGTTCGCTCGGCTGGACCATCTGCAGGTCTGTCTGGCTGGCAGGAACCTCTACATCCGCTTCCAGTCTCAGACCGGTGACGCCATGGGCATGAATATGCTCTCTAAGGTAGGTGTGTGTGTGTGTGTGTGTGTGTACACCTATATATCTGTCTGTGTAATAACTCCTGTAATAACACTTGTGTGTGTGTGTGTAGGGTTCAGAGCATGCATTACGCAGACTGCAGGAACAGTTCCCTGAGGTACGTGTGTTGGCCGTGAGCGGAAACTACTGCACCGACAAAAAACCTGCGGCCATCAACTGGATCCACGGTCGAGGGAAATCCACAGTGTGCGAAGCCACGATCCCGGGGCGAGTGGTGCGAGAGGTAAATCACCGAGTTAAACGCAGCTGGAAACGACAGTACTGCAGTTTCCCTGTAAAAAAAGATGTCTCTCTTGCTCCCTCTAGGTGCTGAAGACGAGCACTGCAGCTCTGGTAGAGCTGAACATCAGCAAGAACCTGGTGGGTTCCGCCATGGCTGGAAGTGTGGGCGGCTTCAACGCACAGGCCGCTAACATCGTAGCAGCCATTTACATTGCGTGTGGACAGGTGAGCTGTGAAAACGACCCTCTAGTAGAATCAATAATCGGGGGCGTGGCCTCTAATCCTGCAATTTTGTACATTCCCAGTTTTTTGTTCCCATTAAACACCATGGAAATTTTCCTGGAATTTTGCAACCCTACTAAGTGTGTGTGTGTGTGTGTGTGTGTGTGTGTGTGTGTGTGTGTAGGACCCAGGTCAGACAGTAGGCAGCAGTAACTGTATCACTCTAATGGAGGCCGTCGGGCCACAGGGAGAGGATCTGTGTATATCCTGCACCATGCCGTCTATAGAGTTGGGCACCGTCGGAGGGGGCACAAACTTACCCCCGCAGCAAGCCTGTCTGCAGGTTAATCCCCTTTTTTTTGCCATTTGTAGTTTTGTGGGTGTGGCCTGATGTAATTCCATGAATGCACTTGGGAATTTCTTGGCATATGCGAAACAGCTAGCTCTAAGTTCCAGGTCAAACTGTGTGTGTGTGTGTGTGTGTGTGTGTGTGTGTGTGTAGATGTTGGGCGTACAGGGTGCGAGTGCAGACCATCCCGGGGAAAACTCACGCACTTTGGCGCAGGTGGTATGTGCGGCGGTGACGGCGGGAGAACTCTCGCTCATGGCCGCTCTCGCTGCTGGACATCTCGTCAAGAGTCACATGACTATGAACAGGTACACAGACACACTGCTGTTATTAGACATAACCCACACCCTGGTGTGTCTGTATTCATTTTTTACTTTCTGTCACCAGATCAACAGTTAACCTTCAGGAAATCTCCAACTCGACGCTGAAGGATCCTTCCTGATGGTGCATTCTGGAAAAACGAGAGTCTACGCTTGCTACAGAATTACCGACTCTCAGGACTTGTTTTTTTTTTTTTTTTCTTTCCAAGGAAAAACTCAGCAGAAGCAGAATTCTCCGATCCATATTTGTGCTTCTGGAGCAGCTTTGCACTAGTGTTTGGACAGTGATGAATGTATGTGCTAACGATAAAGTATTGTGACTTGGTGAAGCACTGTATAAACCGTATAAAGCCGCGCTGCGTCGAGGCGGAGATCACACGTATTTAAAAAAAAAAAGAGAGAGAGAGAGACGAGACGAGTTTCAGGCGTAACAGTGACATCACTACTAAAAGCTCATTCTGTGGTACACTAAATTCTGGATTTTTTTCCAGATGTATTCTTTCTGTTCTGGTGTGTTGAAGCTCAGTGTCAAATGTAAGTCACTATTCACACAGTTCTTTTTTTTTTCCGTTTATAGTTACGCTTCTCGTCGAGTAACTTTTTTTTGGACTAACACACACACACACACACACACACACACACACACACAGCCCTGATCCTGCAAAACACAATAACATTAAAGCCATATGACTCTCAACTTCATGAACCGTATTGTTTCGTTAAAACTTATGTTTAATAATTAATTAAAAAATCAACATGACTGTATTTTTTGTTTGTTTAATAAAATTGCAATAAAATAAATAACGGCGCAGTCATTCGGATTTGCTGCAAACCACGTTTCCATACAATTTAATTTTTTTAAGGAATAAAAAAAAAGCAGTGAAATACTATACAATTATATATTTAGTCTATTAATTGATGTGCAACAAGACAACCATATTTTTTTCTCCAAAGTAATGGAGGATAAAGGATTTCACGTTTGCAAAATACTTTAGAAAGTGCGCCACCTTCCATTTCTACCCATCCCTGGGGTGCCAATAATTTTGGCAGAACATAAGAAATCATTATAAAACGCACAGCTTTGAGAATTATTATGTAAATGCAAAAATGGGCATCTTTTGCATCACAAAGTCTCAGAGCCTATCAGAACCCAGTATGCAAATGAGGGCTGAGGAATGGCATTAACATGGTCTATGGGGTTCTTCCAAATATGGTGACCTCAATAGAATTTGTTCTTTTTTTTTTTTATCTCATTGCATTATGGAATTAGCGCGCGCACACACACACACACACACACCGTATTCAATCCATCCAGACATGGTGGTTTATGGAGCGATTTTATTTACAGAAACATTTGTTTTATTTCAACATTACATTCAGTGCAAACGCAACAAATAAACTGGACTAAGATTAGAAGGACGTCTGCGCACGCACACTTCGTTTGGGTGCAAAACTCCACTCCTGATTGGCTGTTTCCTGTCCCAGCATCACCAACCCTCCCTCTAATCAGCTGCTGATTATTAAAAGCCTATACAAGCGTAGTGAATTGGATCCGACATCATTATCGATTCGATTGATCAGATTTGAAGAAAGAAGAAAAGAAGAAAGGAAACAGCCGAGTCGGGGATGGAGTCCAGCAGCCGTGTGTGGAATCGAGCTACTAAAGACGCCAATGTTTTCTTCAACATCCATCATTAACAGTCCTCCAGCCTCTTAAAGAGCAAACGCTTCGGAGCCCAACAACGGGGTCGTGACCCGAGTGCTGCCCGTTTCGGTGGCGTTCGTCTGATCTCTGTAAACTTCACACGTGAACAGCGAGAGATGCGTGAAAAAACACAAACCGACAAGTTTTACCAATCGATTACATCGATTTTTGCCTTTCTGTGGGACGGGAAAAACACCTGGGATTTTTTAAAACAAAAAAGAACAATGAGCCTCATGTACCACACACAGGGATTTATGAAAATATACACTATATGGCAAAAGTAATGGGACAACTGACCTTTCCAATTTCCACAACGTTGTAGACACACAATTGTATCAGACGTCTTTGGAAGCTGGAGCATTCAATTTAAGCTTGACTTGACCTTGGAGATCCAAACCTGTTCCAGCATCACAATGCAGCTGTGCACAAAGCCAGCTTCATGAAGATCTGCTTTCCTTCCTTGGAGTGGAAGATCGGGAAAAACTATAAATCCTATTAAACACCTCTGTGGGGGTGAACGGAAACGCTGACTCCAGGTCTCATCACTTCCCCTACATCAGTACCTGAACTTTACTAAGAGACCCAACAGTCCAAAATCTAATGGAAAATCGAGGTGTCCAAAAAGAAGCTGAGGGTCAGGTGTCCACAAACTTTTGCCTTGTAGTGTAATTACGCCAATAAAATATTAACGTCACTAATATAAGAAAGCGATGACAAAAACATTACAACAAATACAACTGGCTGGATTTGGACAAAAGTAATTGCACCCTTAAAAAAAAAAAAAAAAAAGGAAAACAGCGGCCGTGTATCTTGATGGTAGCTGATGCTCTGCAGTGGCTGAGCTGCATTACTGGAAAACAGGAAGTTGAAAAAAAAATGGCGCTGTGAGATTTCTTAGGGCGAACTTTTTTTTTTTTTTTTTTCCCAAACGTACCGCTTGGCTTTTACAGCCTGTCGAAATAAATAAATAAATCGTTTCTTAAAAAAAAAAATAAAAAATGGTGGGAAATTTTATTTCCATTTGGCCGTGGGGGGAAAAACACGAAAACGCAGACACATGAGGCACAATGTTGAAACCAATTCGTAAAAAGAAATAATACAATTATATAATCAGAATCAGGTCATCGTTACAGTATAATTACCGAAATTCTTTTAATGTTTTAAATCCCGTCTTTGTTTTGAGTATCTTTTTTTTTTTCCCTATTTGTTTTGCGATATTTAGGCACTTCGCTATTCATTTATACGCCCCTCGGATCATCCCGTGCAGATCTTCTGCAAACGAGATCCGCTGAACTTCATCTGCCTCGCCTGCAGACGCGCACACACACTCGTAAACGCCCTCGTCTCAAACCTCCACCCCTTAATCCCAAAACTACGTACAAGTCATCGAGATGGAAAGCGAATTCCTTGTATTAAAAAGATCCCATTTTTTTTTCGTTGTTCTATCACTACTGATTCTTGTAATCGTGCTACAGTACGCCGGCGTGTCTCCGACGAACACAACGACAACAACGGAAAACAAATAGCACGATTCAGATTTCCAGAGAGAAGAAAAAATCGTTAATCAATGACAGAACGACAAATGGAAACATAAAAAAAAAGGATCTCCTCTTCAGCGCCAGTGTCCAGGCTTCATCTAAGAGATCGAGGGAAAAAAAAAAAGGCAAAGTCATGTTGAAGGTCATAGGTCAATGACAGCCCTCTCAGAGTTCATGCAGAAACGTAGTCCGGACGATGGAAAGTCTGAGGGTGTTCGGCATTTCTGTTTTAGATTAGCAGCATGGGATTAAAAATAGAAATCAATTCTGCGATCAATCTATTGAATGCTGTGGGGGAAAAAAAAAAAAAAAAAAAAAAAAAGACAACAACAACAAAAAATTTGAAACTAAACCAGGTCTGTTCTTCTGCGTGAACCTCGCATCAGTCAACACGTAAATACATCTGAATAACAATAGAAGATCTCTGCTGAAAATACAGGACGCATGATGAGATTTGGCAACGTGTCGTCTCAGAGCCGTGAAGGACGTAAAAAGCCTTGGGGGGTCTGCTTAAAGCCTACGAGGCGTCTAGACTGAGGAGAGCAGCAGGGAATCGTGGGTAATGTGCGAGTTGTTTCTGGTGGCTGCTGAGGGTCTGAACGATTCAGGAGAAAGATGAGGAGGAAGACGGGCTTCAGTGAGAGGATGCTTCTCAGGGCCGCTGTAGCTGGGAGTGTAGAGAGGGGGCGCTGTACACTGACCATCTGCAAACAACAAGAGAAATTTTAGTAAAATTGGTTTACAGCCTTCTATCTGTCTATCCGTCTATCCTTTCATCTGCCTAAGCATCCAATTATCTTCTATCGTGGTCCACATACAAAATCTACCTGTTCATCTCATCCATCAGGCATCCAAACATATCCATTCATTTATCATCTATTCAAGCTACCCATCTTTTCACCTTGGCATCTATTCATCCGTCTATCCTCTCTTTAATCCTGTCATCTATCCACCCATCTATTCTTTCATCTAGGCATCTGTTTATCCATCTATGCTTTTGTCCAGTTATCTATTCATCCTTCTATCCACTCTTCTATCCTGTAATACACCCATCTATCTTCTCACCCAGGCATCTCTTCATCCATCAATCATCTATTCATTCAGTCACACAGGCATCC
Source organism: Silurus asotus (assembly GCA_024362625.1). Classification (NCBI taxonomy): domain Eukaryota; kingdom Metazoa; phylum Chordata; class Actinopteri; order Siluriformes; family Siluridae; genus Silurus; species Silurus asotus. The sequence continues at coordinate 5,736,122 of MU563656.1, forward strand.
ACCCATCCTTCATTTAATCTAGATATCTAGACAACCACTCATCCATTCATCCACCCATCCATCCATCCATCCAGCCATCCTTCATTAAATCTAGATATCTAGACAACCACTCATCCATCCATCCATCCATCCATCCACGTACTGTAACAGCATATACATCTAGTTTATTAAGCTTTTAAACATCCACCTAAGGTCCATTCCTTGATCCATCCATCCCTCCATCCATCCATCCCCCACATCCCTCCATCCATCCATCCATCCCCCACATCGCTCCATCCAGCCAATCAATCCCCCACATCCCTCCATTCATCCATCCATCCATCTATCCATCCATCCCCCAAATCCCTCCATTCATCCATCCATCCATCCATCCATCCATCCATCAATTAATTAATTAATCAATCAGTCAGTCAATCACTCCACATCCCCTCTCTCTCTCTCTTTCTCTCTCTCTTTCTCTCTCTCTCTCTCTCATCTTTCAGGTTAAAACAGTAGAATATTTACCTGAGCTCAGAAGAGGATGGGTTTGCCAGCAGTTTTCTCCTGCACGTAGGCGGTGAAGCGTTTGAGGAATTTGGGGTATTCTCTCTTCGCTACGGCTCCATCCATCCCCCACATCCCTCCATTCATCCATCCATCAATTAATTAATCAATCAGTCAATCACTCCACATCCTCACTCTCTCTCTCTTTCTCTCTCTCTATCTTTCTCTTTCTCTCTCTCTCTCTCTCTCATCTTTCAGGTTAAAACAGTAGAATATTTACCTGAGCTCAGAAGAGGATGGGTTTGCCAGCAGTTTTCTCCTGCACGTAGGCGGTGAAGCGTTTGAGGAATTTGGGGTATTCTCTCTTCGCTACGGCTCTCAGGACAGACGCAGGGGCCCAACCTCCGGGGTTCACTGCATCACCACACATTACCACAATATTCACAACATCGCAGTGACGTTTCAACAGAAAATATCACACACTAGATGTTTAGTGGAACATTACATCAACACCCTGCCAAACTAAAGCACGTGATGAAAAGATGATGAGTCTCACCGTTGGCCACGTATGTGATTTTACACAGGACGTTGTCTCGGCTGATCTCCTTGTTGCCCTCCGGTGGACTCACCAGCGTCTGGCAGATCATGGCGATGTTGATTTTGGCACGAACGCACCTGCTGCTCGGCTAAAACCGAAGAGAGCGGGAGTTTATACACACCGAGTCCATCTCATCAAGAGTCTCACAACATCTGTCGATACTGCACATCCCCAGGCCCTGTACAGATGTGTGCAGCTGTGTGCACCTGTGTGTTGTTTACCTGGGCGTTATCGTGATCGACGGAGAAGTTGCACACTATCCAGGTGTCGGGGTCGTTCTCATTGCTGGCCATGATTTTACGGATGGCAGATAAATACAGCACGTCTCTCTGTGACGCAGGCCACACCCTCTACAGGAGATAAACCAATCAGCAATCAGAAACCAGCCCCATCATTAACACAGCGCAGTGCCGAGCAGAACCGCCTCACCTTGTGGGTCTGGTAGATGATCACAGCGTTATCAGACAGACTCTCCACGATGTTGAAGTTCTCAATGGTAGCTGGAGATATAAAGAAAAACAGGATAAATAATAAATACAAAAGATTAAAACATTTACAACAATAAAACTGAAAGAAAGAAAAAACACTTCAAACACACACACACACATCTGAGATCACCTGGGTGTGTGTGTGTGTGTGTGTGTGTGTGTGTGTGTGTGTGTGTGTGTGTGTGTACATACTCTCCCAGTCATTGCGAACTTCCGTATCCCAGAAGTAATGGCACACTTCATGCCCTGTGACCCCTTTGACTGCATGTGTGGCTTTTAGAGGATCCAACACGATGCCGTTCTCTTCCACCTCTCTCCTGTACACCTACATACACGCACACACGTTTTAACTGAACCCAAACTCTTAATTTCTCAAATTCAAATTAGGAACCTTCTCCCTGATCTCCTCACCTTCATCTCTCCCTCCTCCACCACCAGCTGCCAGTTCGCATCTCCGCCCACATCCTGCAAGGAGTAGGTCATGTGATTCTGTACCATCTCCTCCACCTATTAGAGACACAACGAGGAACAGGCAGTCTGAGAGTCAGACACTTTATGAGCAGAGGTGTCTACAATACGGACCAATCAGAATCGAGAAAAGTGTGGCAGCACAAAAAAAGAGGGAAAACTTATAATTGGAGCAAATACAGGAAGAGTTGGGAATTTCTGTCCATGACAGACTTGTGTAATGTTCTAACCACACATGACCAAATGTAAAAGGAAATAAAGAAAGAAAGAACCTAACAAACAGATAAATAATATAAATGAATAAGGAATACAGTAATCCCCGCTTTACCGCCGTTCCAAACTCACCCTTCTGATTTATCGCGGAATTTTATGGAGTTTTACGTTGAAATAAAGAAATTGATTGACGATGATGATATAATAATTCATTATAAAATGCCTGCGATAAAAAAGTGCGTTCATGGCGGCCGGTTTTGTAAAATCACTGCGATAAACAGCGGATTACTGTATATATATATAAATATAAATAAAAACAAAACAAAACAAAAAACACGTGTCGTGCCATAAAAATGAGTTAAACATGCTGTGGGAGTGGCTAGGGGGCGCCGTTACCTCAATATTGAACCTGTGCTTGTGATGCCGTGCGGGACTGAGCACTACGTCACGGGACAGAGGGGAAGAGGGCGGAGTGGGGGGCTGGAGCACAGAGACAGGATGGAGAGAAAGTGAGAAGTTTTATGATGAATGATTGTGGAATGAAAGCTGGACTGAGACAAGTGACGGTTCTGAAGGTTCAGAAACAGGAAAGACAGTTCTCGTGTGACGCGTAAGGAAGTTCTTTCCTTCGTGGGCAGGTCAAGCGATCTCACCTTCTCGGCGAATCGGTGGGTGCCCATCGTGGAGTAGACGTCTCCGGAAGGCATGGGGCTCGGCCTTTGTATCCGACACTTTTCCGTCTGGGTCTGTGAAAAACACGGACAAATGAAAAAAGCGTCTGCTTGGCCTCCGTAACTCCCTACAGCTACTTACAGATTCGCGGATCGGATTTGCGGCAAGTTGGCATTTGTTTCACGATGCATAGTTTTTTTATATTTTCGAATTAAAATTAATTGTAAGTAGAACAATTATAGATCTAGATATAATATGTTTATATATTTAATATGTTAATATGCATGTTCGCTGTAAAGCCTTTTAGAAGAATGGTGATAGTGCGAGTGCTGCACAACAAAATTCTGGCGTCGATCCCAGTTAGGACGCCATAAACGTGTAATAATTATAGGGTTTTATTTATAATTAATTACTGGTGTGTTGATGTAAAGCTTAAGAGAAGCTATAGAGGTTGATAAATCGGCACAGATGATTGCTGGAACTATCGGCAAAAATCCATAACGATAGATGGCGGCCTCTAGAGGCGATTCACTGACACTGCATGCTGTATGCTTTTACATCATTTTTGTAATAAAGTTCACAATCCATTTCCATTAGGTATCCATTTCTAATTTATTGATTAGAAGTAATCCGTGATGAAAATGATGTAACTGGTGCAAACCTGCTCCTCTATTTTGTCTTGTCGGTCCAGAGCAGCTTCCACGGCATCGAAGAACTCATCCTCGTTGATGAGACTGTTCGGGCCCTCCTGAGACCAGAGAGACAGAGAAAAAGAAAGTCATGACTCACAGTAATGCATTAACCACATCAAGAGATGGAGAGAGAGATAAAAGTGGGGAAATAAACAAAAGTGTTCTTATCGGTGAGGAGGACATGGAATAAACAAGTTCTTCAGAACAACGATATCCAACACAAGACATGAATAAATGATGAAACGTGGACATATTACTTCAGAACAAGTTCTCAGCTTTCGATGTTATTTATTATCTAGAAGACATTAAAGAAAAAAGCTTCTGGGTTAAATTGCGATTCAGTGAAACATTTGGTAAGGGGGTGGAGTGTCTCCAGGGAGAACATTTACAATCTGCAGTTTAAACACTGACCACATTCGAAAAATCGAAACCAGCACCTTCTTATCGGCTGCTCGTGTAATAAATGCCCACATGAAATAGAGGCATGAAATTAAGCTTTACAAGGTGATAAAAATCCAGAAAAGGCCTCTCTGTTCATTCTTGAAGCTACTGAGATGCTGAAAACTGCATGTTCTCGTAGTCCATGTACAGTATTTTGAAAAAAAAGCATCTGAAGGTGATGTCAGAGGGTCAAATAACGTTAAATAATAACAACAATAAATAAATATTATAAAAATCCAGTGCAATAATTGAATTTGAATTTACAAGTATTATTTGTGACACTTTTTTTTTTTTTATTAGATTTAGGTCACATGACTACCTTAATTAAAAATACCCTATTAAACTAAAAATATTTACTTTTTTATATCTAGATTTATGGCCAAAAATATTGGGACACCCGATTTTTTTTCTTGGAGACACAATTGTCTTTGGATGAAGCATGAAATTTTTTCCCTCACTTGAACTAGGAGACCCAAACCAGCTGCAAAATGACTATGATCCAGAAAGATCTGTTTTTCATGGAAGATCTTCTGCTATAGAGCTCTGACTTCACTGGACATGATGAATGTGAAATGCTGACGGCACCCCAGGCCTCCTCACCACATCTCACCTACATCAGTACCTGACTTTACTAACACCCTTGTGTTAGTCTCCTCAAAATCTAGTGGAACATCTCAGAAGAGTGAGAAGGTTCTTATAACAGCAAATGGCGATTCTTATCTTATAATCAGGTTTCCACAAAATTTGTCTAAATATCGTTTTATAACACTATTAAATATTTGTCATTTATATTGTAAATTATTTTACATAAACAAAAGCATTACAGTTATTTAAAAACTTTAACAATCCAATGTGCTCGTAATAAAACCGTAACTCCTCCCGATCACGAATAAGTGAAGAAAATTACAACAAAAACAAATCTCACCTCGTAATCCGGGCCTCCGAAATGAGATTTCTTCTTAAGCTCGGTCAATGCGGATTTATAGGCCTCCTCCACTCTCCTCCTTTTCTCCGTCTCCTACAGACAGACAGGCAGAGCGATTGAGAACGACAGGAATGAATGAGAGAAAGGGAAAGGGTATGTAGGAGGGTGAGAAAGATTGAAGGCGATACACAGAGCAAAGAGTCACTAAGGATGTTTTGCCACGTTACAACTTTCTTATCTCTCGGTTTTCACCGATTACTGAATTATACGATAATTAAGAAGCGAGGCGAAGCAATTCAAATCCGTCGGCTGGTAAGATGGTACCTGACCGGCTTGCGTAGGTCAAGATAAGAAATAAAACTTAACACAAATACATCTGAAAACAAGAAAAAGGAAAACTAGTTCATCCTTAGTAGCTGTCTGATCAGGGTGAGGGTTCTGATCATGATTCAGGTACTGATCAGATCATTTGATCAAAAGGTTGCCAAATCAGATCCGCAAAAAAGGAACCTAAACACACATCAAACTGAGAATAGTAAACAGACACGAGATGATCAGACCCACATGTTGAGGTGATTGTCAGGTTAAATAAAGAAGGGATTTTTACTCATCATCTTTACATCACAGCACAGTGAAATCCTTTCTTCTTGTATCCCAAAGATGGGAATCTGGTGTCAGAGCATCATCATGATACAGTGCTTCTAAAGCATCCAGAGTTAAGGGCCTTGCTCAAGGGCCCAAGAGTGACACCTTGGCGATAGTCATGTCTTCAAAGGCCTTGACCCATGTGAGCAGGATTATACAGTTTTGCACACCGTGACCAAAAAGAAACCATTTAGGCCACGCCCACTTTGGATTTAAATTCAGATACACATTTTACACGATATATCACCAAAAGTATTGGGACACCTTCTTTGGATGCAGGAGCATGAGATTTTCCGTTGACTTGATCGAGGAAACCCGAACCTGTTCCAGCATGACAATTCACCTCTGTGCACAAAGCCAAATCCATGAAGATCTGCTCTAGAGCTTCTAAACCCTATTGGACATGGTGAATGTGAACAGCACCCCAGGTCTCTTCTTCTACCCATCATTACCTATTTTTATTAACACCCTTGTAGCTGAATGAGCTCAAATTTCCAAAAAATCTACTGGAAGATCTTCTCAGGAGAGTGGAGGTTATTATGAGAGCAAATCGAGACTAAATTTTGAATGGAAAGTTTAAAATTAAAAATCTTATGATCTTATGATCACAAACTTGAGTATTTTTATACTGTGATTAGTATTTTTTTTTTTTAGGGGATTAGTAGTTTTTATTCAGCTATGGGGAAGGAACAGAGTACTTCATCCAACACTGAATATTTGATGCCCTTAACACACACACACACACACACACACACACACACACACACACACAACAAGTCACTGTATTGGACCTACAGAAACTTGTGTATTTATAGAATGGAAGCACTGTAGCGCATCTCTTTCAGCACAACACTGCGAAACACCACCACCTACTCACCACCTAATCTCCTGTTGTCTTGTCTCCATAGACACTTGCCTTATTGTTTGCATAACAGGAAACCGCATTTTCATGTTCCCAAGCGGATTATTCAGATCAGCAGCGTGGCACGAAAAGTCATTTTCAACAGAACGATAGCTTTGTGTAGACGTGAGTCACAGAGAACTGCCCAGAGACTCGGCGGCCGAACGTTTATCAAACCTCACGTTAGGGGTGAATTAACATACAGTATGTGATTGTTTACAGCAAAGGGTTCCTGAACCTTTTTTTCTGTCAAGGCCACGTAATTGTTCCCTTCTCTTTCCTAGAACAGAAAATGACAAGGGGCGAAGTGACGAGAAATATTGTGGAGATTTTATGATTTTAAAATACATTTTTTAAACCGACTAAAGCTGGATTAGTTTATTATTTTGTTCTTCACTGCTTTCAGGGTTTGTGCAGGTTTCACCAAGTCGAATTTAAGAATTTTTTATATCATTGGGAATGAAATTTAAGACCTTCGTCATGACTGAACTTTTCATAGCTGAAAAATCAAATCCTTTTCACGTCTGTGGTACAATCCGAGAGAAATTCACTCTAATAACAGAAATCTGATTGGCTGTCGCATCCTGGTCTCGTTTATAGTACAGCGAATTAGAATTAAGATGTGAGAAAGTTTTAAAGACAAAAGGAAAACAAAAAACATCCCGAAGGACATTGGAAAATTAAGACGTGTTTTTAAATTATTTTAACGCCCTAAAATTTAGATTTTGAAATGTGACTTTTTTTTAATAGCTTTTTTTGGACCTCGCGGTTTGAAACCCTGTTATTGAAATCAAAACATTTACACGTGTCGTTTCGTGACGGGTAAAAAGAACAGCCGTTATCAAAATTCCCTGCATTCTGAATCGACTTTTCTCTTTCCCAAGTGTTTGGCCATTTTGTTGTCTCTTTAAATTCTCTCGCAATGTAAAATAAACAATGGCTGGAAACCCGGATGAGATTTTGTTGCTATCGGTTACGCGACTTTGTCCAGGTGTACGTCGGTAACGCTTTGTGTGTCCCGTACCTTATCCAGTCTCCTCTGCCAGCTGTCCTCTCTCTTCACCATCAGGTCGATGCAGTGTGAAAGCGTGGCTAAGATCCCTGCTGTAGTGGCTTTAAATGTGATGGCCTCGCCTTTAAAATCGATCCCGTTGAGGCCTTTAGTGCTCAAAGACTGAAACACTACGGAAACACACAAAAACAACAAACACTGCATTTATTCCTCAAAATGAGAGGTTTGTCTTTTTCACTGTCTTTTTTAAAAGATAAGATTTCTAATTAGATCATGATCCCAGAGCTATAAAAACCTATTTAAAAAAAGTAACAAACCGCCCCTTTAAAGCTAAACCATATACATAAAAAACATCAAGCAGCCAAAAAAAATAAAAAATTAAACGGGATTCTTATGGAACTTACGCTTTTCTTTGCTGCCATTGTGGTTGTGCAGGAATTCGCCATCGGTGCGGGTCGTTGGGAAGTCGTCTTCATCATCCTCCACAACTGCACACACACACACACACACACACACACACACACACACACACACACACACACACACACACACACACACACACAATCAGTATGAACTCAGAGACCCGAA
>MU563656.1:5749247-5779247 GCA_024362625.1 Silurus asotus
TTACACAGTCCACACTGCGACGTGTTTCCACTGACTGAATACGCCATCCCGATGTGGACAGAATTCCAGAACGGAGAGATAAATATGCGTTTTCTAATGAAAACGTATTAGTGTGGACATGGCCTACGTTTGTTCCCAAATTTACCCCTAACGAGTGAGCCAGTGGTGACTGTGGCATAAAAAAACAATAAGGTAGCATGAGGAAGAAACCTCGAGAGGAACCAGACATCCAGACCGACTTCCAATTATACGACTTGGACGTTGTGGGTTCAGGGTCTTGATCAGAGGCCCTGCAGTGATGGTGCTGGAATTTGAACTCAAGACCTTCTGATTATAAATCCAACATCTTGCCCCATTTTTAACCCAAAAAAAAAAAAGTTGTGGACTAAAAATATAATATGATGATTTAAATCCCGTTACTTGTATTTAACCAACATGCAGAATTCCTACAATGGCGTCTGATTTGTTATTTACAGCCTTCAGCGCTCTGCATCTTTGGCATCTGCCCAAGTTTCCAGAGATTCACGATTCAAAAAGTTTACTGTGGGAAATTTTAGTACTATAAAAAAAAAAAAAGATTGATTCAGATGATGTTTACTACTGTAGGATTACTGCAAAAGGAGGACAAATCGTCCAGTGTTTGTAGAACAAGAAAACAAAAAAAAGAAAAACACGTGTATCGTCCAGGAACCAAGACAATTTAAGAAAAGACGACGCCCCTCGGCAACGCGGTCTCCATGGGGATGCCCACGTGATTAAAGGGCCAGATGGACCAGACGGGAGTCCTGAGCAACAAGAGGCCAAAACCTCTTCAGTGTTTCAAGTGCGTTGCAAGTACACACACTTTGTCCTCAAAAAAAGTCTGCAGGTTTCTCTTTATCTGAACACATTTAATTTTCACCAACAAGACCTTTGAGGAGATTGCTGAAGGTAGTCGTAGCGCTTCATAAGCATGTTATGAAGGTCTATTTGATTTGATGGCGTTCAAGCGTACAGGCTTTAGTTAACACATTTGTTAAGTTGTAGTGAAACAAAACCTCCATGACCTTTATGATCGAAATCAATATGCAATACAGACAAATGTAGTTCTTGGTTCCTCCTTAAACTGTTACCACAGAGTTGCATGTCCTTTATAAACCCGATCATCATAAGACGAGTTTTTCAGGCGGAAATGATAAAACATGTGCAGGGTTTTCTGGTGATCTGATGAAAACATGCAGAAAACGACTAAATATGCACAAAACGCAGCCTTTACCTGCTATCCTGTGGTGCATGCCCAATTCCAAAACAGCATCTCCCTAATGAAACTCAAATGTGTTGCATGTTCACTATGTATAATGGAGGTCGGACGAGTCATCGGTTTTGCCAATTAATCGGCACCGATAGTTGATTGTTGGCAAAATCTGCAAAAATCCATACTGATAGTTTTTCCAGGTTGCGTTATAGTACGAGAGCAGCCTCTAGAGGTGAATCACAGATGTAACATGCTGTTTATCTGAATCCTCTTTTTCTATTCATTTTGGATGTGACTGTTTAAATTCTTCGTTGTTACTTTTCGTTTCAGTTTGAATGTTTTTCAATTACCTCAATATTTAATAATATAATGCATATATTCAAATTTAATTTTATGTAAATCTTTTATGATTCAGTACTGTTTTTGTATTTTTGTAATAAAGTTTAGTACTATTTTACATGGACTTTTATGTTTTGTTTTTTTAATAACCGTTTTTAAACGGTTGATTCAACGGTTATAGTCAAGTACAATCCAATCTAGCTAGCTATCGGAAGAAAGAAGAAAAAAACGCTGCAGATACACTAGGTACAATTTAAATAATATAAAATGTATATTTAGAACATTTCGAAAATCTAATCTTATTACCCCTAAATCCTATTACTTATTGTATGTTTGTTTTTTGTTTTTTAAAACCAAAACAGGACTTGCTACAACTTTGGTGACGACATGAAGCAGGATAAAAAATACAATTAAAAAGTTGCAAAAGGGAACGTGGGTAAGAATTTCTCGAGGCAAAAGGAGAAGCGTTGCACCATTAAGTAGTGACCCTTTAGACTGCATTGTGTCAAAGAACATGCTGAAATCACAGTGGTACAAAATGCAGAAGAGGTTTCTGTGTACTTTTGGAGATTTCTGTACACGTATAAGCTAGCACTAAAGTCCTTCGATGTTGCACGGTAAGAGGTGATGGGAAGTGTGGATGTAGTGATGTCAGACTCACCCTGTGCTGCTCAATGGAGTCGATCCACTGGTGACGGTGCTCCGGGTCCAGAGCCCTCAGGTACCACACGCTGTCGTTAACACTGATATCCAACCTGCACTCATCGAACTCGTGAGGCTGTAAAGTCAGAGAGAGACACAAATGTAGAATTTTAATAATTAATCAAGAAAATGTAAATCATAAACAAAATAGTCCAATAATTTTAATGATTCAAAGGCAAAAATACTGTTGGATTTTACAGCGGCGTTTGTGTCGCATTAATAAAATAAAACAAATTTTCAGATTGTAGCAATACAAGAACAAAGTTGTAATATTTTAAGAAAAAAAGTCACACTGTTCGTGCGTGTGTGTCTTACAAGCGTACTTAAAAATATTATTAAAATGTGTATTATTACTAATTCTACGTCTACAACTATTATTAATTATTTAAACTATATTATACTTCCCATACATTTCCACCGTTAAACTTTAGGCCACGCCCCTACCCGCGTCTGACGGTTATGGTCTCGATCGAAGGCCTAGCATTGCAAGTATACAAAGAAAGTGCTGAGCTAAGCGCACTCCCATGATTCCCTGCCACTTAATGCCCAAGTCTGTGGGTGATCTGGTGGTCGATTTCACCGAGCACTAATGGTATACGATACACTCTTCTGTTGTGAGCACATTATAAACATTAGAAAACCCATCAGTGTGACTTGCATGTAAAACCCGTGTGTAACACTTTCAGCGCATCGTTCTCCAGAGAACGGATCAATTCGAACAATGAGGCATGAGAAGACGAGGAGAAGCCCAGAGGAGAGAGAGAGAGAGAGAGAGAGGGAGGAGCCTCACTGGTTCCATCAGCGAGAGGAGAAAACCCTGTAAAGCACAGCTGGACGCTTGAGTTCCCTTTTAAATTATTTTTATACCTTGGCGGGGGGTTGGTTATTTTCAGCCCGGGCGCCACTCTAGAAGCTTCCGCGATCGGTGGGGACGAGCTGAACGCAGCTAATGCATCATCCATCATCACTACAGAGCAGGTTTGAGTTGAGCTGGAGTTTCTACCTCAGCAGCATAAACACCATTCAAAACTGAACAGCTGCAAAACTCGAGATTTGAATATCTGAATATTTGAATACGACGAATTCATATTTTCCACCAAGTGTGTCGACCAGACCATAAAACTTAAACGTGTCTACATCTAGTCTCCACTCTTCTGGGAAGATGCTCCACTAGATTTTGTAGAGATTTGTGTATAATCAGACACGAGGGTGTTAGTAGATGCGAGGAAGCCTGGGGTGGAGCCATTATCAAATATTATTTTATATATATTATTTAACCAAGTGGGCATTTTATTAAAAACTGTTTGATGGTCACAAATTTAAATGAAAAACTGCGTTAATTAAAAAAAAAAAAAAAAAAAAAACACAAGCAAAATTAAACTGGACCGATACATAAAAAAAAAAAAAAACGGGGTATGTACCGAACCGTGAAATTTGTGTACTGTTACACGCCAGCTACTCGGTGAAGCAGGAGGTTTCATCATCAGCACCGAACCAGTAAACTGTAAATGTATTAAATACGCCACAGGAGAAATTGATTGGATTTCTGAGCGAGAATAAAAATAAACTAGAGATTGTCTTTGCACTACTTTTTTTCTCAGTTAGTGAAATGTGCACTCATCACAAAAGTCCACGAGTCAGCAGTTAAAACTGCTCACTGGTTTTGCTTTTAGCTATTAGAGGTGTGACAAAACTCAAACATCTCTGGAGTCCGAGAAACGAGGAGACGAGGAGAGTTCAGTGTACCATGCCGGTCAGTAGTAACCAGTCAGCTTCCGGGAAAACTGATGACTCAAAGCTCGCTGGATTGGCAGTGTGTGTGTGTGTGTGTGTGTGTGTGTGTGTGTGTGTGTGTGTGTGTTTAAAGCAGCTGATGAATTAAAACCACCTAGAAGTACACATGCTGATCCACTCGAGGAACCCGATGAGAAAACAAACCTAAGGATTTGCATTTCCGGAAAACAGATGTAGCTCTGAGGGAGGGGGAGAGTGAGGGATGACACAGAGAAGAAATGGAAAGCGAAAATAAAAGGACGACTGAAAAAAGGAAGAAAGGCGGTAAAAAAATGGGGGAATTCTCTCTCTCTCTTCTTCTCAACACTTTCTCTTGCCTTCCCCATATCTGTTTATCCCCTAAATTCTTCTTCCCCCTTCATTTTATTCCTCCATTCATTCTCCATTAATACCTCTTCTCAATTCGTTTTCTTCTTCCCTCCATCTCCCTTAACAATTATGATTATTTTGGGGGGTAGAGTCTACTCAGGGGGTTACGTTCCGCGTTCACGTAACAAAAAAATGGCGAGGTTGTGATTTACTTTTTGGTCATTTATTAGTACAGTTAGTACATTAGTACATTAGTACTCCGGATGAAAAGTCGCCAACTATCGAGGTCGTAAGTATCAAGGTTCCACTGTGTAAATATATTTTTTCTCGCCTCAGAGAGCACGTGTGTAAGGAGTAACAAAGTCCGAAGGGCAGAAAAGACTTTAAAAAGAAAAAGATATTGTTCACTTTGCCTCCAACTTCGAGGTCACAGTTTTCTGAAAACGTCAGAAGTCTCTCAATGTAGTTTTAACGATTTCTCTCATCGATATTTAAATCTTTTGAGATATTAATAAAATGCATTTCGAGGGAGCCGAAGCGAAGAGAAGCGGACCTGCTGGGCTGAGAAGTGCAGGATGTAACCTAAAACACATCAGGACACACAGGAAAGTGCAACACAGGAAAAGGAGAGACATTTCCTGCTTTATATACTAAAGAGAGTCCTGAATTTCATCACCAGCTTCAAATCGTTGAGCAATTCGTTTCGTCACGACGTCGCGTTCGGACGGGAACTTTCACAAGTTTCAAGCATTTTCCGGTTTCCCGGTTTTGAGCAATTCGAAGAGCATACGCAAAGCTTTCGCACAGATCCGCTTGAGAACTCTGGGTTTACTAGATAACCACAGCTGTGTGCACACATGCTCTCAATCTCACACACACAATCTTTCCACAACATGGAACACACCTGGTCCAACCATTTTAAACGAGTCGATAAAGTTCACAAGCGTTCTAATTACTGAAAAAAGATGCCAAGAAAACAACACTCATCTACAGCTACATCGACATGACAAAAACTTTACAAGTCCACTGATTCAGCGTCCTGACAATCACGTGAAACTAGAAAAAATATGTACTGTACATAAAAAGGTTGCTTAGTATATTGACACAAAGTACAGTCACAACGTTTTAATTTGTCTTGTGGGCGTGGCCTGTTCTTCCGGGGGTGGGGGTGTGGTCAACAAATCTCAGTCAACACGCGCAAACTGCATTTTTTTAAACTTGCGAAATAATTAATATTTTGTTAAGATTGCCTTGCTGTAACTTTTCTTGTAATAAATGGAGAGCAAATTATACTTGTCTATTCCCCTTTTTTTTGTTGATCCGGAAAATTTCCTCAAAACATTTTATGTGATCCAAAGCGTGAGTTTTGTGATCAATTGCACAACTGGTAGCTATATATAAATCCAACTTAATTTAATAACTGAGTAACGTTATGAAAATCTGTTATCGTTAGGCGTGGCTAACTAGCTGTACTAGCAACGTACACGCTACGAGTGGGGAATTAAAGAAAAGTCGGATCACGCGATTGGCCAGGAATCCATTATCGCTGAAATCACAGCTCCATGTTGTGCACGTGTGTAGACAAAATGTAAATAATTCATACTTAACAGTGTATACTCCCAAAAAAAAAAAAAAGGTCACAAGTACAGGAACTCGCTCTGACTCACGCAGATCAGCTGATCGAGCGCTTTGTAATCAGTTAGTAAGCTACATCGGGTGCGTTTAGCAAGAAGGACATGCTAATTAGTGCGACGTGTAAATAGGATAAAGGTCGCTTAGAGGCAGGGCGGTGGACGAGCGCGTGTGTGTGTGCGCGCGAGTGTGTGCTGGTGTGCAGATGTGAGCTGAGATGTGTATGTCTGTGCTGGAGTGAAGCCAAAAGCCCTAAACGAATGGCAACAGCGAGCTCAGTTCTGGAGCAGGCCCAGGATTTAACACGTGACACCACACACACACACACACACACACAAACACACACACTTTAAAATGCTCCTGACCCTCAAACTCGTAGTTAAGCAGCCCTGCCTACAAACAGCCGTGCCTTTATTAAATATTCAGGGCGTCAATACGGACAATGTGTGTTCCTGGCTTCCGCTTCCCTCCCGAGTTGAACTCGACCATGCTGCACTTAAAAACTCGGATTTCCTCCAGCTCAGTGAGCTGAAGTGAAAAAAGAAAAAAAAAATTAAAAATCATCAAATCCAACTAAAAGAAAATTCTACGAGATCAAGAGCTCTATAAATCAGATCTTCCACTTCAACCCATGTAAAGCAGATCTTCATGGAGCTGAATGTGTGCACAGAGGCATCGCTCTGAATAAATTAGAGAAGAATTCAGTACACCAAAGTACTTAAGACAGCAAGGCATCAAAGAAATTGCCTTCCGATTTTGGAGACACTTTATCTTCTCCCCAAAACTCCAACCTCTACCTACCCTCCTAAAGCTGTTTCTCCCCCTGGCTGTGGTTCTACTCCTACACCTCACTTTCAAGCAGCCAGCTGTAGACTCTCACACCCTTATTATCTCTGCGCTAAATAAACGAGTGGAACCTCGGCGATAAGAGCGGCGCAGCTGCAGAAGCTCGAGGTTAGCCAGGACCGGGACTGGTGCAGAAAAAAAAAAGCAGGATTTCACTCGGATGAGATTGGAATGGCAAATGAGGAACTCGTAGCTGCTTGGTAATTGGAAGACGGAGCATTAACAAGATAAAAGCTCTGCAACTGGGGCAGCAGATGCAGGTCAGGGTTTAGTGGATTAAAAAGCACAGAGATGTTTAGGGTGTGTTTGAAATTAAAGGCAGCCTTCTGAAGTGAAATGTTGCAGTTTGAGATGCAGCGGTGCAACTGAGGCCACACCTCCTTCAGTGGAACCCACTGAAAGCTACACCTCCATCATTTGGTCCAGACAAAAACCAAAGCCATACCACCTTCACTGGAATTGAGAACCAACACCAAACCTCCTTTACTGTAACTAACAAGTACAGGAGCCACGCCTTCCTCTCAGAAACACACATAAAGGTTACATGTACCGACATGTACAAAAAAAGAAACAAACCCTCACTGAAACTGACATGCAGAGGCCACGCCCCCTCCCCCCCAGAAATCTTTACACCACTTCTGGGAAACTTGTTATATAAAATGAACGTGACCAAAATAAATTTGGACGTACGACCTCATCTGCTCATAATCAACCCCGGCTTATAGCAGGCTGTTTTTCTCCCATGCCCGAATGTTTATCCTGGGGAGAAAAAAAATGAAAATGTTCTTGAAGCCCCTCCCATTAAGTTCCCATTTCAGCATATGGTTTACGTCAGTGATGTCATGTAGATGTTAAGAAAGCGATCCCCAAGGAGTCTCCAGAACGGGCGGTAAACATCTCGGCGAGCATTTAATGTGCGATACGAGTCTGGAAATACTGAGCGGTTCGCATCCTCGCGCTACTTCCTGTTCCAGAGGAACATAGTTTGCTAATCTGTGAATACAATCTCAGGTGGCTGAATTGAGCAGTGTTTTCATCTTATCGCAGGTTCGCATCAGTATAAGCCAAACAATACACAAAACAGTGGACTGGATCGTGGTTTAAAACACACACACACACACACACACACACACACACTTCAACATGTTCATCAGAGTTGGAGTTTTGGTTAATGTTTCAAAATGAATTGGTCACATACACATTCATAAGGTATTCGGTACAACGCAGTGAAACGCTTGTACGGGGTTTCTACAGGTTTCACCAAGTCAAATTTAAAACCGAATGATATTTAACACCTATATAACAACAACAAAAACCACACACACACAAATACCTTGCTAGCGACTGGCCTTAACCGAGCCCTAAATTCTTCTTTTTTTTAAGTCGAGTTTCCCTAAACTCGCACTTCCTCATATCTGAACAATACAATCGGTTTTTACGTCTGTGGTACAATCCGATCGAAATACACACCAATAGCAGAAAGCTGATTGGCTGATTGCATGTGGGTTTCATTTGTAATTGTAACACGAGAATTATATTTAAACTAGTAAATAAAAAAAAAAACACCACAGAAACTAACAAACAAAACCATCCTAAAATGCAGCAGAAGCGTTTCAATGAGCGTTATAGGATACAAACCTGTTCCATCATGACAATGCTCCAGTGCACAAAGCCAGCTCATTAACATGTGCTTTCCACAGATTGGAAGTGTGTGGAAGTTCTCCTGATATAGAGCTTCAACCATATTCGGCTTTTTAGAATGGATGTGACTGCTGACTGCACCCCAGGGCCTCTTCATCTCACCTACATCAGTACCTGACTTTACCAACACCCTTGTAGGTGATGGTAATAAAAAGCTGTGGGATGAAAAGCTAATGAGATACTGTAGAGATGTTCTTCAAAAAACAACCCACTGCATCTTTAACAGCTACTTAAAAAATAAAAAAAAAAAACGTGTAAATGAGGTCATGTGTGTTGTGGTGAGTTCGAGTCTGGAGTTTCTTCATCATTTCTTCCTCTCTAAATGTTCTGCTTGATGTTGAACTGATGCTGAACTGTATGTTGGTGATCAGTAGATGCACCACGCGCCGATCAGAACACGTGTAAAACAGAGCGTGCGCTCGATCCTGATTGGTGACTCGCTGCGTGTTGCACCAGTTACGTTTTTATCCTCGTGAATAAAAATGGGAACGACTGATTTCATTAAATGTAGTTGAGTAAAAAGTCAAATATTTGAGTTTGAAATGAGTAAAGTTACAGTAAAAATCTCCCCGAACAGAAACACTTCAGTACAGACACGTGGAAAAGCGACTTAATTACAGTAACGAATTACAGTAACTTCGTTATTGCTAACAGTGCAGGAAGTAGAGCGCTGGAGCGGCACGAACGAGCGAGGGATCAGCCATGGAACAGAACTACTGCAGCATTCCATATACACACACACACACCCCTGGACTTTCGAAATGCAAACACACCTACACACACCCACACAGCAGGGATTCATGGGGGTCTGCTGTGTCGTGATTCACTTCACTTCGAGAACTCAGTGTGTGTGTGTGTGTGTGTGTGTGTGTGTGTGATACGTGATGTTTAAAGATGAACGTTTCCTTTTCATGTTTCCCTGTTTTTTGTTGTTTTTTTATCTAACCTCTTTGTAACCTTCTTTTTCCTCATCCTGCCTCAGACTTCTTTCCCTCCCCTTGACCCTTCCTCTCGTTTTTTCCTCCAAAAAAACCCTCTCTCACTCACACACACACACACACACACACACACACACACACACACACACACCCCTCCTGTCCAAACACGTGATAAGCGACAGCTTTAAACAGCGCCAGAGTGTTTGTGTTGCCCTGCCTGATCTCAGAGCAACCTCTAACTACCGCTATGTGCCCCTGTGTGTGTGTGTGTGTGTTATATAAGTGTATCCCAAAGACGTCCGTGTCTGTCCGAGATGCATCCAATGCTCAAAAAGCACAGAAAAGATTCCCGTCACATACCGATGTTACACATGTTGAGGGAAAAACACCTTTGACTTCGAAATCCTTTTTTCCGTAAAGCCAAGTCACGTGAGCCTTGAGGGCTTTCCACATACGCCACAACGCTGTCGAGACGAAAGTGGAGCAAGCTCACGATTGGGAAGCCAATATTTTTTTCCCTCACAGCCCTTTACCCCATCCATCCGTCCGATTCAAGCTCTAAACACATTATAGTTTTGTTTGGATTGTTTTCCTTTCAATATTCATTCAGGAAAAAAGGGGCGGAGACTCACATTCGGTTGCTAGGACAACGTTCTCGCATTTACAATTATCAAAATTTTCCGTTACTTCCCACTGAGCTCGATTGTTCTCGCCGTTTACGATGGAGTGCACTGAAACCCAAAGTTAAACATTTTCGTCCGATTCGTGTTTTTATCACGTTTATCACGGAAACGCCTCAATCACCACCTCGCCAAGCTGATAACTCGAGTTCAACAAATCACGCAGCAGAAGGTCTCTCGCGCTCGTAACGAATGCTTCACATGTGTACTTTGGAGTCGCTGAACTTTGAGACTTTTCTCTCAGTGATTTAAACGATAAGTTGGTGAAGAACGAATCGCTCATTAGATCTTGCAAGAATGTAAAAAAAACGCTTTATAATAAAGCGAGTTTGTGTGAAGAGTCACTACAACACCCGGGTCTCAGGAGAAGCAGATTCCAACAAGCTACACAATTTGCCCACCCAATGCACTACAAACATTGTCGGTGCTGAGATTTAGGTGTGTTAGCATTCCTACACGTGATCTTCAAGAACATGCAAAAAAAAAAGAATCCAGCACAAGGTGAAAGAATATAAAGATGCTAATTACATGAACAATAGAGCACGCACACACACGTCTCTAAGCAACCGAAACACAAAAACGCTGGAGACCTGCCATGCCTGAAGGTCCACTTAACAAACCTGTGACTTGTCCACCTCTGAAAAAAACAACCTGCAGTCCCCAAAAATCAGCCATTTAACTTGTTTTGAATGATCATCAGGACACATCACTCGTGGCAACCTTTTTCCCCCAGCAGATCTCGTCTACGTGTCCTCCAAAGATGGACATCAGTGACACGAAATGCAATCACGTCCCGCTCAGTTCCTCCGGCGCATCGCTGTAACGATGATCAGCGCCAGCGCTTCTGCCGCTCGCCTCATTAACGAGAAGCAGACGGTCTGAGAGGTTTATGTGCAGACGTTCAGTCTGAGCTACACTGCGTCGCTGTGGCGCATCACGCCGTGGAGGTTTACAACGAATAAATGACAAACAAGTGTTTTCAAAAAGCCCACATGCACGACCACTGGGAGTCTTAAAGTTCTGCACATGGATGTGGAAAAAAAATGAATTATTTGGTTGAACACAAAAACATACACTCACTTAGCATCGATTCCATGCTAAAGATGCCTTGCTAAGAAGGTTAACTAGATATATAGATTTAATATAGAGTCAGGCTTCCATTTTGGAAAAGCTAGGGCGTATAGAACGTTCTCCAGAGCCACGCCCACAAAAATAAATACCAAACTGCTGACAGGAATCCTGTTTTCCAGGACATCATGCACCACTGCATGTTTGAGAAATAGTGTTTGTTGACACCTGACCACAATATTGCTTCCATTTAAACTCCGCATTTAGTCTCAATTTGCTCTGATGATAACCTCCACTCTTCTTTGAAGATGTTCCACTAGATTTTGTGGAGATACATCGAGTTTCAATGGTGTTAGTAAAGTCAGGTAGTGATGTAGTTGAGTTGAGAAGGTCTGAAGTGCAGTCAGCGGTCATATTCATATTTTCAATAGGCTTGAAGCTTTACAGTAGAAGATCTTCCACTTAAACGTGTGGAAATCACAGGGGCGTCGTCATGCTGGAACAGGTTTGGGTCTCGTAGATCAAGTTACGGGAAGATTTCATGCTACACATCCAAAAGACAGCTGATACAATTGTGCAATTCGGACTTTGCGGTAACGGTTTGAAAAAGAACCACGTATGGGTGATGGGTGGAAAAGTCAGGTGTCCCAATAAAGCCGGACTTGGTGTGTGTGTGTGTTGTAGATGATGACATGCATGTGGATTTGTTCCCAGACGAGAAACCGGTACAGCCTGAATTAATAAAGAAATACACGCAGGCATGTACGGACATTCTGTATCGCCCACTCACATCCAGGCGTGTGTTGGGCAAAGCGTTAACCTGAAAAGCCTGAATTTGCCCCGTGCATGCCAGGAGAGAGCCGGGTTCAGTCAGGAATGCCTCCTGCTACGTCGCTTAACAGCTGTGAAAGAGCGAACAGGCTTTGAGACGAACAGACTCCATTTTCATACTCCGAAATGCAAAACACGACCTCGGAAAACCGGGACGGAGAACAAACAGCGCGAAAAAGAAGCCAAGAGTAGCAGCCGCACACTGTATGTGTGTGTGTTCAATAAATTTTTTTTTTACACAATGGGAAAGTAAACAGAGCCTCCAAATATGGCTCATCGTTCTCCTCAGGCCCTCTTCTACTCGTTCTTGTTCTTCACAGAAACAGCATGAGAGGTGGAACTGTACCACACCTCCACCTCCACCTCACCGCGACAGGAAAAAACTTTACCGACTCGTCTGACACGTCCGCGACGTGAACCGCTGATCAGATTCGGCTGTCTTGCCTAATGAATGTGTTCGAACACAAGCAGAGAAAAGATGATGATGATCAGGAATGTGTCTGTTCTCAGTCATGTTTACATCACTGACTCCCTCTGTCTCATCCACGTCTCACATCTCAGACTTCATGTTACCATTTCGCCGCGCTCATTGCGAGCTTCGTAAATCTAGTCTACGTCTGTGGTTTGCGAGAGACGGGAAACGACACACCAGCGGTAGATTGAAAAAGCCGCGAAAATGACAAGAAACGGGTTGATGGGCTAAAAACGGCGCAATGAGAAGAAAAAATGTTACCAAACAGATTCAAACTAAAGTGACGAGGCAGTTTTAAGGACATGAGTGAACGTAATAAATAATAAAGTGATCGAGTAAATTCTACTTTAGTACAGTAACAACGTATTTGAACTTCCAATCTCTGCTGCACAAACTCCGCTTTCTATATTAATAATATAGTGGTGTGTGTGTGTGTGTGTGTGTGTGTGGGTGGGAGGTGGTGTTAAACGTCCACACGTTTGAGACCGGTGGGGGTTAAACACACTCGGGTGGTTAAACGAGTACAGGTTTAACCTTGTTTGGTGAACACGTTCGTCCTTGATTCGTTCTTTGGATCGTGAGGAGGAGAAAAGCAGCGAGGAGGCGCAATTTTAGAAAAAGATAAGCACCCGTGGCCATGGCGTGCTGTTTTCCCAGTGTAAGAGGCATGCCTTCTCTCTCTAAAGGCTCAAGTGCTTTTATTTTTTTTCCCCCAAATCGATGTCTTTCCTTGTTTCTGGTGTCCCGTTTCAGCGCCCGTGTGCTCCCAGGGTTGAGAAATCGCTGCTGCGGTTTACGATTCGGGGTTTAATCATTAAAAAGGTCGAGCGAAAGCCTGCAGGCTTGTAGCTTTCGCTCGGTCGGTTTCTATGGTGACGGAGCCTTTGGTCCCACTTTCACCTTCCTTCTTTTGTTTTTGTGGAACTGAGAAGTGCGGCCTGCGTGACCTGGGAGTGTCCGGATTTCGGTCCTCGATGAGACGCTCTTTTCTACAACTTTTTTTTAAATCGTAGAAGCGCGTGTGCTCGGCCAACCACGCGGCTCCATCAATATTTGTCGGCGGCGATAAGAAGCCGAGCGCCAAGTACGTGTGATAACGCGAGGGTCACGGAGGCTCCTCGCTAGCAAAGTGTGTGTGTGTGTGTGTGTGTGTGTGTGTGTGTGTGTGTGTGTGTGTGTGCTCGAGAACAAACGGGAGGAAATAAGCAACACTCTGTCTTGGTCTGGCAGGATGCCCGGTGCTGATGACAGCGTCCCCGCTACACTGTCTCGCGCACTAAACAGCTCGTAACTTTAACCACCGTATAACAAGAACTTCACGCCGGCCGCAGCGACTGTAGTTACACGTGAGGTGGCTGCGTGTGTTCCAGGATCATACAAGGGGCCAAAACAAACAATGAAACATCTCATCTTTAAAATTTAAAAAGCAAAAGGAGAACGTTTTATAAAGAAAGTGGAACAAATTATTCCAATTATTCAAACAATTATTTTGACGTTATTTTGACGTTATTTTGCGCGCAGGATTCGAGAAATGGCGTGCGTTACGTGATTGAGGAATGCTAAGTGCATGTAGGGGGCGTGGCCTCAGTAACCCTGCAGTGAGCGTGCGGTGTGATTGATGGATGTGCAGAGTAGAAGCTCAACTGAAATTGCATTAAATCTGAATATTTTAACCAAAATGATCCTGCAATTTTGTATATTCACAGAATATTTCCATAAACGAATTCATTTTTCTGTTTTGGATTGACAAAAATTTAATTTTTTGTGTAAAAAAAAGAAAAAAAAGAAAACCAACACATTAAACACCCGAGTAAAGACTTGAGCCAAGGATCTTAATAGGGCACACAGCATCATAAACAATCGTCCTGCTGTGGTTCGACCGTCATAACGTCATCCTGCTGTTCTTTATTAGCTTTTGGAGCAAGTTCTCTGGTGAATTTAGTATTTATAATAATAATAAACACATTATAACATCAAGAATTCACTTCCAATCATCAAAACAAAGTCGGAGCCAGAATTTTCTTTCGAATATATGAACAAAAGTTTGTGGACACCTAACTACAAGATTGGTCTTTGCTTCTACATTTGGTCTCTGTTTCCTGTGATCATAATACCTGCACTGCTCTGAGAAGATGTTCCTCTAGATTTTGTGGAGAACTGCACTCATTCAGCCTTAAGGGTGTTAGTAAACTCCAGTATTTATGCAGGCGAGGAAGCTTGGGGGTGAAGTTATCATTGGGTGTTCAAAAGGGTTGGAGCTCAATATTAGGAGCTTCTTCCAACCCATGTAACGCAGATCTTCATGTTTCTGGCTTTGTGCACAGGGGTATCTTCATGCTGGAACAGGTTCAGGTGAAGGAAAAATGTCATGCCACCACATCAAAAGAAACAGCTTGGAGAGGAACTGCTTACTGGTGAAAAAATCGGATGTCCTATTACTTTTGGCTAGACCGTGTCGCTTGCTCAAAACGAAGAAAAAAAAAAAAAAGGATTAAACAGAACCAGATGTGTGTATTTGTTCCCTGCTTTCAGCTTCGAATCATCTATTCAGCGTCTGTGGCTCCAGTCAAAACATAACCAGCTCTCACTCATGCTATGTTGAAAACTCTATTCAGACAGGATTAGTTGTTTTGTTTTTTCCAGGCGGTGTGCGGATGCAGTCATTTCACTGGAGAACATCTGGGATTTGAATTCTACTTCACAAATCGAGTTGAAGTTTTTTAAAAACAGAACGGAAGAGCATAAAACCGCAGAATTAGAAACTATACGAGACATGGGGTCATGGGGTCATGCGAACTACACCGAGCAGTTATTGGGGGTGGGGGGTGGGGGGGTTTAATTTAAGTCCAACCACAAGGACGAGAAGACAATCAGTTACTTAACCTTGTGAATGCAACATCTGGTATTGTAACAGACTAGCAACATAGCTACAGGTTACCATGGAAACAACGTTGAAAATAAGCAAGAATTTTACAACCGAAACGGCACCGACGTTACATCCTTATATGAGCAAGACCTCACGTGTCCGTGTTCTTACCGTGATGACGGCCTTGCTGAGGCAAAGCGAGCCCCTGCAGCCGTACTCCCTCTCATCTTGAGACTTGTAATAACTCAAAGTGTTGTTCTTCAGCACGACCCAGCGATCCTGCCAGCCGTGGATGTAATTCGTCCACTGTGGATGCAATCAGACAGTGGGACGGCGTTAACATCAGACTCAAAGCAACGACATCACAGATTATATATATATATATTTTTTTTTTAATCAGATGCTACCGTTGCATTTTTCACATCAGGCCAGCCAAGAGGGCAAAGGTCACAGCTGTACACCCTGGGAGTTTTTCTGCTTTCACTGCAATGCTGAGATTTGACTATTTTTATTTGTGGGAGTTCTAAAATTTATTATACATTTTTAAAGACTATTTTTAGCGGTACTACTCTCTGTACTTTTTGAAGGTCAAACTTACCATAAAAGGTCTGCTTCTTCATTTAATCCGTTTGTTTATTCTCATTTGAGTACTTTTACATTTACAGCATTTGGCAGACGCCGAGCAGTTGAGGGTTAAGGGCCTTGCTCAAGGGCCCCGCAGTGGAGTTTGATAGTGCTGTAATTTGAACTTGCGACCGTCCAATCCAGAGTCCAATGCCTTAACCACTGAGCAACCACCTCTCTCTCACATACATCCTAATAATCCACTGCATGTTATTACACATGAATAAATGTCTTATGTTACACACAATGCGCTCGAGTTCATGCGACTACCGCGAAAATCATCAACTAAAAACCCCAAAGACTCTGAATACGTGTTAATTTAAATCTCATCCCAGAATATTAAGCACCAGATTTAGTATTAACGTTCTCTACTCCAGATTATTGATCAATTTTATCCTATGATGGTAAATAATCAGCATTTGAATGCTCGATTCTGATTGGTCGGACGGTGGGTCAGGTTTCTGCAGCGGAATGAGTCTCCAGTTTCAGTGTTTTTGTAAAAGCCGTGACGTCTACTTTTTTTCTATCGCAGGACAGAAGACTTTTGTGTATAATATTTTTCTGAAAATTAAACACAGGGATTGCTGAGAAAAGGAATGTTCATAGGGTTTTAATAAAATGTCATTATTTATTTAGAAACAATTTATTAGTGATGTATAAATAAATCTATAGAAATGTAATTTTAGTGGTGGTGATGGAAAAACATGAGACATTCGGAAAACGTATTTTGGGTGTTTGCGGAAAACCAAAGATTAGCATCGATCGCCGCGTGACGTCATCAACCCGAGCCGCTCATCGCGGTTGTTGTTAGCCGTTCAAAGCTTAGCCGCGTCGCAGTGACCTCTAGTAACCCCGGTGTGTAAATGCGTGTCCATTAAAATCCAAAAAACACGATTTATACTCGATCTAGACATTAAAACCCATCAAATACTAATTTTATACAGCGGATAAACAACAATGAATGGGTAAACAAATAGCGTCAGCAAAGAAAATCCATATTATTCGGCTGTCACCGCGTTATAAAGCAAGTTTTATAAACATTACAATGATGACAAGCTGATTAAACTGATATAACGTGTAGATTTGATTTATTTTTCCGAGAAATCCACGTAGAAGTCTGCGCTGTCAGCGTGTTTAGATCCGAAGAGCAGTGTTGTGTTGGGTATTTGGTTGAGTGGGTAACGTCCTCAACGAGTGCACCGGTACTAAGTAGGGCGCCTACGTAGGGGATGTTGTGCGCTATTTTGAGATCCTATTTAGTAAACTAGGATTAGATTTGAGACGCGGCCCCTCCTCCAGGCCAGGTGTAGTAAACATGAGACCCCCCTCCTCCACCCCCGACTTGGCGGTACCTTGCTAAGCACGCCGCTGAACTCGGCCACCCCGCCGCCGTGAGGCCCGGGGTCCGTCTCCAAGTCTTCGTCAGAGCCCGACGAGTTCCAGCTCTGGTTGTCCGACATCTGCTTGCCGTTGGAGAGCGGGCTGGAGCTCATGGTCGGACGGCGGAGGGATCAGCCCAGGAGAGTCCGAAGAGGCGTTCGGAGGCGTTCGGCTGCGTTCGGAGACGTTCGGCTTCGCATCTAAAAATCCACCCAGAGACCACCCGTGTTGATTTCATGAGAGTGGAGCCGGAGAGAGCGCTAGCGTACCTGGCCAGCCTTTCAGTGAAGCTTCAGACCAAATGATGGGAGGTTTGCTGCGGTGCAGCTCGAAGTAGGAAGCGTTAAGGGAAGGAGGAGCCTGAGCACAAACCACGCCCAGTTCTCTTTTTATATCTATGTTATGTATTTTTAAAAAAAAGACCCGTCAACACGTTTCTTTAATTGTTTGGGAATCGATAATCTACTGTTTTGCACAGACGCTCCGGCGATAAAAAAATAAACCACGCAGATCGTTTTTTTCCCGAATCCAGTCCTGTCTGCAGAAGAAGACGAAGCGCACGGAGCTAAACAGACGCCGCCATCTTAGTTGTGACGTAGCTCGTCTTAGAGGCGTGATTGATTAATTGATTGATTTATTGATTGATTGATTGACAGGTTACACTTCATCTCTATTATATAATAACGGGACAGAAAGGATACGAAGCACAGAAATATGTCACCAAAGTATAGAAATATCATCTACTGTCATCTACTACCCCATCCTTCACACACACACACACACACACAATGCAAATAGACCACACAAGCTACCTTACATTTCCATTGGCAGACACCATTATTCAGAGCAACTTACAATTATAACTATTATCATCGTTCCACTCAGCAATTGAAGGTCAATATCCTATCCACAGAGCTACCACTTAACCATCTAGCTCAGGGGTCTCCAACATGGAGGACCACACGAGTAGCCCGTGGGCCTTTTCTAAAATAGCTGTTTCCTACTTTGTTAAATCATTGTTGATTAGCTATTATGAGAAATCATTTCCATGATCAGTGTCTTCACATAGATGAATATCATGAATTATTAATAATAATATAATAAAAGGTAAATTGAGCAAATTTGTTATTTTAGATCAAACTGAAAACTGTGTGTGTCAAACTAGTAGCCCTTCACATTAATCAGTACTCAAGAAGTAGGTGTCAGTTTCAAAAAGGTTGGTGACCCCGATCTAGCTGCTTCTGGAAAGTACACACACACACACACACACACACACACACACACACACACACACACACACAGAGCACTTTACAGTACAAAGACCAACATGGATAACACAATATCTGCTTTCGCGAGACTTTGCACGTGCATCGTCTTCCATGTTTTACGAGGTGGTATCAAAAAACATCACTTGCATCACACATTTATTTATGCAGCCAATATATGAATCGAAACCATTTGA
The DNA here is from genome assembly GCA_024362625.1 of Silurus asotus. NCBI lineage: Eukaryota > Metazoa > Chordata > Actinopteri > Siluriformes > Siluridae > Silurus > Silurus asotus. The sequence continues at coordinate 5,768,126 of MU563656.1, forward strand.
GATGTGCTGTAATACAAAATGTCAAAATTTGTCCAACATTTTGTATCAGTAAACCTTCAGTGGTTTAGATCGCTATATTGGCTGCAGAAGTTATGCAATGGCCTAATGAAGTCAAGTGGATTTTATTGTCATTTTCAATCTATACGCGTGAAAAAAAGTGTACCGTAGAACAAAATGACATTCCTTTCGAGGACCAAGATGCAAATATTTACAAACAACACAACACGATAATAAGTAGTAAGTAGTAAATGTGGTTGTGCAATGAAGTGGATTTCTTTGCATTTATTTGCCTTCATTAAACATGCTCATAATTCACCCTAGAATCATTTTGGTAATGTATGTTAGTGCAGCACCATAACACAAAGAAGGAAGGCTTTTTCTACATTAGATGTGCGATGATAGATCAGGTCTTTCAAACTCTTAGATCTCCACTCAACAAGTGAATCATCAGCTGAAACTTCCTGGTGATCTTGCTATAGAAGGTCTTGTTGCTCGCCACCACAAGTATCAAATATCATCTACAAGTCAAAGCCAATGCTTTTCAGAACTCCAGTTTCAAAACTATGAAATCTCCTGTTTCAGATTCTGGTGAACTCGAGCTTGCGTTAACACTTGTGGTCTCACTCTTGAAACCGCACTGCTTTATTCTTTTTTTGTCATTGATGCTGTCGAACACAAAGAGGGGGGAAACAAGTATGTTGGCCTGAAAACTCTTTCCATACCTGCGTCATCACTTTACACCAGAGAGCAGTGGTGGAAAGAAACTGGAGAATGGATGAATGAACAAACCATACAGGATAAACAAGGGGGTGTTTTTTTTTGTTAGGATGGACTGTACATCGATTAATAAATAAATGAGTGTATGATTAGACAGATTGGTAAAAAGGTGACAAAACGACAGATGTGTAGACAAAATCATAGATAGATAGATGGACAGATACTGGATGACAGAGTGAAGGTCTGGATGAAAAGGAAATGGAGAAATACACAGATCAGCCATAATATTATGACCACCGGCCTAATATTGTGTTGGCCCCCCTTTTGCTGCTAAAACAGTTTTGACCCCTCAAGCATCGACAGCATGAACGTCTTCAGCAATCTGAGCTACAGGAGCTCTTCGGTTGGATCGGTCGCTGGTTCACTACTGTTCCTTCCTTGGAGCACTTTTGATAAACACTGACCACTGCAGACGAGGAACATCCCACAAGAGCTGCAGTTTTGGAGATGCTCTGACCCAGACGTCTAGACGTCACAATTGGTCAAACTTGCGCAAGTCCTTATGCTTGCAAATTTTTCCTGTTACGTCAATTTTGAGGACAAAATATTCACCTGCTGCCTAATAAATAAATCCCCCCACTAACCGGTGCCATGATGAAGAGATCGTCAGTGTTCTTCACTTCACCGCTCTAATGTAATAATGTTATAAAGGTTTGCTGATCGGTGTATATGGATAAAACAGAGAGAATTGCTGGACAGATAGATAGAAAGAAGGACAGATATATAAATAAGGGAATAATTGTATGCTGTATAGTTGGGTGTAAAAATAGATGGCTGGATGGATAAATGAGTGAATAGATGGATGGAAAGATGGATTGAAAAGTAGTGGGTCTGGGATAAAGTAATACATATGTAAATACATGGATGAATGCAGGAATGGATGGATAGATAAATGGACAAATAAATGGTTAAAATACATTTGTACATTTATAGCTGGGTAAAAAAGTGAGTAGTTAAACAAATGGATGGAAAGGTGGTATTTGTATGATTTGATGAATTAAAGTATACATAAATAGATGTTTGGAAAGATGGATGATGGATGAATAAATGAATGGGAAAGAACTAGAGAATGCATGGACATATGTATAAATGGATAGATGACGGATGGTTGAATAGATAACTCATGTAGTCGATAGAGATTTGGGCAAATTGGTGATTAGATGGATGGATAAATTAATGACACATAAGTGGATGAATGGATGGATGGATGGATGGATGGAAGAGTCAGCAAATAATACATTACAGAAGGAATTGAGTTTTATTTAACAACACAAACTATCCTCAAAATATTCCATAGAACAGTAACAAATGTCGTAATGGAGACACGTCACGTCATCAGATTTATATGTGAAATAAAATAAAAAATAATTTCCAAAAACAGACGCAACTGAATGATATTTCAGTGCACTTCTCTCATGGTGCTTATCCGTGTTTTGAAAACTAGCCTCTGTTGTCACACACAACCACAGTCAGGACTCAGGAAGGCCCCATTTGTGGCTAGCAGATCATTTAGTGTGTCAGGCACTCGAATTAGTCAGGAACATAGCAACCGTCTTGACGACACACGGCTGAATTACACAAACACACACACACACACACACACACACACACTAGCATGAGTCAACCCCTGAGTGTTATTCAAGAATTTACTTTCGCAGCTGGGTTGCAGTTTGACAGAACATGCAGGGGTAAATCCCTCACAAGCTGCATGTTGTATACGGCTGCAGAATCTTCAGCCTTTTCATAGTTCAATAATTTGATCCTTTTTATGTCTCAATAATGTAAATCGTGTGTAAATAGTTTCTGACTCGATGTACACCATCAGACCTGGTCATTCATCTAATCGTGAAACACAAATAATCAGTTACAGGACATACCAGAACTGATGTAGCATAGGATTTGCAGCTATACAAATGAATACCAAGTGTGACAAATCACTTTAGATCATGAGCCGTATTCATTTCACGTCTTGAGTCATTTAACATTGTATATTTCATTAGTACCTGAGTCTATTAGAGTTTATTCAAGTCTATTAGAATCCAACATTCAATAATATTCCACAAATCTCGACGTATAACACATATTCTACATTTTTGTGGTTTGGATTAAAACCGAAATCTGGCCACACATACTTTTCTAATCATTTTTGGAGATTCTGTACTAATACAGATTAAAAAGCAGAGACATGAAATACACTGATTAGGCAAAAAATCTTACTGTGTGTTTATATTATAGCTAACAGCTTAGCATCATACAATCTAATAAACCATATCGCGCAATTTCTTTTGTTGTTCAGTGTCTCAAACAGACTTATGGTTTATATTTAGGTGTTTTCTATCAGTACCCCAAACACTGGGGTACTGAATATAAAAATTAAATGATATAAATTGTATAATTGTAATGTAATATGCACTTTATTGAGCATAACACCTTCTCAACCCCAGGCCCCTCTGGTCTATTGATAAATGGTCTCGTGAGAAATTGTTCCGTGATGCGAAAAAGTTTGTGGATTGCTGTGTTAGTACATGCCACGCTATTATTTCTAAAAATAGATACAAAATAAAAGAATTAATACTTGATAATAATTGAAAAGTAATTCTGATAACACTAAAATTTTAAATGCATATGTATTTCATTGTATAGGTCTTTAATCTAATCAAATAATTTTCTTAATTAACTATTAATATATAAATACTATTACCGACCCACATGTGACATGAGAGTGTGATGTATAAACCGTGCGTTTCCGATCACACTAAACCGAACAGGAATTGCAAAACTTTCATTTATGGAGAAATGAGAGTGTTTAGAAAGCTTTTGCTTCCTCTTTCTCTCCTTCCACTACTCCTGGGCTGTGTCATCTCCTGCCTCGAAACCCTTATACGCCTTGCCCCGTGGCTTTGTCATGGGTTTGACCATGAAGAGATCCTCTGTGTCGTCATAAGCTCCATGAAGGAGACCACAAGACCTCCATTAGCCCGGAGGACTGACTCCTTTTCCGCTAACGCTCTAGATACAAGAAATCCTTGCTTTCAGAGCTAATGCTTTCACATTAGAGTCAGCACCGTTTTCTTCTCTGGTTAAAATCCACTGCTGCTAAAAAAAAAAAAACCCTCACAGAGATAACAGGGTAAAGGATAAGAGTAATGATCCTGGTAAAATATTAATAATGTTCACTATTTTCGCCATATTTTACTGATTTATTCCAAGACTGTAGCCTGCTATTTTTTTTTATTTTTTTTATTTTCCTACCACACCTAGCAAAACAAAACTAAGTAAATGCTAAATGCTAGTGAATGCTAGTTTTCCAGGGAGATTAGCTTGCGTTAGAGATTAGCTAGATTAGATTGGGTTTACTTGTATACGTAGCCTAGCATGAGCTGCCCTGATTAGTGTATGTAAGTAGCTACTAGTCAAATGTGTTTGCTAAACTAACTATTTAACTGTATTAGCAACTCAGTATGTAATTTGTGCACTTGTGTAAATTTAAGCGTGAAAAACTGGTAGCAGGTTTTGGTGGTCTAACATATTGTGCTGGTGTCATTTCTGCAAGCCGGGTGTCGAGCCATGCTCTTCGAGTAGTTTAAGAGCTTGTTGTTAGCCTTCATACTGAATAATCAATTTATACATTTTGTGTACAGGGAGCCATTGTTCTGAACACTGTGTGTGTGTGTGTGTGTGTGTGTGTGTGTGTGTGTGTGTGTGTGTGTGTGTGTTTGTGTAAAGCTTCTGTAGCTGAGAGGTGAGTGAAGCCATTGTGTACATCAATTCATCAGAACAACATGTTCAAGACTAACACCATCATTAAAGTGTCAAAACAAGACCACAGAATTCAGGTTTCATGGTAACCGGGGCTTTGACACCAAGACTTTGACACGTTAGAGACCACTGTTGCTGTTGGCAGATTTGTGCGTACAGTACATTTCAAACTTTATCAAGCTGAAGGTATTATGATTGACAGGAAGTAGTGTGTTCTAGAACATTACAGTATTTTCAAGGCATCTTTATATCATGTTCGTATAAACTGAATTCTGCAGCGTTCCTTCTAAACAGAAAGATTACGATTCTGCTGTTGATTTTACATGTGATTTTATATGTGATAAGAGGTCGACTGTACACTTCTTCAGGATGTTAGTAGCTCATACCTCTAGGACATTTTTCTAGATTATTTTCCACTGATTTAAAGATTTAGGTTCTTTATCTAAAGGGCTTTTGAAATTTTCAGGGTCTTCCCCAATAGGAAATCTGAGAATTCTGTGTTCTTATGGAGGTTGTTTAATTTTTCTTAAGGATTTTTCTTTCTGGAATATGTTGGAATTTTTATCTTCTAGAAAGCCATTAAGTTTGATTAGAGTATAGTTTGGAATGCTGGTTTTTGTTTTTTCCTAAGGATATTGGTGATGCTGTTTTTTTTCTGGGGGAAATTTGGTTCTTCCACAAAGCCTTTGAATTGAAATAGATCATTTTCCAGGTTTGTTGTGTTCTGGTTCTTCTATAAGTCATTTGACATTTTTTCTGTATTTTTTTTTCCACAGGATATGTCAAAACTCTTTGGTTCAATAGGTTGAATAAGGTTTTTTTTCTGGAGTTCTGGTTCTATTAAAGGCTATTCACATTTTTACTTAGTTTTTTTTATTTATAGACACTGGTTCTGCTCGAAATTGTTTTAATTTTTCCTTCCACTTCACAATAATAGGGAAGATTTTCCATGGATATGTGGGATCTCTGGTACTTTGGCGTTTTATGTACCAGTGTGCATTGATATAAACCAGACGGCACTGATGAATTAGGTTTAATAAATTGTTACAGTGGTTATAGATATTTTATAATAAAGAGAGACAAGAAAATGAAACCTTTATTCTATTAATCCACAGAATTCCAAATCTTGCATGGCTGGATGTAACAGAGGTGAGTATTGCGAATCTCTGCAATTGCACAAAGCATGAAGGATTAGCATTTGTCACCGGCTCGGGTGGAGCAGATTAGCACTGAGGTTAAATCTAATCTGTCGGATTGTGACAGTGAAACAGTAGAAGACTTGCCCGAGCTCTCACATGTCTCCTGTGTGGTAATCTACAGTGTATCAGATAGCACGCTACACAATAACACACACCAGTGAACAAAACCATTGCGATCAGATAGCAAGCAATACTACTGGATCATGTTGCCATAGAGCCGGTTAGGGGTAACAAACTTTTCTGAACTCCAAATGCTTGATAAGTGTAATGAAGCACATCGGATTTAGGATCGGGGTTTTTTTTTTCCATTTTTATTGCCACATATTTAGCAATATTAGCTAAGGCCAAGAAAACTCATGGAATTTAGGGATTGATTGAATTTCTGTACTTCGCCTCTGCTTCTTGACACACACACACACACACACACAGACACACACACACACACACACACACACTAACTATCCTTCTGAGGACCTTCCACTGACATCATTATGAATACAACTAATGGCTGCTGTTCCTACATTAAATTTTAACCCTAAACTTGACGTTGACATTTCATACATACCAAGATATTAATACATTTGTGCACCCGCACACACACACACACACACACACACACACACACACACACACACACACACACACACACACACACACATACTTTACTAAGTGCAGAGGCAATAATGTGTGAATATCACAACATTTTAAATCTAAATATGTGTGATATCTGTTCATCTGTGTTTCCTTTCCCCATCTGTGTGTGTGTGTGTGTGTGTGTGTGTGTGTGTGTGTGTGTGTGTGTGTGGGCAGGACTAATATTACTTAGTACGATACTCTTATGTATGATTACACTGCTCTGTAATTCCTGTATGTGTGCGGGTGTATTCCCACACGGCTTTCTAAGATCAGTGATTCATCCTTCCGAATAACTCACAAGGAATTCCTACCCCACCCTACACATTCCCTCCTTCTGGAGTACACCATGTAGTATGTGTGTGTGTGTGTGCGTGTGTGTGCGTGGACGTGCATGCGCCCCCTACTGGAAAACTGTAGTCCCCCAGCAGCCACCCTCCCAATCTTGACCACACCTCAAATTCCAGGATATGGAGTAAATCTGACATTTCTTTGAAAATGCCCATGTAGTGCGTATGCATGACATATAAGTGAAAATTCAGTTATTAAATTAAATTCAGTCCTATGGAATTATTTCGGAATTCTGTAGCTGTCAATATAAGATAGAAGTTTTAGACACGGTTTACAAAATGCGTCTGATGATTTGGTGGTCTTGCTGGTGTTAATGAATACTTCTTAAAATAAAGGTTTGTGGACACCTGACCATAAAATTGGCATGTGCTTGTTTTTGAACATCCCGTTCCAGATTTCATCTCCATTTGCTGTTATAATACCCTCCACTCTTCTGGGAAGATGTTCCACTAAAGCCACAAGGGTGTTTGTAAAGTCATGTTCTGATGTAGTTGAGGTGAGGATCTCTGGGGTGCAGTCAGGGTTCACATCCATTGTTCAGTAGGGTTCTTAGGAGACCTTCCACACACTTCCAAACCATGAAAAGCAGATCTTCATGGAGATGGCTTAGTGCTTAGTTACTGCCTTTCTGACATGCATATTATGACAACTGTGTGTGTGTGTGTGTGTGTGTGTGTGTGTGTGCCACAGCTAGGTGTAACAGATGTTGATCTATGTCTTGGCACTACCAACGTAGAAGCTTTAAAATCTGTGCATGGATCTGAAACAGAAGCTGCAGCACAAATGGAAGAATTATGAACTTAAAAAGCATAAAAGCCTCCAAATGCTGAACAAGAAATTCAGCGTTCGTGTTAAATATGTCTCAGGTTTTCAAAGGTCTTGATGTGGTGTGTATGTGTGTGTATGTATGTGTGTATGTTTTGATTTCTCTTTGCCGTGCTTTTGCTCTGGGGGCTTCCACAAGCTCCTGCCTGACATTACTGGCACACTGCGATGGGAACATTTACTAAAACGAAAACTCAGAATGACTCACACATCGGTCTATCCAAAAGTGTACTCGTGGAGTTTGATCTCGTGTGTGTGTGTGTGTGTGTGTGTGTGTGTGTGTGTGTGTGTGTGTGTGTGTGTGTAAATCATTGACATGACATAACCTTTGTCTTTCATACACTCACTACATCACCACTAATATGACAATTGTGCTAAATCCTACAGTTTTTAAGATATGTTTTTTTAAAACCGTTCATCTATTTCCACATATGAATCCTTTCCTAACATTTCCTAAAAACATGAGTGTACATTGACTACTAAACTAAATAGCCTCTCTATGTGAATAAGTGGGTGAATATGTGTGTGTACTGGCGTCTAATCCAAGTTGTATTTCCTTCCTCATATCCAGGAATACCATTCTGTGAATAGGTCAGAACCCTGACCAGAATGAATTGCTTACTTAAAAGAAATATAACATGTTCTTCACAGATTAATGACCATCACGAGCATGAGAACATGGGAACATCCTTTTTGAACACCCTCTGACCTTTTATCATCTCCAACTATTTATGTTCGGTCATGTTCCAATAAACACACTTTCTATTGATTGGTTACTATTATCATTATATCAATGCTTGGTTCAAATCCAGATACTGGATGTTCAGTTATGTTGTTTGACCCTTTTTGTGTTCCACTTTCTATATTTGAGTTAAATGGGTTAATGAGTCTGATGAGTTTTTATTTATTCAATTCCTCAATTTCCACTTATTAACTAGGAGAAATCGCTTATTTAATAGGTGGAAGGATGTGGTCGTTTCTCAGCTGCTGTTCCTCTCATAGCTCATATCCACACACAGCTTCGAGCTCAGCATTTCCCCCTTTTCCTGTTAGATAACAGTCAGCAATACAGCAAGAGGAGAAGAGAGAGGAGGCTTCATATCCTTTCTGGGAGCTGTAATCAGAAACACACACACACACACACACACACAGATATACAGTGTGTGTTTTATTAGCAACCTTCAGGAGTTTGGCAGACTGCTGTTGAAAGCCAGAGCAGAAGGAAGGTAATGAGAGCCAAGGTTCTGGTGAGCTGGGAACCATGCCTCGGCTGAAACAACCCAAAACACACACTTTACAGCATACTGATGTAAACACACCTTCATTACACACAGGAACTAAATAGTAAACATACAATATTTATAAATTAGAGCAACATTTTAACCTGAAGATTGTAAAGTCTTAAAAAAAAAAAAAAAAGGAAACAGGATTACAAGATAACAATTCTTTATCATCTTCAATCGTTCAATTTATTTTTATTTGTATTGCACTTTTAACAATGAACATTGTCTCAAAGCAGCTTTACACAGATTATGTGGTGAATATGTTCTTTATAAACGTAAGTTTGTCCCTGATGAACAAGCAGGGGACGACTGTGGCAAGGAAAAACTCCCCAAGACGGCATAAGGATGTAACATTGAGAGGAACCAGACTCAAGAGGGAACCCACCCTCATCTGGGATGCACCACATGTCCATTTATTGCAGATATATGCGATGTTGTGGGGAACAGTGATGGTGATCAGAAGCATAGAAGTCTTGAATCAGTGTTGACATTAACTACAGTCCAAATCCATCCTCAAAGCTTCTGTTCTTACTCCCGAATTTCATGGAACCACCCAAGGCGTTGATGAGAAACCGTCCCCAGCTGCACAGAGTGGCCTCCAAACGTGGAAAACACTATCCAGAGGCAGGCCTGGACAAAGTAGGAAGATCTGCAGAGAAAAGAGGGGCAGGAACAGTGGTCACTGGAACCTCAGGAGCATGTTTAACTCGACCGAAAGTTCATATCTGGCTCGCTGATTTGAGTTCGTCCCTGCGCACAGTTAAAAATGATGTATGATTGACCCTTTTTGTGTTCCACTTACCGTATATGGTTCTGTTCTGTAATGATTTAATCTATGGTTTTTACCCTTTATACTTTGTATGTTGATTGACCCTTTTTGTGTTCCATGTTCCAGTGATTTTTTTTTTATAAAATTGTATTCATATGAACGCCTTTCTATAAAATATCCTAATATTCTGTATTTCTGATTGAACCTTTTCGTGTTTCGTGTTCTGGTGAAAAGATTTTCAGGATTAGAATCAATTCTGTCTCTTCTGATCCTTTTCCTATTCCAACTTCCATATTTGGTCACAACTTCCTGTTCTCATTAGTAGCAGAAGGCAATCTACACCAAACCTACAGCATTAACGAAAAAAAAGAATGAAAGAAAGGATTAGGATGTGCGTCTTGTCCTGAAAAGAGCTTTGCCATAATGAGATTATGCCATCCAGCCCAAAAGAGAAAAGGAAATTGATCTTGAATTAAAAACTGATCTCGGTTGTGATGATCGTTATTGAGGCCCAGTGTGTCTTTATAACAGTGTAAAGGATCACACTCCTGAGAAAGAAATGATTTAAGATTTTAGTCACTGTTTTAATTACTGAGGAGCTATTACTGTCTGCCACTTTCCATTCACACACACACACACACACACACACACACACACACACACACACAGAGATATAAAAACGTAGAGAGAGAGAGAGAGAGAGAGAGAGAGAGAGAGAGAGAGAGGCGTTTTCCTTTACATCACCAGGGGGCAGTAAACTCAAACTATTCATCTTCTTCTACATCATGATTAATGAGCAACGTGATCGAATCCGATCCAGAGATTGTAAAGAGATTCTCTACATAGTAACTGTTACCACCCTGAAGTTGATCATTATCCTGTTCCAGCACACTCGAGGTGTTTTATTTCTCTTATAAACTTTAAACATTTGGCAGACACTCCTACACAGAGCGACTTACAGTTGTCTCATTAAGACCGATCAGTTGAGGGTTAAGCTTTGCTCAAGAGCAGTGGTGTCGCTGGGATTCTCTGAGACTTCTCAGCGTGGTCTGAAGGCCAAAACGGAGAGAAAAATATGCGTTTAAAAATAAAAACGTATTCGTTTGGACATGGCTTAAGTCCATGATAAAGTCCTATAACTTCTGTCCATACTGGTTGCATAGGTAAATATGAGCCTAAATGGATCAGGAGGGTGAAATGGAGCTTGTTGTTTTATCAACGTGTCTTTTCGCCTTCACACCGAAGTTTGTTTAAGGTCAAGTTGCTGCTGCAAAACTGATAGAAGTGATACAGTAAAAGACCTGCAGTGTGATTTATCCCAGACCTCATCAGCTCCTTTTCTCTCCTCTATAATAAAGCAGTGACTCGAGCGAGCACGAAAGCTCCACCACATCTCCGAAAAGGTCGTTTCAAGCAGCAGTTGCTGGCTGTAACCCAAATTACCGAGCACGTAAATCTGTGGAATTGCCGAGCTGAAGCGAGCAGCATGGAGAAGCTGGATTAAACGAGCTGAGAAGGCGGCGAGA
>MU563656.1:5784247-5791747 GCA_024362625.1 Silurus asotus
ACGTTTAGTGACAAGTCAGAAATGGACCTGGAAACTAAGATTGATGAGTATCTCATTCGCAGTTATTTATGAGAAGAAAATAAAGGAACTACCGAAGTGCATAAAAAAATGCAGAGCGAATAAAAGAATTTGGGAATGCGAACTTTCGGAAAAATTAATATCTGTTGTTTGACTGGTGTTTTCCGACTGCAGTTCAGAGCAAATCACAGGTTTATATATTTCCAATTATGTAAAAATAAGCATTCTCTGAAGAGATCTTTATTTGAACATCTATGAAAGGAGTCACCAGAGTCAGTGATCAAAAAGAGGCACACAATAGTAAAGGATGCCTGAGGAAACTACTTTGGACTTTGGAAACCCCCGAATCTGTTCTCAGCATGATATGATATGATTTCCATTGGTTGGAGTGAAAGATCTCCTGCTATAGAGCTCCAACACTACTGAACACTTTTGGGATGAATGTGAAAGCTGAATTCACCCCAGACCTCCTCACCTTCTCACCTACATCAGTACCTGACTTTACTTACACCCTTGTAGCAAAATGAGCACAAATCTCCACAAAGTCTAGTGGAACATCTTCCCAAAAGAGTGGAGCTTCTAAAACAGCAAACGGGGACTTAATGTGGAAGCACATATCCGTCTTATAGTTAGGTGTCCAAAAACATTTGACCCATATTTTCCCGTTGTGCGTTTATACCTCGCTGAATTTCTTTTTTTTTTAGAAGCTCTCACATGTTATATTTGCTCATTCTTTCTGTTGGTCCTTGAGCAGAAAAAGCAACAGTGCAGAACCTCTCTTTAGGAAAATTATTAATGGTTTGGATTATGCATAATTCTGTTTTGTAGACGGATTGACTAATAGATAAATGTGAAAAGAGGTAGATGTTTTAGAATTTCCCGCTTCAATACATGTGGGTATGTAAACTTTTGCACTCTGCTCTTGCTTTGATAAGTGATGGTGAATAAAGACAATTTGTACTGTATGATCATTGAATTATTAAACATGCACACACACACACACACACACACACACACACACACACACACACACACTAAGCAACAGGCTGAAACATGGCTGAATGAAATCACACCACTAATTGTCTGATCCACAGTCAGTGATCTCCAGCAGTAGTATTTCCAGTCGCTCCTGTGGCGTCTGATGTCATCATCTCTGTCCCACCGTCTCATACAAGAGCATTGTTGCCAGTGGAAAAGTAAACAGACACAGGATTTGCTCTCGTCTCAGGATCCCGTTGACAGCTGGCCGCCATCCCACGCTCTCCCCACCTTCCTACCACCCTACAGTATTTACTTACTGCACAGGAGAAAGGAAATCTATTCACGCAGCATCCACACCACCACCACCAGAACCTTCAGTTAAATCCATACAGTAACAAGGGTGGGATTGCAATTTTTATCCAGGTATTGATACACAAATACATTTTTGTAGGTAGATAGAAGTGGTTAAGGAATTAAAAATGTGTACAGACGTAAAAGTTATTTGGCGTATAAAGTGTGTGAAAGAGTTCCTTTGCTTGTGTGATGTTTCTTTTCACCTACAGTACGTGACTTCTGCAACATGTCCTGGAAGTCTTCTTTTCGAATAGTGTCAAGCACTTTCTTTTTTGCGCAATGGTTTTAAAACGGTGATTATTGAGCCGGATCTTCATCTTCAGGAAGAGTAAGATGGGTGCCCACGTGGTCAGAATAGCAGACGTGGTACACGTGGTCTCAATAACACCAGTTGCACAGCTCCCGATGTACACAGGTGATGACTTATGAAGGTCGGTGCTCCCTGTGACTGTGCATGCAGCCTTGTGCTGCCATCTGTTGGCGTGTTACAAACCTCAGACAATCTAATGGTCAAGTGTCCACAAACTTTTGTCAATAAAGTGTATATATAATATATTAGTATTATAGTATATTACTGATTAGAAGGGAATGAGAACTTTAGTTGGGAACAGTAACTCCCCACCATCTAACCCTTGATTAGTTTCATGTAACAGCATGACGATGAGTGTATATTCCATTATTTCGATTATGTTCAACCCCACGATACAGATGATGGTGTGTCAGGGTGTATGATGTAAAGCATACACATACAACATGGCATCGAGATGATAGTGCAGTACGAGAGTCAATGAGGCATGAAATGACTTATTCCTACAATACTGAACATATGGAACTAATCGTGCATCACACATTATCAGAGTCACACAGACAGAAGCAGAGGAAAGCAGCAGCCAGATGGAATCTCTGCAGGGTGCCAAAATTATTGCACATGTCTCACTGAGACGTGGAGTAAAAAAAACAACGAACCTCTGGTTTACACTTACTGTTGGACACATGAGTCAAGTTTTCACATGTCCAATAATTGAACATTAAGACACACACACACACACACACACACACACACACAAGAGCAATGAGAAAAGGGACAGCTTTTATACAAATAGATTTTTAATGAAATGAAGCAGGATCGAGCATAGTGCCAGTGTGACATGCTGGAATCGATGTAGTCATGTAGCGAAGCTTCATTTTCCTGCATAATCAAAATGATAAAGTATAAATGATACACAGCTCTCTGGTCGAAGTTCTTGGTGTCCTGGAGCAGCATCAGCATGACAGATTGTCTGTTAAATATTTCTCCTTCAGATCAGTGTAAAAATAACAAATCATCCAAAAACCAATTATAACGAAAGTCCTGCCGATTAAACTGGAGCACGTTCACCAATTCATCAAACGTTCAAACTAAGATTTGCCTTCTGTCGAAATCCATTAATGCAATATTAAAATCTATCTGTCCATCATTCTATCCACTGGCCCATTTACATCTATTCATCCATCTATCCATTCATCCACTCAGCTCTTTCCGATACTTTATCTATCCATTCATCTATCCATGTTCTTCCACATATCCAGTTGAAGATCTATCCAGCATTCTTTCTTTTAGCCATCCACTAAAGAACTATGCAGCCTTCCATCCATCCATCCATCCATCCATCCATCCATCCATCCATCCATCCATCCATCCATGTCTTTTAATCCAATCATGAATTCCTTCACTTGTTCCTTTAGCCATCCTTTTATCTTCCAGCTAGCCATACAAAAATCCACCCACCATTCCATCTATCCATCTATCCATCCATCCATCCATCCATCTATCCATCCATCCATCATCCATCCATCCATCCATCCATCCATCCATCCATCCATCCATTTATCCATCCATATTCCTATTCTCCCAATCCCCCCAATGCAATTTACATTCATTTGCACATTTATATAGATTTCTTTGATCAGCCTTATTACATGTTTATTTTGCCATCCTCTCATCTTTCCAGTAATCAAACATTCATCCATCCATCCATCCATCCATCCATCTATCCATCCATCCATCCATCAATCCATGTATCTTTTAATCCATTCATGCATTCCTTCATCCATCCATGCATCTAACCATTTATTTGTCCATCCATTCATCTTTTTAACATGCACCAACAAACTGTACTGTACAACTGTACAAATGACTGTAAAAGACTGTAGAAAGATCATCACTCATAATCACACACTCCAGTGCTCATGTTAGTTCTCACTCTCCAGTGTTCTGTATTGTTTAAAGACTATAATCACACTCTTGACGTCACCCAAATGAGGATGGGTTCCCCTTTCGAGTCTGGTTCCTCTCAAGGTTTCTTCCTCATAAAATTCAAGTTAGTTTTTCCTTGCCACAGTCTCCATGGCTGCTCATCAGGGATAAACACACATCATTCACATCAACTGTTAAATTCTATCTAAAGCTGCTTTGAGACAATGTCTGTTGTGAAAAACGCATTAGAAATAAACTTGACTTGACTTGACTTACTAACCATAGCAAAGCTGTTGGCTGGATATTTCCAGATAATAGACAGCTTTCACACCAGACCTGATAATGAGATGTTTATAAATTCCTGCAATACTTCATGCCAGAAAAATCCTTCAGAAGGTCACGAGTTTTCTCATGATGGCCCTTTTCAAATAATGGAGGTTGAAAATGACTCCATCGACAGTAATTTACACCTACAGTGCATCTGATATGGTAGATCATGAGAGCTGATTGGTTTAATAATGTGTGTTTGTATTTGGGTGTAAGTTTGTCCTATAGAAAAGCATTAAAAGAACATTCTGCAGTTACACACATTAGTATAGACACCTTGGTATTGATTTCCTGAGCTTAATTAAACACAGAGTGACCGCTGTATTCTGCTGAGAGCGTCCTGTGGTCAGCTTCGAGTCATTTATCTCCTCAATGGTTCTGGAGATAGGAATGTAATTGTGTACTCGTGTAGAAAATCAAGCAACGTTACAGAAACTAAATGCTTCTCAAGAACCTGGTGTTTTCACCGAGCATTCGATTCCATCCATCTCTAAATAAGAAATATATCTACTTATTTATCCATCATTCTATCCACTAATCCATCCATCTTCCTGTCTATCTCTTCATTTTTCTGTTCCTCAACCCATCCATCTACAGATCTATCCATTAATCTATCTATGCATTCATAATGTACACATTAGGATGCAAGACAGTTTCAGGTCTTTATAAATCTCTGGGATGAATTAAGAACTTGTAGGTTCTTGATGATCTCATTATTTGGGTAGGAACATTATGTACCACATGACAAGAAATACTTGCCTACAGGTCTCAGACCAGGAGCAGTAGCTTGAAGAGCTCAGAACAGCACCAGAAGCATGTAGAGGAACAGCAGACATTAAAATGGGAACAAGGAATGTCAGCATGGAACTAGTAATAGCATCAGGCCAGGTTGAAAGCAGAAACTTGTAGACCTCAGGATGGAAGCAGTAGTAGACATGAAAACAGGAGCTTGGGAAGCCCATGATGGAATCTATGGTTGACATCAGCGTTTAAGCAGTAGCTTGTACAATTCTTAATGGAATCAGTAGTAGACGTAGAAGCAGAAGATTGTAAACCTTAGTATGGATGCAGTAGTATACATCAGAGTGGAGGAGGAGCTTGTGAACCTCAGGAAAAAAGGGCAGAAGTAGTTTGCAGAAAGGTCTTGCTGACTGGTATCAAAGCACACACATGTATACTTCAGGACAGAATCAGTAGTAGACATTAGAATGGAAATAGAAGCTTCTAAACCTCAGAATGGAATCAGTAGTAGACATCTAATGGATTCAGGACAATGTGAACCTTAGTATGAAAAAAATTGTAAACATAAGCATGAAAGTAGGCACCTATGAACTTCAGGATGGAAGCAGTAGTAGACATCAGTATGGAAGCAGGAGTTTGTGAACCTCAGGATCCAAGTAGTAGTAGACATCTGATGGAAGCAGGAGCTTGTGAACCTCTGGATGGAAGCTGCTTCAACCTCAGGATTGAGGTTACACGATTTGGTTTTGAAACATATCTGATGTTAACCACAAAAGAATGATTCACTCACAACGTCATCCTGAAGTCAATTTCATCCTCGGGCGAATACTGTCAACAACAATTCTCTCAGTTGACAGCATGCACACACACACACACACACACACACACACACACACACACACACACACACACACACGAGGTCAAATCACTATGTTATCAGAGGGCATCCTATTTAAGAGAAGTCAAAGAGATTTATTCATGTGTACTGTGTGCAGCCTGGTGGCTGCGAATGCGGGTTTTATGTAAGTGCTTTATTTTTTTTTGGCAGTGGATGGAGCTTCGGTGTCAGTTATGACATCATAACCTGGCCTGTGACCTGTCAATTAATTAACTAAAAACCATAACCACGTCAGGGGTTTTGCTTCGAATCCCTTTCTTGGTTTCTCCTCATGGATTCATAACTTGAAAACCCAGGACATACACACACACACATATATACTGGTTTACCTGTTGTATGGGGACCAACTTTGTAGGGACCACCCTTTCTAAAGGTTTTAGAGGACTTTCACACTATCAAGAAAATGTGCCTAATGGGGACTTTATTTGCATATTACTGCATATTATTTGCATAATACACACACACGTTCCCGTATGATTTGTGGGGACCTTGCACCAACAATACGTATGTTACTAGTGATAAATAAGTCTTTATAAGTAAGTAAGTAAGTAAGTAAGACCATTTGTAAATTTGCATTTAAAAAGGGTTTAAACTCACACACACCCACACACACTTATCTGTATCACTCCCTAGTGATTCAGCCTTGTTAGTCACTCCTTCACACAGTGCGTGTCTCATACAAAGCTCGTTTTTTGGTTTTCTTTTTGTCATTCCAGACGATAAATGCCGCTTCCAATTTATGCACACAAACTTTCGCAACCCTTCCGTCGTTATCTTCAAATGCCAGCGCATTCAGAAGGACAAAAATAAGTGCTGCAAACTCTCCACAATTAAATAGCAAAAGCACAAGAGGCCGCCCACTCCAGTCCCGCCTGCGGCCTTCTTATTAAACCCTGCTTTAATTAAAAACCAGTGTGAGAGTGCCGTTCTGGACAGTCACTCTGTACACCACACATTCAAACACATTGTGTTAGGAATTTGTCAGGGCTGTAGTACTGATATCACTTCCTGGGAAAAATCCCAGATGAAAGTATAACAGTATTATATATTTATCTGGAATCTATTTGTTCTTTACAGAAAAAGTGTAGAGCTCTTATCTACTAAAGGAAGCAAATCCTTAGTTCTTTGCAAATCAATTTGTTGGCAGTGTTGAATTTTCCATGGTCAATGAATCAGTCAATGAATAAATGAATCAACAAATAATTATTCAAAATCAATATCCAATCAGTTCAGGGAACATTGCAAGCATTGCATTTCTTCAATATGAGATGTTACTTCAGATGTGCGAAGAAACTGAAATTATAAATTAAATAATAATAAATAATAAAAAATAAAATTAAATAATTACAATGACTGAATATTGAATAGTTTTCAATATAGAGTTTTTTCTATTTAGGGTCGTTTTTGTTCATATCATTATTACTAAAAGATTTTTCAATATAGAGGAAATTTCGGATTTTTAGTTCTAACATCTGAAATTTGTTTTGTTCACTTTTTTGGGAACGAGCTTCAGAATCTTGAAGCCTGTACTCTGATTGGCTCTTTGTACACCAGTGTCACCGCACCAAGATTTGCACACAGTTTTCAAGGTGAAATTTTCCTACCGATGTCAATCATAATCACAGAATCTAGTCTTTTAAAGGCGTTAGGTTTTGGTTTAAAGTAGTGAGCGATGAATACATTTGAAAAATGACTATAATTGGTCAACAACTCTGTCAATCAAAGTGTAGAAGATAAATAAAAGTGGTTATCGGCACAATATTTGAATTCTGGCTTTGTTTGAGTAGTTTATAGATAAATAGGCAGAATTTTGACTCTGGATGCATCACTAGTTTTCAAATAAAGATGCTTTATAATTGTCACTTCACAGCAGAGTGAAATTTTTTCTTCGCATATCCCAACATATTAGTAAACTTTCGTTTAGGGTGCAGAGTCAGGCATGATA
>MU563656.1:5796747-5909857 GCA_024362625.1 Silurus asotus
GAGAACAAATAACTGGAATAATACGTGAGGGACTACATGCTGTAACAGGGCTGATGAGGGTGACAAGGAAACAGGTGTAAGTGATTAGTGACATGTGACGAGGTCATGTGAGATGTGGAGACTGATAGGAGATGTGCTGTTGGTTTTAGGCATAATCCTAACAGTTACCTTATGGAGTCGTCTCTTATTCTTTAACATCCCCCAAAAGACCACCACCGAGTGCTACTGGTATAAATACGACTGATACTTTCAATGACCTTAAAGTCTACAAAATATAGCTAAGCTGCGATTTCCGAGGTGCGATCGATGGTAAAAATGGCGTAAATGCACTTCTCTGTTCTTTTCCTCATGTCTGGATGGTGTAATTAACCTTTGTGTCACCTTTTATACTTACCCAGAGTGCACTGGGGCCCAGAGACTTCCTAAAAGGACCACTCACACTGTGTGTGTGTGTGTGTGTGTGTGTGTGTGTTTGGTGTGGAAAGGTAGACTCAGCACAGTGACACAGTGACGTACGGGTTGGGATTCAGACGTGTGGTTCTGCTGACGAGCAACAGTTTTTTTCCCTGTAATTTGTTATAAAAACACTACAAATAAGAAACTAAAAGAGAACAGACTTTTTGACATTTTATATACAACAGAACAAATCAAATGCTTTTGTAAGCCTCTTTTTTTAAGCACACAAACATGATTCTTGATTCTGATTGGTCAGACGTTGTTCATTAAAATGCAAATCACATATTATATTCATTCCCTTGTTGTCACGTTACGTTAGCGTTTCTATAGTAACCGCTCACACTCGGTCAAGTCATTGTGTATTTATAACTATAACTACGTGTGTGTTTGTGTAGGTGTTTAGGTGTGTTTTTGAGTAGGTGTTTAGGTGTGTGTTCGAGTAGGTGTTTAGGTGTGTGTTTGAGTAGGTGTTTAGGTGTGTGTTTGAGTAGGTGTTTAGGTGTGTGTTTGTGTAGGTGTTTAGGTGTGTATTTCTGTATTTCTGTAGGTATTTAGGTGTTTGTTTGTGTAGGTGTTTAGGTGTGTGTGTATTTGTATAGGTTTTTAGATGTGTATGTATTTAGGTGTGTGTTTGTGTAGGTGTTTGGGTGTGTGTGTGTGTATTTCTGTAGGTATTTAGGGGTGTGTTTGTGTAGGTGTTTAGGTGTGTAGGTGTGTGTGTATTTGTATAGGTGTTTAGGTGTGTAGGTATTTAGGTGTGTGTTTGTGTTGGTGTTTAGGTGTGTAGGTGTGTGTGTATTTGTATAGGTGTTTAGGTGTGTAGGTATTTACGTGTGTGTTTGTGTAGGTGTTTAGGTGTGTAGGTGTGTATTTCTGTATGTATTTAGGTGTGTGTTTGTGTAGGTGTTTAGGTGTGTGTGTATTTGTATAGGTTTTTAGATGTGTATGTATTTAGGTGTGTGTTTGTGTAGGTGTTTGGGTGTGTGTGTGTGTATTTCTGTAGGTATTTAGGGGTGTGTTTGTGTAGGTGTTTAGGTGTGTAGGTGTGTGTGTATTTGTATAGGTGTTTAGGTGTGTAGGTATTTAGGTGTGTGTTTGTGTAGGTGTTTAGGTGTGTAGGTGGGTGTGTATTTGTATAGGTGTTTAGGTGTGTAGGTATTTAGGTGTGTGTTTGTGTAGGTGTGTGTGTATTTGTATAGGTGTTTAGGTGTGTAGGCGTGTGTGCGAGGTGAAACATGGAGCGGATGAAAGTGAAATGAGACGTTTTTGTAACACAGTAAAACAGCAAGCAATTAAAAGCCTCAGTGTCCACCCACAGGTGTTCCAAACCCCACTACCGTGTGTGTGTGTGTGTGTGTGTGTGTGTGTGTGTGTGTGTGTGTGTGTGTGTGTGTGTGTGTGTGTGTGTTAAAGGGAATTTATATACATAGAATGAAGAAAAGAAAACAGATTTTTTGGAAATTGAATTTTAGTTTGCTTTGACAGTGTTCACTTTCTGACTGCAGCCCATTTGTTACTCTGCACTGATTGTTTGTGTGTGTGTTTTGTGTGTGTGTTTTGTGTGTGTGTGTGTGTGTGTGTGTGTGTGTGTGTGTGTGTGTTTTATATTTGCATTTAAATGGTTAATGAGAAGTTATTGGTAATGTATTCATGATACTTGTTTTGTAAATCACACTTAGATATGTCTAACTCATTTCAACACACACACACACACACACACACACACACACACACACACACACACACACACACACACACACACACAGGTTTCTGTTGTTTGTCCTTTTCAGTCACAGGTTCGCTGTACAGATCATGGTGTCTGCTCTCTTCTGTTCTTATTGAAGTAGAACTGATGGGCTCTTTTTCCCAGCATGCTTTGCTGCTGGCTGTGATCTCTGCTCCACTGCTCTGGCTCGTCTCCAGCAGGAAGGCAAAGTTCTTCAAGACCATCAGCTAATGGGAGGCAGAACAGATCCCCTGAGCAGCTGCTCCTCACTTTGGAAAGACACTATGACACAGAGAAGAAGTGTGCCTGTGTGTGTGTGTGTGTGTGTGTGTGTGTGTGTGTGTGTGTGTGTGTGTGTGTGTGTGTGTGTGTGTGTGCCTGTTTAAGAGCCATGGAGAGTTCCTGACTGCTAAAAGTGACAGCTGTTCTAGGAGCTGAATGGAAAGCATTAGCATATTTTATTTGAGAACATTAGAGAAGGGAAACCCTCCATCCTTCCTCCTTCCTCCTTCCTCCGACTTCATCTGGGTTCTTCCTTCCAGATGGCTTTATTATCGCACAGGGGAGAGCGCATCGTTCACTTTGTTTTGGAAATGCTCGTCTGATTCCAGCTGGATGAGATCTGTGAGCTTCTCGGAGGCTTACTGCTCTCTGGAGGAAGGTTCTAGTCCTGAATAGTGGTTCTTAAGGATGAGAGTCATTTTGCAGACCACCATACAGTATTATCCCCTCTCACACACACACACACACACACACACACACACACACACACACACACACACACACACACACATATATACAACCTGCACGCAACAAAACACACCATGTGCTCTTTGATATGAATGCTCTTATCCAAGGGTACTTCAAAGGTTCTTTAAAAGTTCTTCTCTACACTTTATAGTATCTTAAAAGGATGAGGTCAATCATGGGTAGTTTTACTTCTGCCTCACAATTCCAGCAAACCCTGGTCCTAATCTCAAGTTATTGTCTGTGTGAAGTTTCAAAGTTCTTCAGGTTTCTGTATGGGTTTCCTCAATTTTCTCTCCCAAAAACTTATAAAATAAGATCATTATGTGCATCTTGAACGTTTCACTCCACATTTAGTCTCCATTTATAGTTACCTCCACTCTTCTGGGAAGATATTTCACTAGATCTTGGAGTGTGGTGATACAAATGTAAGTGAGGTGAGCAGGCTACACAAAATGTTCTTTATGGAGGAATCAGACATGGACGGGAAGGTCAGGTGTCCCAATACTTTTGGTACTTTATTAGCAGGTTTAAGATGTATTGTGTGTGTGTGTGTGTGTGTGTGTGTGTGTGTGTGCAGTAAAGGACTTTAACCTGTAGGTTCCTCCACGGTCATGAACGGGAATCACCGGTGCTTGTGTGCGTTCGTGTGTGTGTGTGTGTGTGTGTGTGTGTGTGTGCGCACTCGCGCGCGCGCGCGTGTGTGTGTGTGTGCGTGAGCTTGAAATAAGCAGGTGATGCTGCTACTTTATTAACAATATAACAATAGTATTACTATTAATAATGATTATAATGATGCTGCTGATGATGATGATGGTGGTGGTGGTGATGATGAGATGATGATGATGATGATGATGATGATGATGATGATGATGAGATGATGATGATGATGATGATGATGTGAAACATGAGAAAGAAAAGAATCGTGACTTAGAAAAAAGCCCACAGGGACACAACTATTGATTGCATCCTCCACCCCCACCTCTCTCTCTCTCTCTCTCTCTCTCTCTCTTTCTCTCTCTCTCTCTCTCTCCCCCCCCCCCTCTCTCTCTCTCTCTCTCTCTCTCTCTCTTTCTCTCTCTCTCTCTCTCTCTCTCTCTCCTCATTTCCTTTCCTCTTTTTCTCCAAGTGCTGCAGAGGAGCTGCTTACTGCATCGCGGGGGAGGAAGTACTGTATACACCAGGACGCAAAGAGGGGAAGAAAAAGAAGGGGGGAATAAGAAAAAGAAAACCAGAGAGCTCTTCATCACTCCACACTTCCGTGCAGTGGGATAGCGTTGGGGAAATACCCGGGTGAGAGGACGCGCGCGCGCTCTGCTGGATCCCCGCTGCGCTTAATTTTTTTGCTTCTATTGCACCGGTAAGTTCCTGCTATATATATGTGTGTGTGTTTGTGTGTGTGTGTGTGTGTGTGTGTGTGTGTGTGTGTGTGTGTGTGTGTGTGTGTGTGTGCTTGTGCATGTTTTTGTTTGTGTCCAAAAAAAAAAAAAAGAAAAGAAATCCCAGCTTTTGAAATTCCGCGTGTGAAGGGAAGGGAGCGGAAGCCGCAATGGGAGCTGTCACGACTTTGAGTGATGCGCGCGCGGGATCACCGATTCCGTGCATGCGGTATTCCATGAGTTATCTCGTGCATTGTCTCGTGCATTAAATCGTGCATTGTCTCGTGCATTAACTCGTGCATTGTCTCGTGCATCACTTCTATGAAGAACTCAATTTTTTTTTAATTAAAGCGTTTGACAGGAACTCGTGTGTGTTTTGCGCGTGCCAAATGCTCAAAAAATCGCTCTTGTACTTTTACACAGCAGTGCCAGTGAGAATAAAAAAAAAAAAAAAAAACATGATCTGCACTGGATGCATTAGGATGCATTAGATTTCCTTTTTGAGGTAGAACTAAAATGCTACCTGTGTAGATACCATGAAGGTATTTAGAAAAGTAGTGCTATACCTTTTTTTTATGGTTTTGGGTTTGCTGACATCTTGACACTAAAACCCATTCCCACAATGCAGAGTTAAAACCTTTTTTCATGGTGCATTTCCTTTCCCAGGTGAAAGATGTGTTTTAAATGTGCAAAAAAAACCATACCTGTAATAGTATACTATTACAGGTATGGTTTTTTTTGCACATTTAAAACACATCTTTCATATCAACCACCATTTTCCTGAAAAGCCCAATGTAATTCCTGCAAAATAATTTTTCTAGGTTAACGCTGCTGTTATTCCTGATTCTGTTTTGTCGTTTTGTTCTATAATTTTTCCCCAAATGTGTATAAAAAATATTGTACTTTTTAATATACGCCAAAATATACTAAAAAAAAGCATGTATGCTTCCAACCGTTATATAATCGTTTACACTTTACAAGGTGAATGTCAGGTACAAAAGAGGTAGTAGACGTTACAGTACCTTAATCCAACCTTAGGAAGTACAGGTTCATCTCTTCCTTTCAGGCACACATTCCCTGATACACCTTTTTAGAAAATAAAGGCATTGAAGTTGACCAGATTATATTTAGATGCACACACTGAATGTAGAAATGCACATTACTTTCTGTGAATGAGGCCCATATTTTGTCACTGAACTGTAATATACAAGGTACGAAAAACAACAGAGGGAAAAAAAAAGAGAGATGAGGAAAGAAATTGATTCCTGTGTACACGCAATGAGGAGAGCCGAAATTTCATTAAGGGGACGCTGCTTGCGTCATAACCGCGGACTGTGATTGATGCGTTCTCCCTCATGCTGCTGGTGAAAGAGAAGAGAGAGAGAGAGAGAGAGAGAGAGAGAGAGAGAGGTGGAGTGAATGTTAAAGCATGTACTGCAGCCTTTCCAGCTCCATCACACAACCCTGTTTCCTCTGCTCAGCAAAAAAAATAAGGTTTTATCACAACAGAACATTGTAATTTCGGGATTTAATGTAATTTCCCTGCTTTTAAACCCAAACACACGTCCAGATACGATTTTTATCGAATATAAAGTTGTTTCTTTCGGTAAACACAACATACAGAAGTGAGGGATAATCTACTGAATCGCTAGATTTATGTTTCGGTGAATTTGCTCATATAATAATAACCACCACGGGAGATGCTCGGATTGTGTAATACATATTTTAAAAAATCTATATATTCTTTGATTTAATAATTAAATAATCACGTGAAAAATAATCAAGCGTGCAATGAAATCATGTAAGAAGAAATGGTTGTGAAATAAATCTCATAAACATAACATAATCTGGTAAGGTCATAGATTAACGAAAGAGATATATTAAAATTGAATGCACACCGACCCAATTTTGCTTCAGCACTGCTTTAAAGGTCACGACCTTTAACCCTGTATCAAGAACCATCTCGGTAACACGGCCTCTCCGTTAAATTTTCTCCATATGGTGTCGTCATAAAGTCATATATTTTTTTTCACAATCCTGGTTTGTTTGATATCGAGAAAATGATCAGCGTTGTGACGGTAATGTTTAATCAGCAAAGGCCAAAGGGCCTGAGTTTATCAGCTGGTGATGCTTTATTACTGATTTCCATCTGTTGGTAATGTATGTTGTCTTTTTGTCTTTTTTTTACTGTGGTTGTAGAGCTTACACACACACACACACACACACACACACACACACACACACACACACACACACACACACACACAGCTGCCGGGGAGGTTCCTACAGGCATCCATCATCATAGTGCTGGAGGAAAAGGTTCTGCCTTGTCTGCTGTTACATTCAAAAATCTGATTGGTCAGAAGATGGTGATTGATCTTTTTTGTATCAGTGGCTCAGACAGTATCACAGGTGTTTTTTTCTAATACAATACTTCTGTCTGGAGCAACAGATTGTTCACAGGGACTCAGACAGCAGACGTGTCAAAAAACAGGTGCATTTTTTTTTAGATGTTGATGAACAGTGACGTTTTTTAATAAGAAAGGAGTCTCCAGTGTCGGTGCTTCGTAACAGGAGAAAGTTCAATAAAGAAAGGCAAAAGGATTGTAAATAAAGTAACGAAGGTTAAGCTGCTTTATTACCTTACATATTACAAAAGCACTTAATTTTATTATACAATAAATTGGAAAAAGTAGAACTTCAGCAAAAGTTCTGGTTAAATTGATGTACTCGCTGCAGGTGTGTCACGTAGCTGAGAAAAGCCATTTAGAAAACTGAGTATAAAGTAATCGGGCTCAGAGCACAGCCAGATAATCACGAGACAAAAATTAATCACAAAAAAACAGTGTACAATGGGAAATAACACATTTAGTACGTTCTGGTTCGTGTTTGGAATATAAATCATATTTCATTCGGATTACAAAGAATAAGGACTGACTTTAGTGGATGTATTGTGCTATTTGCTAGTGATGCTAAACCCGCTAAAGAAGCTAACAATGCTAATAATGATGAACAATGCTATACGTAGCAGACAAAAAAGGACATATAGAAAAATAAGTTTTATTTATAATTGACTAGGAGCTTGTTTTATTGTGCTTTTTTTTTTATTGTGACATGTCCAAGAATGCTTGAAAGGGATGTCATAATAGTCCTTGCTAATGCTAACGCTAATAGAATGACGATAGCTTCTGGTTGCTATGTACATGGGGAGCTCGTGAAGTTAAAAAACGGTACGAATGAGTGTGAATGTTACACTGGCGAAAATCTCGATCACACTCGCTCGTTTTTATTTTACATACATTATCTGTGCACATTAATTCGCTTCTCTTTTTTTTACTATTTTTAGCTAACTAGCGATATCTTTTCTATCTGTATTCGCAGCAGACATTGTGATGGATTGTCTCCATGTGTAATCCTGCGTCCTCTAAAGCTTTTTTTATGTCCTGTGATTAATGGAAGGGCCAGCGGTGACTCTAGCGGCCCACGACAATGGCGTTGTTCGGAACCCCTCAGAAATGTGCTGTTTTGTGCGAGAAAACGGTTCACACTCAAGCCGCTAGCACACTACTGCAGACTCAGGAATGTGGAAGCTCTTTTGTTTGATATTTATTTATATATTTTTATGCCTTTCTACAGTGCGAGTTCAGCAATCGTTCAGCATTAGATCATAACAGATCACGCTGTGTGACGTGGATCTAATAAACACGTGTATGACACGTATATAGAATGTACGGTAATGATGCAGGTTAGTAAAGAAGAATAAAATGTCATCAGAACACTTAGAGTTAAAACATAGAGCTGGATGAGTGTTTTGGGATGTTAAGTTTGTAATGGGGAGCCTGAGGTAAGCCTACTTTAGTGTTAGCTTAGCATCAACGTAGAACTAGCTCACATAAACATTCACATACCACATACTGGTTATTGTCTTTATCTATTTCTTTTTTGCCTCAGTGGTTTTAAGCTTTTGCTCATCGTCATTTCATGTTATATTTTTCCTTTCTCTCACTCACTCTTTCTTTACTGTATTTCTGCACAGTGTTTCTGTCTCTCTATCACTCACACTCTCAGAAATTTTTTTTTCACTGAATGTCTGTCTGTCTCTCCCTCTCTGTCTCTTTCCACTCTCCTTCTTTCTTCATTGTCTATGCAAATATCTGTCTCTCTATCTGTCTTTCAGTCTCTTTTTTAGTCTTTTTTCACTAACTGTCTCTCTCTTTCACTCGCTTTCTTTCTTTTAGATTTTCTTTACCATCTGTCTGTCTTTCTTTCATGCCGTCTTTCTTTCTCTCTTCCTCTTGTAGTCTTTCTTTACTGTCTGTCTGTCTGTCTGTCTCTCTGTCTGTTTCACTCACTCACTCTCTCTCTTTTGGTTTTTCTTTACCATCTGTCTCTCTTTCATGCTTTCTCTCTTTCTCTCTCTATCTTCTTTACTGTCTATTTGTCTGTCTTTCTTTTTACTTTTTGTCTTTCTCTCTCTTAGTCTTTTTTTACAGTTTGTCTGTCTGCTTGTCTGCCTTTCATTCTCTTTTAGTCTTTCTTTACAGTCTATCTGCTTGTCTGTCTCTTTCACTCCCTCTCTCTCTTTTTGTTTTCTTTTACGGTCTGTCTGCCTGTCTGCCTGCCTGCCTGTCTGTCTCTTTTAATCTTTCTTTATCTATCTGTCTTTCAATCACTCTTTTGTCACTGACTGTCTCTCTCTTTCTCTCTCTCTCTCTCTCCCTCACACCTTCCACTCACTCTCTCTTTATCTTTATTTACTATCTGTCTGTCTGTCTGTCTGTCTGTCTGTCTCTCTCTCTCTCTCTCTCTCTCTCTCTCTCTCTGTTATCAGTGACTCTGATGCCAGCAGCACACTTCATCACTGTAATTGAATTTCAAAAGGTTTACATTAAAGAATGGAGTCTGTTCATATATATATATATATGTGTGTGTGTGTGTGTGTGTGTGTGTGTGTGTGGAGAGAGCAGGATAGATACATGCATATAAATGTGTATGTTTTCCATATATTGCATTTTTGTTTATTGTTGTGTCTTTAGATTTCCTGCTTTTTTGTGCCTATGTTTGTATTGCGTCACGTGTTTTTTTGTGTTTGTATCCTTTGTATGTGTTACTGTCAGGGATCCACCAGCCACACCTTCACTTATCACTCCAAGCCACTCTCCCACTTACTAATCAGCTACACCTGGCCCTCATCAGCTCCCATACTATATAACCCCTGTTCCTCCACCAGCTCATTGTCCGTTCTACAGCTTAGGCATAGAACACTGTCGGACTACCCAAGATACTAAGTATTGGGTTTTATTTGACTACGCGACTCTAGGGAGTTTGTCTTGCTTTTGCCTGATCACAGCTCTTACCTGGTTTAGTAAACCTGGGGTTTCCCTTTCTTTGCTTTGCCCTGCTCTTTTCTCATTAAAAAGCCTTGTGAATTTTACTTCTGTCTCCGGCACGTTCTTTTGCCTGACAGTTACGTACCTTTACGTATATTTGCATATTTTTGCACACCTACTGTAAGATATACATTCTACTTGTTATCTTCGGTCTTTCATATTAGTATAAAAATACCTCATGCCAATATGTCATATATGTAAATATTCATATCATTCATTTAATATATATTCATACAATTCTGCACCCACTTGTTAATAATTATTACTTTTTTCTCCTTTTTAATTTTACTGTGTAATATTGTTTCATGTTTAATATTTTATATTTGTTGTAGTTTGCCTGTAGCCTCACTGAAGAATTTCATTGTACAAACTTACATCTGCACATATAACAAATTAAACTTGAGACTTGTGTAAATCGGGTTTGTGCATATTGAATGTGCATTTGTGTATACTGTTGTGTGTGTCGTTGTTTTTAGATGTGTGTAAATGTGTGCTGCATTGCACCAGCACAGCTTCAGTGGATCTGTCGTCTTTGAAAAGATGTTTGTGTTTTCCCGGAGATTCAGGCGTTATCCTGAGTCTGTTCGATGCATTTACACACACACACACACACACACACACACACACACACACTCAACACTCACTAGTGTGTGGGGTTATGTCATATTATTTCTTCAGCCTAACTTTATGTTGAGAGTTATTTGGGAGCATACGCAGACACACACAAGGACTGTGTATAGGAGAAAAAGCGCACACACACACACACACACACACACACTGCATCTCACACTCACTACACACTCAGAGTTACACGCTGTGTAGGATTTAACCGCTAAATATCTTTACATGCATTGCTTTAGGGTCAAAGGGACTTTCCAAAGTGTATAAACAAAGTGTTGTTCTAATCTTTAGGCCCCGCCTCCCAAATCACAGACTGGCGAATGAAAATCTTACCTGCAGGCTATCTGTTGGTGTGTTAGAAAACTTTTTGGTACCACCTTGCGTATATATAAGACACACTCGTGGCTTGATATTATACTAAAATATTATATATATGTATATGCGGGGTTTCTAATTACATAAAGACTGTTAAACTTGCTTCTGAGGTTACAGTAACCAATGTTCCTTTCCCTTCTTTCTCTTCGGATCTGCCCAATTCATACCGAAGCCCTACCTCTGGATGGAGTTTTCTTCAAGTGGAGACCACTCTGTGGTGCAGCTGGGCATGGTTGAACCTTTAAAATCTAAAAATCTAAAAAGCTACTGAGCAACTCAAAAGTCTGCTACAATGGCTGACCAGTTTACACAAAGGGTTTTGCATTCAAGCATCACTACATCAATTTATCACAAAACATTACACCACAACACCAACAATCATGGAACTGTAATAAATGGACTGTGCCACCTAAATGAGGATGGGTTCCTTTTTCAGGATGGTTTTCTCAGGATTCCTTCCTCATGCCGTCTCAGGGAGATGGCATGAGGAAGTCACTTCGCCACAGTCGTCACTGGCACAAACTTATAGGAATTACATTCATACAGTCTTTTATACGACTAAATATCCTCTTTATCTCTGTAAAAACAAAAAAAATGCAATTTCCAAAACTATATATATCACGACTTCCAAGTTAAAAAAACAACAGTCGACAGGAGTGGCATTATCTGCGTTAGCGCTCGTGTCACCTGTTGAGGCCTCCGTGTGACACTTGAGCTTCAAATCGCTTTCAAGCTCTTTGACACATCTCTTCATCTCTCCATCTCCTCATCTCCATCTGACGTTATTTTCATCTCCTGGTTGCTGTTGTGTCTCTCTTTTATCTCGGTTGACAGTATCAGAAAAAGGAGTCGCCGTACACCCCCCACCCTCACCCCTTTATCCGAGCCGGGTGGTTGTCATGGTAACGGGGTGGTCCGGTGCATCTTAGCGATGAAAATATTGTGCTTTTATCTGTGTGGGGACAGAAATGTCTCTGCAATTGTGGAAATGTAGACTCACCCCTCGCACCCGATAAAAAAATTGTAACGCAGCAGTTATTTGGTTTTACACGGTATCCTTTTCAATCTTCATTAAGTAACAATTTACTGGAGCTGATTAATAAATCATTAATTATTCATCGAAGACGGTAGGGGAGGCTTTAATGAGGGGCTGTCGATTGCCGAGGCTTAGGGGCGCTAAAGGTGTGATTACTGCACAAAAGCTTCTGTTCTTCACTGTACAGAAGATTTACACTACAGTACAGTCAACAATTTACATGAGATAAAAATAGTTGGGAAACGTCTTTTTTTTTTTTTTTTTTACTCGAAAGCGGAGTAGGAAAAGGGACACCATTTTTAGCCAGATGTTATGACAATAAGCCAATAGGAATGTACCATTTTGCTATTAAATATCAATAAAAATTTATATCAGCTCGGATTTGATCATTGTGACTACGTTTTTTTTTTACAAAAAATTACATTTTAGTAAATTTTTATCACTAAAATATACCTCAAAAGTTGTTTTGTTGCATGTGATCACTTTGCAATAGACTCTGAACAGATCAGATGCATCTGTTATTTTTTTATAAACTTATTAATTTGGGCTTCTACAATTCATTAATATTCTTATCTATTTTGTAAATATAACTCATTTTTCTTTTACCTTCCAGGGTGTACCTCTAACTCTTTTGGATGGATCCAACCTAAAAGTAAAGGTAAAGCGGACGTCGAGTTAAGAGGTCGCAAATCGAGTGCCAGTCTTTTGCTTCCAGTTTGAGTTATTTGAAGGGCAGAAAAAAAAAATGGAGAACACATACAGTGAGAGAACTTCTCTTTCCCGTGGCGCTCGAGATATCGCCAAAGAAGCCAAGCGGCATGCGGTCAAAAAGGTCAACAAAGCCATAGACAGGGCAACGGATGAATATTCAGGCCGCACGTATCATCGGTTCGAAAACGACGATGAAGACGAGGGCGGAGATGAGAACCGCTATTACAACCAGGACGGTCAGGCGCACCAAAACGAGGATGATGAAGGATCCAGTGACGCCACCGAAGGCCATGACGATGAAGACGAGATCTACGAGGGAGAGTACCAGGGGGTTCCCGGCACCGGGGACGGACAGGTGGCTATGGGGCGGCCGGTAGCTGATGGTACGAAGGACAGGAAAGAGCTGGAGAAGGAGCGTGAGGCGGAGGAGGAGGAGCTAGCGCAGCAGTACGAGTTGATCGCGTTAGCGCTCGTGTCACCTGTTGAGGCCTCCGTGTGACACTTGAGCTTCAAATCGCTTTTAAGCTCTTTGACACATCTCTTCATCTCTCCATCTCCTCATCTCCATCTGACGTTATTTTCATCTCCTGGTTGCTGTTATGTCTCTCTTTTATCTCGGTTGACAGTATCAGAAATAGGAGTCGCCGTACCCCCCCCCCACCCCCCCCCCTTTATCCGAGCCGGGTGGTTGTCATGGTAACGGGGTGGTCCGGTGCATCTTAGCGATGAAAATATTGTGCTTTTATCTGTGTGGGGACAGAAATGTCTCTGCAATTGTGGAAATGTAGACTCACCCCTCGCACCCGATAAAAAAATTGTAACGCAGCAGTGATTTGGTTTTACATGGTATCCTTTTCAATCTTCATTAAGTAACAATTTACTGGAGCTGATTTAATAAATCATTAATTATTCATCGAAGACGGTAGGGGAGGCTTTAATGAGGGGCTGTCGATTGCCGAGGCTTAGGGGCGCTAAAGGTGTGATTACTGCATAAAAGCTGTAAGCTTGTGTTCTTCACTGTACAGAAGATCTACACTACAGTATAATCAACAATTTACATGAGATAAAAATAGTTGGGGAAACGTCTTTTTTTTTTTTTTTTTTACTCGAAAGCGGAGTAGGAAAAGGGACACCATTTTTAGCCAGATGTTATGACAATTAGCCAATAGGAATGTACCATTTTGCTATTAAATATCAATACAAATTTATATCAGCTCGGATTTGATCATTGTGACTACGTTTTTTTTTTTACAAAAAATTACATTTTAGTACATTTTTATCACTAAAATATACCTCAAAAGTTGTTTTTTTGCATGTGATCACTTTGCAATAGACTCTGAACAGATCAGATGCATCTGTTATTTTTTTATAAACTTATTAATTTGGGCTTCTACAATTCATTAATATTCTTATCTATTTTGTAAATATAACTCATTTTTCTTTTACCTTCCAGGGTGTACCTCTAACTCTTTTGGATGGATCCAACCTAAAAGTAAAGGTAAAGCGGACGTCGAGTTAAGAGGTCGCAAATCGAGTGCCAGTCTTTTGCTTCCAGTTTGAGTTATTGAACGACAGAAAAAAAAAATGGAGAACACATACAGTGAGAGAACTTCTCTTTCCCGTGGCGCTCGAGATATCGCCAAAGAAGCCAAGCGGCATGCGGTCAAAAAGGTCAACAAAGCCATAGACAGGGCAACGGATGAATATTCAGGCCGCACGTATCATCGGTTCGAAAACGACGATGAAGACGAGGGCGGAGATGAGAACCGCTATTACAACCAGGACGGTCAGGCGCACCATAACGAGGATGATGAAGGATCCAGTGACGCCACCGAAGGCCATGACGATGAAGACGAGATCTACGAGGGAGAGTACCAGGGGGTTCCCGGCACCGGGGACGGACAGGTGGCTATGGGGCGGCCGGTAGCTGATGGTACGAAGGACAGGAAAGAGCTGGAGAAGGAGCGTGAGGCGGAGGAGGAGGAGCTAGCGCAGCAGTACGAGTTGATCATCCAGGAGTGCGGACACGGGCGCTTCCAGTGGCAGCTCTTCTTCGTACTGGGGTTGGCGCTCATGTCCGATGGCGTGGAGGTTTTCGTGGTTGGGTTTGTGTTGCCTAGCGCCGAGACGGACATGTGTGTGCCCAACTCTGGAGCAGGGTGGCTGGGTGAGTCAGAGGACATCAACATACTTAACACAACACCAAAGAAATAAAAACGAGCCACATAATATTTTTTCGAAGTGTGTGGATGTTTTAGTTCTCAACTACCTTTAATCTGTTCCGTGTACCAATTTAGATTACACTTAATATTAGACAGGAAGTGTACCACCTATTTAGGAGAACTTGCTACTTAATCCAGAAGTCAGATCATTTAGAGAGCAACAGCAGGACTTTCACAGAGGTTCCTCTCTGAAAACCTATCCACAAATGAAGAATCGGAGTTCCTGAATGAGTTAGTTCCACGAAAAGAAAGAGATGGCCCTGTATGTGTGTGTGTGTGTGTGTGTGTGTGTGTGTGTGTGTGTGTGTGTGTGTGTGTGTGTGTTCAGTAATATCATTGGGATGGATCAGGAAGTGTGTTGTCATGGTACCAGGTACAGTACATGAGTGGGTAGTGTTATATTGGGTTTGTTCGTGATCGTCATTGTGTGTGTGTATGTGTGTGTGTGTGTATGTGTGTGTGTGTACAGAGAGAAGATTCTTGTTCTGACAACAGGACACCTGGGTACCTCATCCTGTTGCATCCTTTCTCCTTTCGAGACCTGCAGGTCTTTATGTAATTACCTAATAAGCTGAATTGTGAATAGAAAATCATTTCATTTGTTTTGTTTTTTTAATAAAACCCACGCCTGCCTGCAGCAAGGAATCTGTGAAACCTCAACGCACACATACACACACTCACACACACACACACACACACACACACACACACACACACACACACACACACAGTATTCCAACACATATTTGAGAAACAATTGCCGATGTACTCGATTTGTGGTTTCAGTAAAACAGGATAATATTCATCTCTCTTTCTCTTTCCGTCTCTCTATCTGTCTATCACAGAAGAAGATGAACAGACCCATTCTGCCAAATCCTACTCCCTCCATGCACTTTCCTTTTGTTCTCTGTTTCTCTAATGTTCACCGCAGGAAGACCCATGGACACACGTGAATTACGCTCAACGTCAAGTCTGGTTTGCTGAAGCTACCGAATAACTATGCATTCATTTTATGGTTTTAGGGCGAGAGACCAAGAGAGAAAAAGAGAGAGAGAGGAAAAAGGTAGAAAGCATCAAGGCATGAAATCAGAAAACTGAGCTCTAGGGTTTTTCTGAGGAGAACAGCTGGTTCGCTTTTGTTGCAAAAGCCGTTTTCGTCGACAAGCACTTTTTATTTGTTCACAGCGCTGCTGAATTCTCAAATCTGATTGGTTAGAACAAGGTGATTCATTTTTTATAAAAGTTAAATCTAACAGCAGGTTTACACTGATCAGGCATCACATTATGACAGATTACAAGCGTTGAATTGAAGAACACTGATTATCTCTACATCATGGCACCTGCTAGTGGTTGGATATATTCATTGGGCAAAAAGTGAAAATTTTGTCCTCAAAGTTGATGTTAGAAGCAGGAAAAATTGGCGAGCTTGAGTTTGACAAATTGTGACGTCTAGACGACTGGGCAGAACATCATTAAAACTGCAGCTCTTGTGGAATGTTCCTGGTCTGCAGTGGTCAGTATCTATCAAAAGTGGTCCACGTGGGGAGCGAAGCCTGGCCTGTGTGGTCCGATCCAACAGACGAGTTTCTGTAGCTTCAATTGCTGAATAGTTAAAGCTCTTCCTCGACGGGTCACAACTGTTTTGTCAGCGAAAGGGGACCAACACAATATTAAGCCGGTGGTCATAATGTTATGCTGATCTGTGTATAATAATACACAAGCAATTCTGCTCATTCATAAGCGCTTCTTAAAACACACTGTTTGTAGACATTTATTGAACATATATGGAAGAAATCTCAAGTAATGTAAGGGCTTTGTAGCAGATATTTTTCCACCATGGGAAAGCCTTCCTGTCCAGTGTCCAGTTTATTACTGCTTATGTATTCAGGATCTATCAGGATTATGGACAGGGGGCTACATTTCCCATCAGTCTCTGCATGTCACATGAGCCACATGTCAAAGATCTCACACAGCAAACCCTTGGCTGCATTGTTTTGCTTCATGTTTTGGTTCTGACTTTTTTTGTCAATGATTCATGTTCTTTAGTGTTTTATTTCTTTGTTTATTTGTGGTTCTTCTTCAAATTATTACCACAAAGCTGGAGGCACACAAGTGTATATTAATGTTTTCAGATGTGCTAATTAAATTTTCCCTTTACTTGAACTAGAAGACTCATTGTGGAACCTGTGCACAAAGCCAGCCCAATGAAGATATGCTTTATAAGGGTTGTAGCAGAAGATCTTCTGATTTAAAGCTCCAACCCTATTGGAATGAATGTGAACGCTGATTGCACCCCAGGCCTCCACACCATCACCTACACCTGTCTGAATCTCTCACAAATCTCCACAAAAATCTAGTGGAACATCTTCCAATGAGAGTGGAGGTTTTTATAACTGCAAATGGGAAATCAACATGGAATGGGATGTTCAAAAAGAAGCACTGGTCTCCACAAACCTTTTGTCAATATAGAAGATTTTAGGGAATGTTGTTATTGAAAAAAGTCAGCTTCACTCCTTCGGTCTGTAGATCTTAGTCATAATGTTGTTTATTATACATTTATTAATCCCATTCAAATCTGATTCACTGATTAGATTACTTTCCCACGGATGCGTGCCTGAGACTAAGATGAACGAATCTCAGAGGTTTTTCTCAGACTATGAGTTTTCACAATCTTCCTCTAGTAGTTGTTTTTACAACAGACCTTCCATCAGCTCGAGTCTCAGAAAATAAGTACTATTTAAAGTCCAAACGCTCAGTGTGTTCCTCTCAGGGGTACCGATTCCTGCCCGTTTCTGTCGTCTGAAAAAGTCTAAAACTCATTCAAGCTTCAAACCACATTGTAAGGACCTTCAGGAGTACTTTGACGCCCAGGCTGTAAATCAGGGAACAAAATGTACCTGTACTGTACCATTTTAATGAGTACACAGTACAATCCTTCTCTCTTTATCCTCCAGAGGGACTGAGGCGAGCCGAGGGATCCGGCGAGAGTCGGCGAAATGTGTCCGTCTGCCGTCGAACCGCAATCCGAGGAGACGCTATAGATGTCAGGAAATATGTTTTGGCAGCAGGACCTAATTAAGCATGCTGAGCCACGTTTAATTAATAAATGGAGCCTCTCATGGACCTGGTGAGCTGTCACAGAAAACAGTTTTACTTTATTGTTGCTATTACAACAGGGAGAAAAAAAAGTGACACAGCATTGTCTGGCTCAGCAATACTGCTCGTATATCAAGCGTTTCATAGAATAGATGAATGATGAAGGAATAAAACATGTGGGGTCGTGATGTTATTGGAAAGTAATCGACGTTGAGGTGGTGTAGGGAAGCGGAGATCGTTTTACAATTATCAGCAACGCCCTCAAGTGAAATTAAAAAAAGACTGGAGTGAGGATGCAGCGATTTTCATTGAGGGTCATGAGAATGAACGGGTTTAGAGATGAGTTTATTAGAGGGATGTTTTGGAGACAAGGTGAGAGTATCTATATCAAGAAGGTTTGGACATGTGCAGAGAAGGGACATGGGGTATACTGGTAGAAGAATGCTGAGGATGGAGGAAAAGATAAAGTCAGGTACTGATGTAGTTGAGGTGAGGAGGCCTGGGGTGCAGTCAGTGGTCCAGTTCAAGATATTTAATAGGGTTGAAGCTTGATAAAACTAGATCTTCCACTCCAATCCATGATAAGTATATCTTCATGGATCTGGCTTTGTGCCAGGAGTATTGTCATGTTGGAACAGGTTTGGGTCTCCTAGTTCAAATAAAGGGAGAATTTTAGAATAATAGGTAAGACCTATACAATTGTGTTCCTCCGAATTTGTGGTAACAGTTTGGGGAAGAAGCACCATGTAGTCTATCTTTCTATCCATCCATCCATCCATCCATTCATCCATCCATCCATCCATTTATCTATCTATCTATTGGAAAGAAGCGAGCACAGATCCAAGCACAGGATAGCAAATACTGTTGGTAAACAATGGTATTAACCTGAGCTTGAACCTTCTGAGGAGTGATGATCTTGATGAGACTGCGCTAACTGATCGCTCCCTCGCCTCTCAGTTTGTGCTCTACACTTTACACACTTCATCGAGTCTCTATAACTACATCTCGTACACATCAGCAGGACGTTAATAGCCATGCCGATCGGTCGAATAGTCAGCTTCTGGCCTGGATGTGAACTAAAATTCAATCTAAAGCATCCAGAATGTGCTAGGATGCTAACATTAACCTGAATAGCAATATGCTAAAGTAAAGATGTGTTGGTTTGGCCATATCAAGGATTGATAAATTTATGCTTTACTTTGCTTTATATGTATTTAAATGCTACAGAGGAGCCCTAAACGGGTCAAAAAGATACCACAGGAAGCCACCGTTGCTGTTGTGGTGTACTAGATTGTCCGTTGTTTAACTGCTTAGCATAGCAATGCTGTATATTGTTAACATACAGCAGAACAACATTTTCCAAGCAAGCATTGTTACAGGTTCAAAACAAATCCTAGCTTTCTATAGTTCTATAGTCAAGCTATGTGTGGATACTTTCTGCTTTAGCACTAGGCACTAGGCTAATTCCTGAGGGTCTTTTTTCACAATGTGAGGTAGAATCCTTTCGAAGTAGAATCCTACTCACATTACCACAATGATATCATATACAGAATGCTAATGATGTTAGCTAGAGGCCAAAAAGGTTTATTGTGTGAGATACCAGTCACTTTGGAATATTTCAAGCGTTACAGTTGCTAATATAGCATGAGGAAGCTAAAACACAACATAGTGCTACCGCTAAGCATTTAATAAAGCATCCTTGATGTTGCTGGCAATAATAAAATTTTTGTTGTTGTAGCCGCTAGCGAGAAACATAGTTGAGTTTACTCTCCGACGAAGAGAAACGTGCTTGTCTTTTTAATCGTGTTAGCCTCGAGCTAACTCAGCTGCATTCATACTATGTAGCATCGAGTCTGTAATTTCTCGGTTTCAGTAGATTTGAGGGTTGAAGCAACATCTCAACGATGGATCGTTTAGCTCTAGCAGTGGTGTTAGAGAAAGAGAGAGTGTGTAAAAGAGAATGTGTGTGTGTGTGTGTGTAGCAACACCAGGTTCTCTTTTTGTCAGCCTGTAATGAATCACCTGCCTTCCCTTATTATGCCTGTGAGTGCAGATAACACAGGCTGCTTTCTGCATATCAGCTCCCATCAGAAAGGCTTCAGAACATTACGGGAGCTCGCCGTGAGGACAGAGAGATAGATCCGAGCGCACGTTTTCTTTCACGGTGAATCAGACGACAGAAAACGATCATTCCTTGCTGCTTCTTTAGCACAAATTAACATTTTTATTAGCAGCTCGGCCAGAGGAACGTTTAATGGGTTTATCGTTTGTGTGCATGTCTGTATGTGTGTGTGTGTGTGTGTGTGTGTGTGTGTGTGTGTGTGTGTGTGTGCTGAATATCTGATCATCCCTGTCTCTTTATACCAACTCAAGTGGATTAAAGAAAAGCAGGTGAATTATATAAACAGTCCGAGAACGTTGATTATGAGACCAAAACTAAAACTTTCCATTCGTTTGCCCAAAAATTTGACGTTTACAATGAAAATACAAGGGAAGAAGACTTTTATATGAGTTTTGTATCATTTCTTTGGGTATAAATGAGGCACTTATCTTATACAAGTACATTTTTAGCTTTACAGGTCGACATAGGGCGTGCTTTTGTCTTTTTTTTTTTTTTTCGATGCTTGCAGTGCCTCCTGTCCTGCGGAAATCTGGTAAAATATGGCAACACATTTAAGCACCCGGTTTATATTTTATATTTACATTTATGGCATTTGGCAGATGCCCCAGAGTGACTCACAATGATCTCATTTATACAACAGACCAATTGAAGGAGGGAAGTTGTAATTTAGTGGTTAAGTCCCAAGTATCTCCAAGCTGCTGCTGTTAGGGCCTTTGTGCGAGGTCTTTAACGCTTTTTGTTACAGGTATAATGGCTGACCATGCGCTCTGTCTCCAGCTTCTTCACCTCGCCTGGATATTTAAAGAAAGACTTTGCTGTATTGTACACATGGCATATTTAAAGCTACTTTCCTAATTCTTTCTTTCTGAAGTGTAAGGGCCTTGCTCATAGGCCCATTATTGGAAGCTTAGCTCCAGTAGTTTAGTTAAAGAGAGCCCCAGGATTGGATCATTTTGGATCATTTTAATTATTAGTTCATTAGAATTTGTATTTGTACAATTGTATAGGACGTCTTTGGTTGCATTGAAATGACATTTTCCCCCTTACTTGAACTAGGAGACCCAAACCAGTTCCAGCAAGAAAATGCTCCAGTCTATGAAGATCTGCTTTAGATGACTGCACCTCATCTAAATCTACCTTTCTTTACTAACACCATCACTTAATTAGCACAAATCTCCACAAGCACACTCTAAAATCTAGTGGAACATCTTCCTAGAACAGTATTAAGTACAGTGTCATCACGCCCGGCCTTGTGTAATGTATCTGAGATGCTGTGTCAGCTAGTTTATTCCCACTGAGCACTAAGACGATTAAAAGGCGTTAATAAAACGACATCTGCTTCATCCAAGCCCCGTGATTCCATCAGGGATGCAACTGAATGAA
Source organism: Silurus asotus (assembly GCA_024362625.1). NCBI lineage: Eukaryota > Metazoa > Chordata > Actinopteri > Siluriformes > Siluridae > Silurus > Silurus asotus. The sequence continues at coordinate 5,818,012 of MU563656.1, forward strand.
CAGATAAAGAGCAGTCTGAACACAAATACAGAAACTTAAATCGAGAGCAGAGTTCAATTGTATAGCGCCTCAGGATGCAAGTATGTTTGTATGTATATATAAATAATTAAAGAAGGGAATTTCTCAGATCGCAATTTAATGTGCTTTATATTTTTTTATTTTAGGAACGGGGTGAAAAACGGAAACGAAGAGGCAGATGAACTGTCTAGACGTATTGGTTCTGTCGGTTTTCTGCCCTCTCCTTTTGCTTTGTGGTGCATGATGGGATGCAGTCAAAGTCAAAAAGAGTGTGCAAACTTCATTCGTTCAGCACGTTTAGTGAATTTGTTTTTGAGCAAATAATTTTGTCATTCTGAAAATGTAGCAATTTATTGTATTGACTCGAGGGATTTACATAATGATGAGATACTTTATATATTGAGGAGTAAAACGCATAGGAAAAACACAGTCTTTTCTCTGTATAACATGTTAGTCTGTACAGTCAGCATTTTGCACAGTGTGTGTGTGTGTGTGTGTGGGTGTGTGTGTGTGGGTGTGTGTTATGGGCCAGATGGTCTCTTGTCTGTATCAGCGGGTAGAATATGTAGCAAATTTAATAAACTACTAAGTCTCGCTGTGCATCTGGAACTCATCTGAACATGAAGATATGACGGTTCATCTATTTTTTCTTTCATTTTAAGCCAAAACTGGTTATTGTAAAAAGATAAAAGGAACAGCATGGCTGTCGGTCTATGTGAAGGAGGTGTGGCCTCACTGTAATTTCTAAAGAAGGAGGCGTGGCCTTTGTGGCAGTCCTGATGAAGGAAACATGGTCTATGGGTCATGTATTTTAATATTAAAGAATCACCGAAGAGATACATAATAAAACTAATTGAATCAGCGTGTAATGACTTTCTTTTCATCTGCTAAACATGTTTTCTCTTTCTGTTCTTTCTCTCTGTACTCCACAGGTAGTATTGTGTACCTGGGGATGATGGTTGGAGCATTTTTCTGGGGTGGTTTGTCGGATAAAGTGGGCCGGAGGCAGTGTTTGCTGGTGTGTATGTCCGTGAACGGCTTCTTCTCCTTCCTGTCCTCGTTCGTGCAGGGATACAGCACCTTCCTCTTCTGCAGGATGCTCTCAGGATTTGGGTGAGTCTCCCTCAGTTTACTAAGCGAATGCACAAATTCTTGGCTTGGTCTGTTTTGACCTTCACAAACCCTTCACCTGGAGTCCACCTGGATATTTTAGGACGTGTCTCCATGATCGGAAAAGGGAGCGTAGTTACTGAATGGTTACGAACTCAAATGAAACCAAGAGTTTTTAGACGTCACATACGTGATCTGTGCACAATCATGACAAAAAATTGAATATCTTAGCATTGTGTAGAAGGAAAAAAAATGCTACTGTGTGTGCTTTTGTAGGAAAAGAATCATTTCCTGGAAGGTGTAATGGAGCAGAGGCACTATAATCACCTCAAACTATAACAGCACATCCTTAAAGCATCGAATTATAGAATGACACAGCATACTTTTTATGCTCTTACTGTTTCAGTGCTTTTCCTATACAGATGGAGTAACTTCTGATTTTTCGATCTTGCTGTGAGAATGACAAAATTGTAAAAAAAAATCTCAAGCAAACGTAGCAGTGTATTATATGCCCTTTTTCAATTGAAAAACGTGTCAGCTGCCATACTCTCTTTATAGAGTATGGTAGTGTAATTTGCTTTGTTTTGCTAAATTATATACAGGTAGTCCCCGACTTACGATGGAGATGCGTCGCAATGACACAATCGTATCTTGAAAATATCGTAAGTTGAGACATGGAGTAGCCTACACAGGAATCTTAAAGAATGGTGATTGGTATGGGGTAGTATACTCTAATTTGTTAACAATTGAACATATTATCAAGTTACGATCGTTGTCATTCATTGTAATGCATCTCCATCGTAACTCTGGGAACTACGTGTAATTCCATTCAGAGAGTGATTTCTGAAAGACGGGAATCTCTTCTCTCGGGAAGCACAAATTTATTTATAGGGGTTTTTTTGCTTCTTTGTGCACCGCATCTACGGTGCGGTTTTATTTTTGCAGCAGGATGAAATCAGCGCTGGATCGAGCACTCTTAAATTATCTTCATCCAGAGCTGTTTTTATTTCTTGAGTGCTCTTTACAGCAGCCCAGGGAGCAGTTTTTTGTTTGATTGGGCTCCAGCAGGGGTCTGACCTCAATTTGACCTCAGGCTAGTAGCGAGCTCCTTTTGTCTCCCTATGAGGTTTGTGTACTTTGGAGTATACACACAACACACAGACACACACAGACACACACACACACACACACATGCCTGGTCCTTTTTGAACATTTGGTCTGGCTCCATACTGAGATAATGACTTCTGTCTGAGTGACACACACTTTTCTCCAGACCACACACTTCATTGCTTTTTGTTCTTTTTTTTTTTTTTTTTTTTTTTTAGTTCCTTTTCCTCCTTTTTTCCTCCTCTCTCTCTCTTTCTATCCTTCCTTTAATATCACTCCTCATGTAAGTTATGGGTCAGTGCCAGGGGGTTCAGCCAGGCTGGTGAGCAGTGTTCAGCTCTGACTTTGCAGCAGAAAGAGAGAGAGAGAGAAAGAGCAAAGGGAAGAAAGAGGGACACAGGGAAAGAAAGAGTGATAGATGGAGGGGGGGTGGTTGCAGTAGGATAAGTACAGCAGTGTGTTTTATTGCTAATTGAACGAACAGCCTGTGCTTTGTCCTTGTAGAGTGCTGATTCTTAGCACTGCCACTTCCCCCCACCATCACTCTCCATTCTACATCCTTCATCTTTGCTATTCGTTAGCGTCTCTCAGGTCATACGCACACCTCCGAGGTCAGAGGTCATCCCAAGATAGATTCTGTTTGCTGTGAAAAAGTATGTGCACCCTTCCTGTTTTTTTTTTTTTTTTTTTGCATATTTGTCACACTTAAGTAATTCAAATGGACAATGATCTAAAACACACCAGTAAGTTCACCTCTTAATGGCTAAAACAAACTTAATTAAGGTTTTGTAGTGGCCTTTTTAAAGTCAAGACTTCTGGTCCACTTTTACCATTGTTCAAGAATATAAGGCCCCAAAAACCGGTGATGCCAAAACCACATTGTATAGATAGAAGTGTAATTCGGGTGTACTGTATTTTGCTTTTCCCATGCTCCACTGCAGGATCGGAGGGGCTGTGCCTATCGTGTTCTCGTACTTTGCCGAATTCCTGGCGAGGGAGAAGCGTGGCGAGCACCTGAGCTGGCTCTGCATGTTCTGGATGATAGGCGGCATCTACGCCTCGGCCATGGCGTGGGCTATTATCCCTCATTACGGTGAGTGAAGAGAGCTCCAGCCATTCAGAAAACAGTGTATGTTGATCCTACACATAAAACACAAAAAATCATGCTACATTGTGTATTCTGTGCCCAGAATTAAATGGTGCATAGACTATTTTAATTATTTATTTTTTTTATAGAACTGTGGGGGCGCCAGTGAGTACCCCCCTGCCCCGTCACCATCCTCGCCCATTTCAATTATCTACCTGCTGAAGTTTAATTTACAGTACATGTTTACATACTTTTACAATTTTGCATTCATTAGTTGTGTTTAACCTTTTTTATGGAAGGTTGGGAATGATTTAAATACTGTGCAGGATGGAGCTTTGTGGTTGGAGGGGCGGAGCCATTAGAATAGGAATCTCGCTCAGGGTGCCAAAAAGGCTAGAAATGGCACTGTTTATTATAATATCATCACAGTGCGGTGATAAAAGTGAAAAAATGCCATTGTGGCAGATTTTGGAAAAAAAAAATTATTTTGCAGCTTCTAAAATTTTTTATTAAAAATGTAAAAATGTAAAATTAAATATAGCAAATATGAATTACGAGTCAACAAACACTGCACAGATTCTTTTCTTTAACTTACCTTTATATTTGTAGTATTTAGTATTTTTTTGTATTTATTGCATGCCTTATTGCCAGTGTTTGTGGATACTGCTGAAAGCTGTAAATCTCCCATTGGAATGAATAAAGTCTATTTATTTAAAAAAATTATAATTTTATGTACATGTGTACTTGAAGGTACAGTGTGACAATCAGCTAAAAGCTAATTATGGAGTGAGGCGAGAACATTTACTTTCATGCTGCATTTACTTTCTTCCCACAGCCTATTTTCAAGTTTGTTTTTTAAACCTTTTATAAGTTTTATACAGTAGAGACAGTTTTTTTGCAGGTCTGGGATAAGGACTTTTTCTTGATTGTTATGTACGTAAGTGATTACAGCATACAATGAAATTCTGTGAATCCTTCTAGGGAGCTCTGACATCAATTATAAAGCATATAACATAAAACACATAAATATTGAAATTTGTGCAAAAACAAAATGTAAAGTAAATATGCAAGAAAATGTGCACATGGTGTGCAAACAAATGCTTGGGCAAAGTCCTGCAGAGGTAATAGTTACGGTAAATTACGGCAACACGAATAAGACAAAAAGAATAACCTTGACTATAACTATATGAGACTCTGAAGATGCATAAATGTAAAAAAAAAAAAGGGTTTCTGCATTAATGTGACTCACAAAGAAGATGATATAAATGATAACACTGCAGCAAAGAATTTAGGGGCGGGGCATCCACCTAATAACATAATTACACCATGGTCTAATTAGTAAATGAGTGTACTTTACAAGAAAACGTAGCATCTTCTTATAATGTTAATGTGGACCATGCGCTCGTACAAGTTAATGCGTGTGAAATGGAGGATTATGGGCCGTAGACAAAGGAGAGACGGGTTAAAAACTAGGGATATAGCGGCATTAGGGCGATATCTGGAACAAAAGAGAGTAGAGGAGGTTGTTTGAGGGTAGAAATGGAAGCGAGGGAGCGTGGAGAGAAGAACCGGAGGGAAAGGGGGCGGGTGAAAATGATTAATGAAGGCTGCGTTAAGGATATTTAAAGGATGAAGGCACACGATACCGAATGAATGTGAACGCAGAGAGGTGCAGAGGGGAAAAAAGAGGAGGAGAGCGAGAAAGTGAGAGCGAAAGGAACATTAGAAGTAAAAAAAAAGGGAGAGATACAGTGGCATGAAGGGAGAGTAGAGGAAAATAAGAAAGTGAGACAAGAGACGATAGAGAGGGTTGATGGAAAGGGTTGCCTTCTGTGTGCCATGTATTCTTTTCGTGTCCACATGGGGTTCATCGATGGTTTCCTCCCATCTTCAAACAACATTCCAGTGGGTATGAATGAGTATGGAACTGGTGCTGAACCATCCACGATGTATTTCCACCTCCACCTCATTTCATCCATAATGATGACTCAAAAACAGCTACAAATGCATTTCCTTATCTCGAAAAAATCCAGAAAACCGTGCACAAACCATGTGGTTGAGTTAAAGTAGAGATACACTTAGTAAAATATGACTTCACTTGAGTAAAAAATTTATGATTTATTGTGGCGATAAAGTTCCTGTTATGATATTTTGTCACGTTTTTATCCGCTCGTGATTAAAAAGGAACGACTGATTTTGCAAAATGTAGTTAGGAAATTAACTAACAAACAGCAAACAGCAATTATTGTAAGCTGCCGCAAATAACTTGGGATGGTCCACGTGACCACAGGACCTGCGAAGGCAGCCATCTTGCATATAAGTATCCTTAAGACCATGAAATGGCTTTTTATACATAATAAATAATCATGATTTTAGTAATAAGCAGAATAATTAATTGTGTCTGGTTCAAATTCATTAAACCTGAAGTCAGTTGTCTCCATCAAATAGAGTTAACTAGCTTTAGCGTTGGAGTTAGCTGTTTTGTCTTTTGTCTATGCCAGAATTCCATCCCGATGGCATTTCATAACAGACTTCTTGACAAAAAGCTCACTAATTCCTCTCTCCTTCCTGTCATCCCTCTCTCCTCCCTTTCCCTTTCACTGAGTCTGGCAAACGACTGTACTCGTAATTGAGGTCAATTGATTGGCCTGTCTCGTTGCAAACACCCTGTTCAGAGCCGCTGGTGTGTGTGTGAGTGTGTAAATGTGGTTCTGCCGCAATGCTTCCACATCTGTGTGGTTGGGGAGGGAGGAGTGCTGATGAGTGTGTGTGTGTGTGTGTGTGTGTGTGTGTTTTAGTAACTGTTTCGATGGTTATGCAGATATATTTGTGCATTTTGTGCTGTAGTCGTGAGTGGACTCGCATCTCAGCTTCTCTGTTACATTGCGTTGTGCTACGCCGCATTGTTTTCAGTTTTCAAGTCTCTACTTCTTCAGTGATGTGCAATATACTGTAAATGTGTGTGTGTGTGTGTGTGTGTGTGTGTGTGTGTGTGTGTGTGTGTGTGTGTGTGTGTGTGTGTGTGTGTGGACACCACATCAATATGAGCAACAGCCGAGCCAGTGAGCCATGCAATCCAGTCTATTATACTCCTAATCCATATAATGAGATTCTCTACAGCTGCAGCTGCACACACACACACACACACACACACACACACACACACAGGGCTGAGTCTGACAGTGCACACATATATATACTGTATACACACACACACACACACACACACACACTCACACACAGACACACACACACACACACATGCATACATACATATATACACACATATAGGGCTGAGTTTGTCAAAATATATGCACACTTAAACACACACTCATATACACACACTCAAATAGGGCTTAATCAGGGCAAAGTATGCACACACACACACACACACACACACACACATACAGTACACACACACATACAAACACAAATACATTGAGTTAGAATTAAGTTCAAAAATTCCAACAATGAATTTGACTTGAATTTTTCACAATTAAAGTTCTAATAAAAAAAGGAAAATAAATTGTTTCAACACGTTTTATATATAAAATCTTTTAGCTTTTTTTTTTGCCAATAATGATGCTTTCTTTGGTGCAGAAATTCCCAACCACTTGGTCACTCGCACACTGACCAAAATAAAGACCGAGTATTCAGAGTGTAATGAACACACCACTGCTCACTATAATGCCTTTGTTTTATTTAAGCTGACCCTCAGAGAGAGCAGTGCTGGCAGATAGTGATCTCTAAGCTCTTTTTTAGGGTTTTTCATTACTGTCATTACTGTTAGGGCTTTGTCAGATAATGATCCAGCCTGGTGGATGGGAGACGCTATCTTCACAGCATAAGTATCTCTTCAGTCTCTGCAGGTACAGAGAGGCTGAGCTGCCAGATAACGATCCAGATGTTCAGGTTCAGTGGGAAGTAAGGCAAGGCTGCTAGATAGTGGTCTTAGATTTCTGTGAATGGTGTATGTGTGTGTGAGTGTGTGTGTGTGTGTGTGTGTGTGTGTGTGTGTGTGTGTGTGTGTGAAGGGCTAGACACGATTGATACTACGCTTCTACAGTTCTTGTCTTGCACAAGATCCTCACAGTGATGAAACAGCTTTGCTGCACCAATTGACTCCATTATGATCACAGCTTAGTCAAAGTTGTGATATTTTACCTTCATCCTGCAGCAGTTAAATGGAATAAGGACCCCAATTAATGCAAGATATTTCACACATTGTTTTCCTCAGTCACATTATCCTTTAAATTCGTTAGTAAAAACAAAAACGGGTATTATATTAGTTTTTTTCTTGTTTTGAGTATATATATTTACAGTACAGTATTTACAGTATTTTTCAATGGTCTTTCGTGGGTGTGTGTGTGTGTGTGTGTGTGTGTGTGTGTGCAGGCTGGAGTTTCAGCATGGGCTCAGCGTATCAGTTCCACAGTTGGAGAGTGTTTGTGGTCGTCTGCGCATTACCGTGTGTCTGCGCAGTCGTCGCTCTCACCTTCATGCCAGAAAGTCCACGCTTCTTTTTGGAGGTGAGTGTGTGTATATTTGTGTGATAACTTACACCTGAAACACTCAGATCTACCGTTATAGCTAAATAATCCATGTTAGGTTGGTGCGATAAATCTGAGTACCCATTTTCATGCTGAAGATGATGTGTGTTTTTTATGTTGTATGTATATCTGAATACTGTTTTTTAATATATATATATATATATATTTATATATTTATAGACGGGGAAACATGACGAGGCGTGGATGGTGCTGAAACAGATCCACGACACCAACATGCGTGCACGTGGAGAGCCAGAGAAGGTTTTTACTGTGAGTATTATACACTGGTTTTTTTTTTTAAGCTTAGTGAGGACCTTCTATTGTTCTATTTATTACTGGAGTGAATGCATTTTCTATCATTTTCTTAATTATAAATTTGCTAAACGAAAATACATGTCAAGATGACAGAAAGTTGCATGTCTGTATATTTTGGTAGTAAAACAAAGCAACAAATTGTGATAGTAGAAAAGTTTAGGCCTGTATCGTAGGGTTGCAGTGTTGTTTTGTCTGTGCAGCTCTGAGTGTGTCTCCCCCTGCAGGTGAACCGTATAAAGATCCCTAAGCAGTTGGACGAGTTTGTTGAGATGCAGTCCGAGTCTGCGAACCCTGTGGCTAAAGTCTTTTTCCGAATCCGAAGCGAACTCCGTGGAGTGAGTCCACATCAGCTCGCCTCATACACACAGCATGCACATTTGCACTTTTACATCAATTTCAGCTATCAGCATGATCTCTACACACTCCCTTATCTTCAGAAAGCAGGATATCTTGGTCAGTATTGCAGTTGTTCCAGAGGCTATCCTGGGAACTCCGAAGAATATCAAGTTCTACATAGAGTTGTCATAATGTCCTGACTGAATAAAGACAATAGCAATCATCACAGAAATTGTAATGGTTTCCACTACAAATACAGTCAGAAAATAAAAAAAAAGTGTAGAAATTGGATCTAAATCTGGAGGATCAACTGGCATTCAGTGATCTACAAGCTGCCAGAGGTGTTCTATTGGTCCATCGTGACTTTAGACATAACATGGCATAAATTAAAGGCAACAAATTATCTGTAAAGATTCATAGGGTTACACCAATACACTTTCCATTTAAACCAATTAAATTCCTATTATATGTGTATTTGTGTATTTGTGTGTGTTTTATAGATATGGCTAACGTTCCTAAAGTGCTGGGATTACCCTGTGAAAGACAACACGGTGAAGCTTGCCATCGTATGGTTCTCTCTGTCGTTTGGGTAAAGAAGAAAAAACCTTCCTGCTCTCACACACACACATTCGTACACTGATTTTCGACTTACACATGCCTTCAAGTGATTGCAGTTTACATTGTTGACACATGAATATAGCAGGGGATATGATTTTGTTAGTTTACATAAACTGTGTTTTTTGTATAAGTATTATTAACAAAATATACATTTAGAAATCTTACAAGAACATTAATTTTCAGATTACTTTTCATAATTTTAACTGCTTGCCCTAACAAGCTAGCTAACATTAGCTAAAGTGTCAAAGTTCATTCTACATTGTAGTCAAGTCAAGTCAAGTCAAGAGGCTTTTATTGTCATTTCTACTATACACAGTGGTACACAGTACACAGTAAAAATGAGACAACGTTTCTCCAGAACCCTGGTGCTACACTAAACAACAAACAGACAAAACAACATTAAGCTAAAACACAAGTTACATAAAGGTACAACAGTACAACAGTACAACAGTACATTGATAAACTTTCATTGTCAGGCTAGCATGATCTAATTTGACATAAGGTTTGATGTCAGAAATGTTTACTGATACAATAAACTAATGTGAGGGAACCTGATAAAGAAAGCAAAATAAGACTATCTAGCTAGAATGAGGTAATCTGACAGTATTTCTAGAAAGGCTTCTTGTCATAAAAAAACATTAGCTATGAAGCTAGCATGACAGATAACTTGACAGAATGTACTGGGAGATTTCTGCAACAAATGTAGTTACAGTATTTTGTAATGGTAATACTAGCTAAGTCGCTATTATAAGGTAAACTATGTATGTTTTAAATCATCATTAACTCTGGCTAGCTAGGAGCAGCTAACCTAAAAAAGATTTTTGGAAAGGATTTATGTTCAATGCTAGCACTGCCTAGCTAGCTAACCTAACATTGTTTCAAATAAACTAATCCGACAGGATATTTGAGAAAACATAGACTTTTGGGTTGTAGAAATCAAAATTAATGGGTGCTGGATATTTCTTAAGCACATTCTCATCGATATAACCTTTCCGAATGGAAAGTGAGAAAGGGATGACCTCTCTTTTGCTTTCTCAGACACACTCGCACTTTTTGTCACAAACAAACAAACATTAATGGTGTGTCTGTGGCAGTGTAATGAGGTGCTGTCCTTTTGTAATTGCTGCGCTAACGGTAGCTGTCGTTAATGTGGACAGGCCCAGAGGCGGAGCTGCGTAAGACGGCCCAGTGTCGGTCTAATTACTGTTGTCATCATGGCCATTGTGCGGATAGGCCCAGAGGCAGAGCTGCGCTAGGGGGACAGATTTATCTGTAATCACAATACTTGTGTAATGTTAGCTAGCAAATTAAAAGAAGCATTTTTAAATTAGCCTTAAACTTTATGTAATACAAAAGCATTAATATGACAGAACAGCGGATAACTAGAAAACATATACTTATACTAATCTGTTAAAGCTAAAGGCTCAGTTATTTTTTGTTCGTCTGCTGAACTAGCAAAAGTAACGTTAAGTAAAACAGGAAACTTTTAGTTAATAGTTTACTTGCTGTTTAATATTTTGTAATTACTGCATTACTATACTTCATATACTGTATGTAATAACAGCAAGCCTTCCTACATATATTAGGAACATTATCATCAAATCATTTGTATTTCTTTTCTGTTTGCTAAAATATTATCGCTACGATAGATGTGCACTTAGCCAGCGCTCTTCCACCCCCTCAAGCATTTATTCTTCTATAAACACTAGAGGTTTTTTGATCTACAGGAGCTGTAATCCTGTTGTTTTGTTATCCTTAATCTTCCATCGTGTGTGTGTGTGTGTGTGTGTGTGTGTGTGTGTGTGTGTGTGTGTGTGTGTGTGTGTGTATCCACCCACTAGAACAGGGTGAGACCAACACATCTTTTTCTCTCAACATGTAAAACATGCAGTAAACCTGTCACGGATCGTTCGAGTAGGTGGACTGTAGAGGGGCATCATCATTCTTTCTCTCTTCTCTTCTTCCCACAAATCACTTCCTCTTTTCTTTCTTCCAAGTTCTAATCTTTCTATTCCTTTTCAGGGTTCTCATTTTTGACACCCAAAATTCACTGAATGCCAAAAACTTTCAGAAATTATATTTATATCTATTAAAATCTTTGGAATTGTAATCGCTGTGATGGAAAGGTCCGAGAAATTCAACATGGCATCCACAAAACTTGTCACAAAACTTAACAGTAATACAATTATAAGTATTTATTACATCGCAAGTTTAATTTATATCTTTTCTTATTTCCTGGATTCCTTGTCAGATCCATTGCTGAGCATAAAATAATACTTTTGGAGATACACAAATGACACAAATAACTAACTATGTAGCTAGCTCTCTATACTTATTAAGAATGCTAAAATCATACATCTAGTGAAGAACAAACCTAATTGCTCGGTCCGTTCGTCTTCTTTTAACACACTGTTTATTGTGATTTATTGTATCATCCTGTGTGCAGGTACTACGGTCTTTCAGTGTGGTTCCCTGATGTCATAAAGCACCTCCAAGCGGATGAATATGCAGCAAGGGTAAAGATCCACAACAACGAGCGCATCGAAGACTTCACTTTCAACTTCACGCTGGAAAACCAGGTGCACTCCAACGGGTTCTTCATCAACGACAGGTGAGAATGACATCCAGACTTCCTCAAGAATTTTGGAGCATTCGAGCGTTGTTATTCCGACTTACTGAGGCACGAATGTCTTCACCAATCTTTCTTTCCTTTTTACTCTTTGTTCAAAACTGAGATGGCGTTTTTAGTCAGAGAAACGTAGCCTTTTTGAAAACGCTATTTAAAGTGGATCAATTTGAAAACGCCTTTCGCAAAAGGCTTTCGAAAACTCTGACGTATGTGGTCACGTGACGCAGACCATTTCAGCCAAGATAGTGGATACATTTCCAACAACATGTCAAAGAATTGTAAAATAAATTTCGCACACTGAACCGTTTTACGGTTTACTCATGCGCAATACAGGGACGTTAGCGTTTTCAGTAGTTTCAGGGCGGATGAGCCACTTTTGGAAACATTTGAAAATGATAGTGTGGACGAGGAGCGTTTTTTTGGACGAAAAACCACGTTTTTGGATTTATCCGGATTTGTGCATAAGTTGCTTGAATTGCAGTATCAGTGGTGGATGGTTGCTATTGTTTGATTTAACATAGCTAGCATTAACATAGAATTCAACACATTATTATTTTGGGGTCATTTCAACTTGAAATTTCCACTTAGAGGTCCACAATTACAAAAGGTGTAAGAAATCTGAAAAACGTCACAGAAATATTTCTGGGTTAATGTGGGCGGAGCCAGTCACAAACTTGACCATGTGACATCACCAATAGAAGCCCTGTTGTTGTTTCCAGGTTCGGTTTTTCAGTATTAAAAATATATTAAATAAAAACTTTCATTTATTCACTTGTTTCACATATCTTAAACTAGTAATTTTTTTAATTTATTCCCTTATTAATTTTTGAAACCATTGAATTGTTTAAAAATTATTGCCACCCTTACACATAAGGTTAGAGGTTTTGTGTGTCTGTGTGTGTTCAGGTGTGCTTTAAGTATTAAAGAATCTCATCACTATCACCAAACACACACACACAAACACACACACACACACACACACAATTGTGGGACATCATCCCATCATGCCACAACAACAGGAAATTAAAACGCCTCTATCTGTTTTTCACATTCTCCCTCAACAAGACCTTCTGATTCTGAATGTTTGATGGTTTATCTGATACTTCATTATGAATCCCTGTTTTTACTTATTCACAATGTACACTGGGGACTGGTGCATTAATCCTGAGAGTATACCAGAGCAGAATCACATTATACAGCAGGAAGAAAGTTTTCATGATTGAATGTATCATATAAAATCATTCATATTTATATATCGTGTAAATTTGCTTTGATCATCAGCTTAAATATCTAGCTGGATGGATACCTGCTGGTAAACTAGATTGCACATGCATCACATAACGCTTTCTTTTACAGGTTTAGCAACATTGAAAACAATTCTTTCACCATTCTATATAAAATTAAACATAAAGATTTTTTAATCTATTGGATGTTTGTTCCATTTTTAGTGTCTAATTCTACCAGCAAAAGTACAAATTTCCTGCGTAAATATTCATCCAGTGAAAATTGACATTTTTACAAATTTCTAAAGAATACTCTTTATGTGTTTAATTAAAATTATTTCAAATAATTAATTGCTAAATGACCACAAATCTCCACAAGGTCTAGTGGAACATCTTCTCAGAAGAGTGGACGTTATTATAACAGCAAATAGTGAATTAGATGTTCCAAAAAATAACAAACTTATTCGCAAATTGTACTTAAATACAGTAACACAGTAGAAATATTTCCCTGCTGTCCAACATTGAAATTCAACTGAATGTAAGTGAAGTTTAAATAAAGTGAATCGGTTTGTCCTCAGGTTCATCAGCATGAAGTTTAAATCCGTCACCTTTAAAGATTCCATCTTCCAGAACTGCTACTTTGAGGATGTCACTTCAATCGGGACTTTCTTCAAGAACTGCACCATCCTGGACACGTTCTTCTATAATACAGGTGTGTAAACGTGTTTTACTGGAATGTCATGTGACGTTTAGATGCAGGTCGAATCCTGATCATTGATTTTCTGCTTTCGGAAACTAAAATTAATTTCCTTAAAGTTTTTATATTTCTCACTGAAACAGAAATTCGAGTTTCCTTATGTTATTCAGGGTCTCTAAGTGTGTTCGGTTGGAAAAATGCTGTTTAGGACAAAGCCATCACAACGAACATGTTAATCTGATTAAGATTTCAGGTCTGGACAAACAGCTTTCAGCAGGATAAAACCCAGACGCTGCCTCAAACAACGTGTACATATATTTCCTCAAGAGTAACAGCAGCAATAAATCTTCAAAAGAGCATTTCCTCTAATAATAGAGGTTGTCGGTTTGATGGATTTGCTTCCCACGGAAACAAAACGAAGCAATATTGTTTTGGAAGCTGAACAAGTAGTAAAGAATATCAAAATCTCTCAGTGGAGGAAAAGGCTGGACCAAAGAGGTGGACCTGATGGAAGAAGCAGGAAGATGTGCTGTCATGCTGCAGTGATAGAAAGTTTAATTAAATGTAGGATCGATATATAAATCAAAAGTACAATGAAATACTAGAACCACGGAACGACAGATTTGATGGAAATCAGAGTAGATGTGGAAGCAGAAGGAGTAGATGGTATTATGGGTTGCTTTTCTCAAGATGGCCGCCATAATAAAGCAGGAATACACTGAACTCTACAGAGTAAACATTTCTGATTTGGAAATTAAAACCATGGACAGATGTGTTCAGTTTGAGAATTTAAGACCGTAGCATCTTGTCTGAGACTATTGTGTTGGGCAAAAGTATTGGGACACCTGGCTTTTCCACAAAAATTGGAGGCACACAGTTATACAGGATTATATTGTCTTTAAATGCACAAAATGTTCCCTTTACTTGAACTAACAGACCCAAACCACAAAGCCAGCTCCAGGAAGATATGAAAGATCTCTTGCTGTAGAGCTTTAAACCATATTGAATATGATTAATGTGAACATTAAATATTTTAGATCAAATGGGGACTAAATGTGGAATGGGATGTCCAAAAAAAATTTACATACCAATCTGATGGTGGGGTGTCCCCAAACTTTGGTTTATATTGTGTATATTTTGATGGAGACCATATAAATGAGATGTTATGGATGTTGTAAAAAAAAAGCATAGGACTAATCCGTGTTTCTCATACACAGATATCGACGACTCAAAATTTATCGGCTCCTCTGTGATCAACATCACATTTGCACACAATAAGACGGGCTGCCAGGTCACATTCGATGATGACTACAGTGCCTACTGGGTGTACTTTATTAACTTCCTAGGAACCCTGGCTGTTTTGCCAGGTAACATAGTCTCCGCCCTGCTGATGGACAAAGTCGGGCGGTTGAGCATGCTGGGTAAGATGTACTGAAAGATGCCTCTCAAGCAGGCATGTGGACTGAAACATTCTGGACATAGGAGCTGTTTTCCTTGGTTTTGATGTTGTATGTTGTTCGGTGTTGATCAGGAGGATCGATGGTTCTCTCCGGTATTAGTTGTTTCTTCCTGTGGTTTGGCACCAGCGAGTCGATGATGATCGCAATGCTCTGCCTCTATAACGGCCTCAGCATATCCGCCTGGAACTCCCTGGATGTAGTCACAGCCGAGCTGTATCCCACCGACAGGAGGTACACACACACACACACACACACACACACACACACACAAGCTGCTAAATCTGTAAAACATCCACCACTGGTTTTCTCCATGTCACAAATGAAACTGTTTTTATGACACATGTGTTTGCTGATTTCTTCAATGTGAATTTAAATAAATAAATTGCATATAATTTTCCTTTTTTTGTGTGTGTGTGTGGCAGGGGAACCGGATTCGGGTTCTGTAATGCCATGTGTAAGTTAGCAGCCGTGTTGGGGAACCTGATCTTCGGCTCATTGGTGGGCATCACTAAAGCGATTCCCATCCTCCTGGCATCGGGCGTGCTGGTGGGCGGTGGCCTCGTGGGACTACGACTCCCAGACACGCGTGCCAACGTCCTCATGTGACCCCCAAACTCCGCCCACTCCTCTCCGAACGGACTGTTGCCACGGAAACAAGAAGGACACTCCGGGTTGGGGCAGCTGCACCAGGCGACAACATTGTCTGATTATTTATTGAGTCGTACACTCAGTGTTAGATCGTTCATTTGCTGGTTTTTTTTTCATTAAAGCTGCAGTATGTAACATCCGGAAAATTGGAGAAATATTTTAGTCACATTTAATAACACTGTTTTGCCTCTTAAGATGATTCTGGGTCAGTTTCTGGCTTCACACTGACAGTTTTATAAATAGCAGCTGAACCTTATTTCCCGTGCCTAATATAATGGCGTCGATTTGCGATGATGTATAAAAAAAAAAACAATTGCAAAATGGACCTTTCAGTTTCTCGAGACTGTCGAAATTTGCACACGTTTTTATTTCCTTTTTTTATTATGAGCACAAAAAAGTTACTCACTGCAGCTTTAATATGGAGTCATATTTATTGATATTTATCGGGGGAAAAAAAATTGCAATCTCGACCAAATTCTGCAAAAAGGTTCTGGAATAATCGAACAGTCCCGAAAGCAGAAGCTGAGATGAATATATCACTTTGTTCATTGTTAAAACAGAGATACGGGAATCCTTTATATGTGTAACAATATTGCTTTTAAATGATGCTCATTATTTTAGGATGGACGATGTTTTTCGGCTTTGAGTCGATCGAGACCAACGGCGGCTACTCCTCTCAGTGTAGGCAGAAAAGAAAAGAAATTCAGAATAATTTTTTTTTCTAATTAAAGCGGAAGACATATTAAAGCAGCGATAAGGCTTTCGTCTTCGTTCTCGTCTTTGTGAACTTTGTCGTGTGGTTAATCGACGCTTTTTCGCAAGGGCTTGCCTTCGTAGTGTGTGTAGTTATATTTATTTCGATTCGCGTGTCGGTTTTATCCGTCTCTCTCTCCCTTTTTTTTGCTTCCTCCTCGAACCCGAGTCTGCATGCACGCCTGTTCGTGTACGTGTGACGGCCCTTGCTGCGATTCTGTCGCGTTTCTCACTCATGCTGCTGTGCGTTTCGTCTCCTCGAATCACGGAATGGCCTTTTTCTCTCGATACCGTGCCTCTTTCGCCCTCTGTCCATCTGCCTCCTGCACGTCAGTATCTCATCCCCTCTCTGTGTGTGTGAGCGTGAGTTTACTACTTGCTTTTTCACCTGTAAGTCATTCGGATCAGACGTAAGGCCTATTTCTTGACCCTAAAAGAGTGACAGATCAGCTGATCAGGAAGACTCAAAGGAAGGTGTCTTGAAAGCATGACCGATTTTAGCTGAATGTTTGAAGGAAGCATGAGGTTCTCCTGGAATTGTACGGTTTTCACCTAAGAAGCTTCTGAAAAAAGTTACAGTACTGTAGGTGTCGCTAAAACGCTGAGAATGACTGTGGGTGTGGTTTTCCTCTGGTCTTCGGTATGTCACACCTTTTTGGCGCCATCTAGCGTTGGAACAAGCAGCACACAACTGCGCACACCTGAACAGGTTCTTCTACACATTGGCTGCTATCGTGTTTGGATCAGACGTTAATGTTTCTTTTGATGAATTTAAAAATTTGCCATATGACATTTGAAATACCGTACAGGGTTGATTTATTTTATTTAATTTTTAATCTATTTGTCTTTTTTTTTACTTTGATAAGTGAATGTTGTGCAGAAATGTATTATATATAAAACGGCCTTGTTTTTTATTTTTTTGTTTATTGTTTGGTGGATTTGATTCCCCATTTGTGGTGATCAATACCTCTTTTTAAATGTGCATTTTTTTTTTTACATTTTTGTTAATTTTTTATAGCACAAATGAACGATCCTGATGTATTACACTGACGTTATTTTAGCATTTAGACCAAAACCAAAAGCACATTTATACCAGTGCTCAGTATCTCTGCACATGTTTGTACACATTTTTTTTCCTTTTCTCTACCTGGTTTGATTTACCTGTGTTTTTATTGTAGATCACCACATAAGTGGAAGCTAAAACCAGGATCAGTTACGGTTCATTCATGTGGCAGCTCAACACAATCCATCCACCTGCATCCATCCATCCATCCACCTGCCCCTTTTCATCTCTCCATCATTGAGCAAACACAAAAATAAACCAACACACTACTCAAACACAAAATAATACTACTACTAATCATCATCATCATCATCATCATCATAATGTTGTCTTTAAACCGGCTATTGCATGCGTGTTATGGAGATTTCTCTCTGTGTTTGTCGTGTCACATCTCCAAAATAAATGGAGTAGAAATAATAATGATAATTAATAAAGGTGTGTATGATTTTGGTGATTTGTTGTGTATGATGTATGATGTGACTGAGTCTCTGAGGATGTTGTGGCTCGGCTTCTATAGAGTTTATTAAATATGTGTAAAATCTTCAGCCAAATCTTTCCTCTGGATATTCTGGATTTATTTTGAAGAGAAAAAGTCAGTGTGAAACTTCAGGAGTGAAACTGAAGTGGATTCGGTTTTGGATCCGTTTGAACTGAAATAAAAAAAATTATATCTAAAGAACAAACAGGTTTCTGTGAATTTGTTTATATTATTTTATTGTTTATAGTGATGAAGCAGATGTTTGGTTTGAGGAAGGTTTTGTTTCTGTGGAGAAATAAATAAGACATCTAGAATGAATAGTGAAAAACTAGATAACGTTTATAAACTAATATATAGTTTAAAGTTGAAAGAAAGAGAAAAAAGGAAGGTGAAAGGGAGGAGGGAGGAAAGGAAGGGCAAAGAAAGAGAAAGAAAGAAGGAAGGAAGGAAAGAAGAGATGGAAAAAGAAAGAAAGAAAGAAAAAGTGGAAGAAACGAAGGATGAATGAAGAAAGAAAAAAGCAAGAAAAGATACAGAAGTAAGAGAATAAAAGGAGAAACAATAAAAAGAGTGATATAGATAATAGATATAATGAAAATTATAGAAAATTATGTTATATAACATAACTTGTGTTTGCATGATTTTACCACTAGATGGCGATCTGTACCCATTCACCTTGTAAAACAAACGTTAGGAAACCCCGTGTTTTTTATGGTTCCTGAAAGACATGTTCATGTCCCTTTTTTTTCTATGCATCACATTTTTATTTTGACCAAATAAATATTTAAATGTTCAGATATTCCACAATATATTTATTAAAAAATCCTCCCTTAGGCAGGTAGGCAGATAGATAGATAGATAGATAGATAGATAGATAGATAGATAGATAGATAGATAGATAGATAGATAGATAGAATGTTTGCTCTCTAAATAATGCGTATAGAGCTAATAAACCGCAGTCCAGATTGAGTTGCATGGTGTTGAAGTGCGGAACGGTTGCAATGTTGGTTCAGATTTTCCTTTCACTTTTTGGAATAAGTCTCCAACCTTCCCTGCTGCTAAACAACCCCAAACCATTAACCTTCCACCTGAGTGTTTGACTCCATGGGTGAGACTCCTGTCCTGTTCCATTCCTCTTCTGTCACATTTGGATTTCAATTCTTGTGTGTCTTTGCATAGAAACAAATGCATGGGTCTTAAAAACGATAAAAGACTAGATGTTTCCACACTTTTGACAGCCACTGTATGTTGGAAAAGTTGGGTGTCCCAATATTTTTGTATATTTGATGCATGTCTATGAAACAAATCACTACTATGGTTTAGTGTAGGAACGTGCACCAGGGTTGGGACAAAGGTTTCTTGAACACCAGAGTAGGATAAGTGAGTTTTACAACAAAAAAGACTCAGATCTATAACTCTCTCAGAGATGAGGGTTGGATCAGTGGACATTTTTCTCTTTCCATGCTTCATATCTACCAGCTGCAGGACCACATCAAAGTCGTAGCACGTGTAAGCGTATCCCAGATGTGTGCCGGTCTCACCGAGCCATAAACCAAAGAAGAAAATTGTAGCGTTCTGTAATCAGGCTCCGTTTCTGTCCTAATCCTACCTTTTTTGTTTCGCATGTTTGACAAAATCAAAACTACAGCTCTTTCTCGAGCCCAACATGTGGCACGGCGTGTACTTACCCTAGGCTGTAATTACCGCAAAGAGCCTTAGAGATAAAGAGGACTTAAACACAAACATGTGGAGCGAACGTACATGACGTGACGTGTGGCTCAATGACAGACCTTCTGAAAACGTACCATCACGTAAAGATTTCCAAACTGAGCACCATGACCCCCAGGTGGGATCATTTGAGTGACTAATGCGATTGCGATCGAAACATATTCCTTCTTTTGTTTTATTCACAAATGTAATGAAGAGTGAATATTAGGAAGATTGAGATTCTCACGATAATGACAGACGACTGTGCGGTAATACGGAGTTCAGCATCACATGATTCTGATTCGATGGAACAGGAGATGTCCAGAAAATAAGCATGATACATATATAGAATTTCAATAATTAAAAATATTACATGAATAAATGCAGCTGTTGAGGGTGGGGCCTCGTCATTGCATCATCAGGAACATCTGTTTGAGTACCTTTACTTAAACATATATGGTGTTCAGCAGAGGCCCTTACCCTGAGTAGATGTCTGAGCAGTGGCAGTTTGGTGGTGCTGGGATTTGATCTCACGACCTTCCGATCAGAAGTCCAACATCTTAACAACTGAGCGACCACTTCCTGTATGTAAGAAGAATAAGAATGTGTGATCTTTTTTTTTTTTTTTTACATTTTTACTATTGTATTTTTTTTATGTTGATTTTTTTTTCACAGTTGATGTTGTGAACATTATACATTATAACATTATACCAACTTTCCTTTAATTTCTCGTAAAACAGAAAAACAAACAGTTTACCAAAACGACAAAAAATCCAACGTTGTGATCTTGAAGAAAATCCATGTGCAAGAAAACAAACGCTGATGATGAAGATTCCTTACAAAAATGTTAAAGAAAAATAAGATTAGTAATGAGATTATTATTATTATTATTATTATTATTATTATTATTATTATTAATACTGTTCTACAAAAGTTTGCATCCCCCATGTTTGTCTGGTTGAAAAAAAAAAGGGGGGGGAAAAGTACCTTCATTTTAGGTCTTTTTTAAATAAATAAAAAATTGAATATATTAAAAAATATGAAGCAAAGCAACCCTAAGATCTTGAAAAAATTATACCTGAAATAACTATTTAAAAGTATAATAATCAAGATACAGTAATGTACCTAATAGAGTATAAAATGCTTCAGGAAAATCTTCATACCTCCTAGTTTGTACCTCAAAAAGAACATTTATGCTCCTCTGGTGATTGAAATCTACATTTGTGTACTGGAATAAATAAAAAAATACATGACATTTTCCCATAGTATTTTACTGATGTTCTGTGTGCAGAAAATGTTTTTTTTCATTTGAAATAGCTAGTTAGGAAATCAGACCTGAATGGAAAAAGGGTCTTGAGATCAGAAAATGGGTCAGGGAGGACAAAAACACACACCACACACACACACACACACACACACACACACACACACGTACACACACACGTATTTATAGCGTCTCCTGCTCAGAACTGGCTCTGAATGACAGTCCTCCTCTCAACACCTTGGATATTTGTAGTCAAGTGGTACTAAAATTAGCTTACACACACACACACACACACACACACACACACACACACACACACACACACACACACACACACACACACACACACACTGGAAGGTGAGGAAGAGATTGTAAACAAAAGCTTCATTCCGTAAATGTCAATAAAACATTTCATTACAAAAGCATTAACATTCTTGCAGAAATTGTTATTACTACGGATACTATACATATATTTAACATTTAAATTGGAGCACATGCGAGACGAAGTTATTATAAAAGCCAGCAGTTCAATGGAGTCTGGTCTCAGAGGACATTCCTCAGTCACCTGCTTCCTCTTACCAACACACACATACTGTACACCAGCTGCTCGCTCTGATGCGTTCCTATGGAGATGATATCAGCGCTAAAGGGTTATTGGCAGTAAAGTCGAGTTTGCGATTAACTAGAGCTTTGAGGTTGTCATGATAAAGCCGCAGGCATAGTTTAATAATGAGCAGTGGGTGAGATCTGCGCTACTGCTAGGAGAACTCTTCAGGCCTCGATCGTGCTTCCTGAGTGCAGGATAAAAGGTGGTAAAAGGTTCTTTGAATGTTTTGTAATTAAGTATTTCACAGGTACTTATGTTAGACGTTGCAAAAAATATCTTCTTATATATAGTGCTATTAGAACATCAGTCAGATGAATAAGCGTTCATGTTCTTAGAACCGTAAGAGTATAGTGTTTATTGACTTTTATGAGATTTATATAGATAAATATGAAGCAAAGTGACCTTTTAAAATAACAATCAATAAAAAAAACTAGTACAATTTTTTATGTAACCTTAGCTTATAGCTAGGGAAGGGAAGTGGTCTCTCAGTGGAGATGTTGGACGTATGATCGGACAGTAGTGAGATCAAATTCCAGCACCATCTTTTTACCAGGTCACTATCAAGACGTTTCCCGGCTAATGGTGTAACTGGTGGTATTCTGACCTCGTGCGTCTGCAATTTCATCATGGACAGCAAGTTAGAAACAAAGAGCGAATGGGATATTCTACAAATCTGCCACAGTGACATTTGACATCACATACATCTGACATACGGCGATGCTGCAACGAGACGTTCGGGGTCTTTTAAATGACGCACATTTCAAGAGCAGAAGAACTTGACATGAATTCAGGAAGACCTTCGACGAGCTTAATCCTTGAAACCATCCGTCAACTTGGGCATGATGATCGTCGGAGAACGATCCACGTGATCTCACTACCGCACACAACCTGCTTACCAGATTTGGCTCCTGCAGCCTTCTTCACTAAGATGAAGATGTTGCTCAAAGATGATCATTTTGACACTATTGTGAAGATTCAGCCCGAATCTCAGAAGGCGCTTGACACACTTTGAAAATAAAAACTTCCAGGACACATTCCAGAAGTAGCAGGAACTCCAGGAAAAATTATCAAAAATTTGGCTTTTAAATTGGATGTTTATTTTTTTCCCCCATACTTTCATGTTGCTCCCTGTTTTTTTTATTTCACATGCTGACAATTTATTAAAAGTCAGTAATTGGTACATAAAACATTTTTCTTATTAAGTATGCAGTTTATTCATATATTATTTGACTCTACCTGAGAGTTGTTCACTGTGAAAGCAGAAGCAAAGCCCTGAAACAAGATTTATGACGTGTATGATCCGGAACCCCCGGCCTTAAAAGCAAACAGAGTAGCTGAGAGCCATAATGGAGTGCTGCTGAGGTCAGAGTGTTTTAAAAAAAATAAGATCAAGAGGATCAGAAGATGAAACACATGGACACACATGAACACACACACACACACACACACACACACACACACGTGTGGATGATGTTAGGGAAAAGTTTGCGATACCTATACTATGTATAACTCAATCATTTCAATGAAAAAAATGACATTAGGATTGATTTTTTATATTATTAATAATAATAATTTTTTATATTTCCTCATTAACACATGATATTGTTCTGTTACTTATACTATGTTTACATCTCGAAAGTCATTCCCATCTCTCAGTTTGCTGTCACTTCAAAATTCATGCAAAAAAAAAAGGCAAAGCATTAAACATTATATATACTGTATATGAGCAGTGTTATAACCAACACATAAAACTAATCAGCAACAAGATTTTTTTTCACTTTCACTAATGTATATCTACAGGTAGCTAAATTTGTTAGTGTTCGTGAGAGAGGTTGGTATATTTTTCCTTCGTTATCATGCATTCATTCATTTCTACACATTTCATATGACATGATCAACCACAGACCAAACACATCTGTGATTCCTTTTGTTTATCATCTACGGTACATCTCGATCTGAAAATCAATGAAGAAATTCAGATTATAACATTCGAAATATTCTGGAAGCTTGTCGCCAGAAAAGTGCACAAAGCCCATAAAGAAATCCATTCACAATCTCAACCTTGTCATTTCAAAAACGTTGTTGGAACAAGTATCAAACTACCAAACAAACTACCAAAATTACGACATGGAGGCGGATCTTTACATTGCCACCAAAAATACCACACTCTGATTGGCTGTTTGTTTTCTTGACCACAAGGAATAGAGGTAATAAAGTGAACTGCAGGTCTACATCAAATCACCGTTCCTCTCCACAACCTCTTTTTCTCTCCTTTGCGCTGTCACTCGTTCCAAGTCTTCTGTCTCTTTCTGGGTCTAAGGGTTCATTCTTCTCTCCCTCTGTCTCTCTGGATGGTGAGACAAAGCCGACTCTGTCCAGTCTGCCCTCTGCTGTCGTGGATTTGATTCACGTTAGCAAAAATATCACATAACCTTTGACTTTCAGGACAAAGAGCTCTTTATGGCATGTCTGTTTTCAGAAGTTAAAAAAAGACTGTTTATTTGCTCTCTCTCTTTTTGCTTTTTCTCTCTTTTTTTTTGACCAAGGTCAGGGTTACGGTCACAGAGCTGTCACATCGGACACTGTCTGTATTTCTGTGTTTCTAAAACGCACTGACTTTTTTTGCGTATCTCCAGAAACGATGAACATTTGTCAAGAAATCTTTCTGCAGAAATGAATCCCGAGGCTGATTTGAACAGCCGATTGGAGCAGGACAGGATTACATAAAATGAAACAATCTTTCCGATAGCTAAAAGTCCATTCTTGCACCTGAAAATCCATGACCACAACAAGTTCATGAAATAGAGACATTTGCTGATGGAAACGTTAAGATCTTCAGGAGGATCATCATCATCAACATGATCATCATCCAACTTTTCCAGACTTTTTCCGTCCGTTTTTGGAAGATGGATCAACTTGGAGTCTCCGATCTATAATTTTGTGGTGAAACCCTGTCAGGTTGATTTCTACTCCGTCTGCTCCGCATGAAAGAGTCGGTTATTTGTAATGGTTTGCGCAGGCAACGTATTCAATGAAATACATTTTAGTGTTTTTAAACAACATTTTTCCGTCATGTTAACATGGAGGAAGATAGATTTGGAGGGAAATCAGGAAAAATGATTGAGCTGAGAATTTTTGTGCCACAGCATTAAAAGCTGGGCTCCTGAGCAAGGCCCTTAACCACTCAACTGCTCACTTGTAAATCCCTCTGGATAAGTCTGATGTGTCTAATGAAAATGTTTAATGGATGTTCAACAACATTAAATGCAACTATAAATGGATAAGTAATACACAAATTAAACAAAATTGGGAATTCATGGTGTCATTGATGAAATCATGTCATGGTTTGTGTGCGTTTTGTGAGCGGCTGTGTCATATGACCTCGTTATTTTCCTATGACAGGACACCAGGTGTGTGTGTGTGTGTGTGTGTGTGTGTGTGTTAGCTGACTGACTTGATCAGATTTGACTGTAAAATGAATGTAGATTTGACTTATCCCCCTGAACAGTTCTTTAACCTCAACCGCCTACAATGAAGCCAATCGGTTCTTCTTCAGGCTCTTCACCTTTCTACCTTTCTGACTGCAGTTGTTCAGGTTTCTCGCCCTCCCCCTCACTCACTACACACAGACCAGACACAGTGGGGGGAGTGGGAATTTGAATTAGGGTTGCCAGATTGTGCTCTTACACTTCCATTTGGGGCAAAAGTATTTGGACACCTGACTTTTCAACCTGTATTGGGTTGTCCCACATGAAAGTCTTTCTATCACAAGTCTAGCCATGTTCGAGGAACTTTTACTTGTGTATAAAAGTACTGTTGTGCACTTATTTTTGGATTATCATTGTCCAAGTGAAGAGAAGCACACAACAAATAGATTCGTTACTTATTAAAGCATAACTATACAACAACAGGATAATGGTCTCGCCCTGTGCTTGACTACAACCCAGAACCTACAAACATACCGATGCTAAACATAAACAAGCAGTGAACAAACCCCAACGTAATGATGTAACAATGTCTGATTGGACAATACAGAACTCAATGAATGAGGGTTGACTTTCTAAAAAGTATTGCAGTAAAATGTAAGAAATGACTGCACATTGTGCAGTAAAAGTTTTGGGAAACCTGACCTTTTTTATGGATCTTCCACAAACTGTTACCACAAAGTTGGAGGCTCACATCTGTATAGGATGTCTCTGGATGCTTAAAATGTTGGAAACAAATTCTGGAAACATAATTTTTTCCCTTAGTGGTACTGGGAGACCCAAACCTGTTCTAGCATGACCCTGTGCACAAAGCCAGCTCCATGAAGATATTGATTTCATGAGTTGAAGTGGAAAATCCCCTGCTACAAAGCTCTGACCTCAACCCTAATGATTATAATGAACCGACTGCACCCCCAGGCATCCTCACCTTTCCTACAGCAGTACAGCACTTTTATTTTTTTTACTTACATCACATATACATTGCAGCAAGACTGTAATAATTTGTGCAATTCATCATATTGATCTCTGAATTCTGGTTGCAGTTTTTGGATCAGAATTTATCAACTGTGTGATCAGTACAGTGAAAACTACTTCATTTCCTATTCCCAATCTTATTGGTTTTATATTGAATTCATCACAGGGCTTCAAACATAATTGCTTGAAGTGTGTAGAGAAACTGGTGTCCGTACGTGTACAGTATATTCAGTATATATGCAATTGAAAGTAAAGTCTGAGCTCTCATGATTATGAAGGACAGCCAAATTATTATTACCTTCAATATTTACAGCGATTACCAGTTCCCCAGTGCAATAAAGAATGCTTAATGGATATTTGTTGTGCATTTTGTTCTCATTATAAACAGGTTTATGCACCTAATTGCCACAAGAGGGCCAATTTAATTACTCTGATGTAAGGAAAAGTAACTATAAAATCAAAAAGCTTGTTTTTAAAAGAAGTTCCTGTTACAGGATGGGTATCAAACTACTAAAACATGTTAAAATGTAAAAAAATGTAAAGGCTGCTAACAATTCCTTTATTGAATTATCTAATGCAAACACATTGTATTGGAGAATTGTAGTCATTTATTGTTGAAGAAAACAGAAAGATTTATGTGACATAATAAGAAGGTATTTGTGCCCTGAACATCAGTGCATTTTGTGCAGAATAAAAGACATTAGTTTGTTACTTTTATTGTGCACCGAGTAAAAATTTGCCTTTGGCTTCATGTACAAACACAGACGTCACATAACAACTCAAAAACAACACAAAATTACATAAAAGCAGTAAAACAATCTAAAAACTTGTATTCAAAATTCACACACACATATATATATATATATATACATTTTAATATGTACATATATTACATTTAATATTGTAATAGCAGTTGGTACGAATGAAAAATGTTCACATGAGAAAATAAGAACATTTTTCTTGTGGTCTCCTTGAAGGCAACAGCTGTTTCTTTGAATGTATAAATATAATTTAGCTGCTTTGTGATATAATACCGCTTACATATCATTTTATATCATGTATGGTTTCTAATTTGCTGAAATATAACCATAATACAGAATATGTGCATTAGTGACTATTTACTTCCTGCGTAGTGAGTGACTCCATTATTGGGATGAGATTGTTTTTTTTTTCTTCCATGTAGAAACAGGTATGCAATGTAAAGTTTGATTAAAATCAACTTAAAACATTCATGTATGTATAAAGTTTACAGCAGATACACAACATTTGCTTCCAATACATTTTATATGCAAACATTTTTGCATGAATTTGTAGATCAGTTGAAAATCTTTGCTTGAAATAAATAAAAAATATGTAGATTTCACATGAAAAAACTTCAACAGGAAGTTGTCTCATTTCCTTTATTAATGCTTCTATGAAGAAGAAAAAGCAGCTTTTTGAATGATCAGTGACTTTCTGTTATTGAATGATGATGTTAGTTAGAACTTACAAGTATATGAAGAAAATATTTTATCGTTTTCAAGATCATTGTTATAACGTCCATATTTAATACTTTTTTATTTTATTTTAGAAGTTTTTATAGCTTTTTTTTCAAGCACCAGCACATCATGACAAATCTCCTGTACATGCAACCCATTAAACTTGACATTAAGAGTGATGCTGATTCTTAATGTCTTTTAGCATTCATTCTAGTCAAAAATAATTTCTCTATTTATATTTTTTAATATTGTATTGTCCAATCAGGGAAGCTGCAATAGGATTGGACGATTAGATTTTCTGGGATGTTTTTAGATCAGATGAGGAAAAGAATCATCAAGATAAATGTTGAAAAACGTATTAAAATGAGATTATTTTGTAAATGAAGAAATGTATAGATTTATTTTAGTTTCTAAAAAAAAGTTAAAAATAATAATAATATCCTGTTTTTATAAAGAGTTGGTATCCAATCAGAGAGTCTGTAACAGGATGGTCTTTAAGATGGTCAACCCCATGTTTTTTTTTTATTCAGATAAGAAAACAAATGATCAAAATAAATGTAAAACCAATTTTTTTTAAAGATTTTGTAATGAATAATGAAGATTTTATTATAGGATTGTATGGGGTCCAATTAGAGTGGCTGTAGCAAGATGGTCATTTTGTTTACATTTTTTATTTATTTTTTACTCAGGGAAAAAGAAAATAATCACCAAAATAATCGTTTTTTTTTTTTATTTTGTTTTAAATAAAAACAAAATTTAAAAAAATGTCTGATCGTGTTTACAATGGGAATAGGTTATAGGAATGGGTTGTATTTTTCAATCTGGCAACCCATGTGGGTGTTTGAATTCACTCCGCCATGCTGAGCCGCTCTGCCTGACTTGTCACGCTTCTTCACGCCAACCGTGAGCTGCTTTAAAATCGCCGGCGGACTCGGGAAAAAAAAAGCATTTTAATTACCAGGTTAGTGCGTTTATTTATCGTTTCATTCGGTCTATTGTATTTATTGTTCTTTTATTTTTCTACTCCCCAAATAAATAACCTGAGAAATATCGGCGCGCGAGCTGCTGTTAGCTGGACTTTGCGCTCGCGTGCACTTGTTACTGAGGTGCTCACGCGCAGCGTTTTTTTTTTTTTTCTCCTCTCCCATTAAAACGGGATTTTTCTCTCTTTTTTACCTCCGTTTACAAACCAAACCCCCGCGGAGACATTCCGGCTGCCCCACTGACCAGGTTTATGCAATTCTATTTCATAATAATTCGGTATAAATGTAAATTGAGGTGTTTTCCGAAACGGCGGCTGAGTGGCTTTTTTCTCCTGAGGTAATTTCGGTTGTCATAGTAACAGTTTCTCGCTTCAACTTGCTAATATGGTTTTGCTAACTAATGTTTTTAATTTGGTCACTTGAATAGCACTTAAATGGTCATTTTCTCGGTTTTTAGGGTTTAGGTTTCCACAGAAATGATTTAATATTTGTCTGACCTGGTTTGAAAGGTCACTCAGGGTGTGTTTTTATAAAAAAAAGATGCTTTTAGTTCTTCAACAAAAGCCTCTGTGTCTGGAGTGTAGTCTGTAGAAGTGCAAGGTGTGTGTGTGTGTGTGTGTGTGTGTGTGTTTTTAGTGGGATTTAACTCTGGCTGGAACGAAGAACATCAAGTCACCAAACTTTGTCAGGAAAATTAGGACTCAAATACACTAAGAAAACACTGAGACACTTAAAATCTGTGGTATAGGTGGAATAAAAACCCTTCAGGTGGAATGTCGAAATAGGAAAATAATGAATCTGCATCTGTACGGCTTCTTCATGCAATAATTCTTACCTGGTTATCTTTAAAAGTCAGATAAATACCTGAAAACATGCATAACTCGTTCATCCGTCATCTTCTGAATCACGTCGGATCGTAAAGTTAAGACAGATTTGACCTAAAACCTGAAGGCTTCACGTGTTCTCGGGTTTCAGACATTCACGATGAGACACAAACCAGGAAAGCGTCTGCTTGTTTTAATTATTATTGGATCAGATTTGAAAAAAAGACATTCGTGGGATGGGTTGAAGTTGATTTCTGTCAAATATAGAGGTAAAAATTGCATTTAGTGAGGAGTTGATTTGATTCGAAGCATTTGTTACAGGTCATTTTTCAATCACAGTGTTTTGGAAGTCAGAAGATCCTTGAAGTTACTAAGCAACTCAAGAGCTTTGAGGATTGATTTGGATTGTAATGAATAACTGTCTGTTACACTGGTTTGAGACCGCAGTTTGCATGAACAGTTTTGCATGCGAGCACCTATCACTGAGGAGCACATAAAACTCTGGAATCATCTCAAGGTTTCTCCATTATATTATCTCAGGGAGTTTTTCCTTGCTACAGTTACCATGGGCTCACTCATTAGGGATAAACATATAGGCACTAATAAGTTCTAACATTATAGCCTCTTTATCATTATAAAGCTGCTTTGGGGAAAATGTCCCTTATTAAAAGCGCTGTACAAACTATTTAGGTAAATTACCTGCATGTCTTCCTTCACCACATCCATAAACCTCCTCCTTGGTCTTCCTATTTTTCTCCTTCCTGGTGGCTCCATCCTCATGTCCCTTCTTTCCACGTATTCAAACCATCTCAATTGGACTTCTCTTACTTTTTTCCCCAAACGTTTCTTAGATTATAGCAGAAATAAACTATTTTCCGCTTCACTTTCTCTTGATGCTTGTGTTACTCAAAAAAAACACTTTTTGAAGACTTTCCTGTGGTGGAAAATCTTCTGATTTTTGCAAAGCACTGACACTGGAGACTCTTTCCATACATCATGCATATAATTAGATGTTCACCATCCACTAAACAATTATGATAGGCTCTCAAGTGCCTCCTAATGGCATTTTTTTCATTATAATGGAAGTTCTCATGGTTGGCATGTAAAAAGAAGAGGAGTTAGCTAGCTTGGCTTTTCCATCGCCCGTGCTGCCTGACTCATGCCTTATTCACTGAATGATTTGTTCTTATTCATAGCCCTCGTCCTTTGTTCCAGTCACGTCAGTCACGTGGAAGTTAATTAGAGTACATGCCATCGGGCTCGTCATTCCATAATGAGTTTGCTCCCCTCTGATATCCTCAAGGCACTTTATTTTGATGAGGCGAGGCTTGTATTTTTGCATAGACGTCACATGTTTTTTACTGCTTTTTATCTTGATTTGGCACTGATGGTATTTTTAACACTTTATGGCGATGCATGATGGAAATTAAATGCACGTTACATTGCAGATGAGTGAGTTAACAGAAGGAGTGTCCAGCATGAGATTGTCATGGTGGTGTTTATATGCTGGATGGATAGAAAGGATCAAACGGACCTGTTGGGTTGCCTTTTCTGTCATGCTCTGTTAAGTAGTAGAACATTAGCTTTGAAGCCCACTAGGTGCAATTTCATTTAAATCTGTAATAAAAACACCCATGATGGAACCAGAACTCAGGTACCGATGTTTGGTGAGGTGAGGAGGCCTGGGGTGCAGTCAGCGTTTCAATTTATCACAAAGTATAGCATGTATTTTCTCACTTAGGTTCTAGTGAGAGGTTCTACAATCTTTTTATTTTAGATGGAATCACAGTATGGTTCAGAAAGCATACAAGGATGATTGGATAGACTTTATTGTGATGTCTGTTTGCTGGGATTTATCAGGTTGGTTGTAAAAATCAATTTGCATTGCTGCCCGTTCGATTTTCTGGTAATCACATGTCCTAGTAAAACATTATCTCAGCGGAAAAGCGAAGCCAGCCGAGCTCCATTGCTGTGTTCAGGTAAACACGACCACTTTTTCTTTCCCTCAATTTATTTAGGGAGGACAATGCACAGACGGAGTATCTCTTTCTTTACAAAGACAGCGAATAGAGGCGAGCTTTGTGTCACTTTGCCAACATTTCTTAGTGTGTGTGTACATGGAGCAGTAGGAACAGCGGTGGTGAGACAGGTGGGTGCCCTTATTCTGTTACAACCCTGGAAAGTACCCACTTGGCTACAGATTCCCTGTTGCCCCCACCTCTGAGCCAGGCGCATCCATTATTAGACAAATTACAAACTTCGTCTTGGTCAATTACAAACGCCAGGCTCAGCGTTTAGACCAGAACAACGTGTTCAACCAAACTCTTTAGATCATCTGGTAGAAAAATTCTGGAATTAGACACTTGCCACAGATTAACCTGCTGGTAAGTTTTTCTTGTTTAAAAAATGAAAGCAGAGTTTGTTCTCTGTAGCAAGATGACCTCTAAAGATATGGAACGAAAAGCTAGCAAAGTTTTTCACCCGTGAGAAAGCCCTCGCATGTGCAGATGAAGTTCAGAACGCTTTCTTGGTAGCACAAAGATTATATTATGCATGTTTTGTCTGACCTTCAACAGCAATGGTGTGGTTAATTGATTCACAATCAGCTCCTCATCACAGGAGATTGCTCAAAACTCAGGAGAGGTACACCAGAGTTCGGTGTTCATGTTAATGACCCGTCCCCTGAAGGCGCCGCTAGACGCAAGTTTAGTTTTTTCAGTATTTGTATTGTCTCATATTTCTCATGGTCGCCAGCAATTGATGAAAGGTCAGAGATGTGATGTTTTTGCAGTCTAAGAGGGGAAAAAATGTAAGAACATTTAAAATCTTTTCAGACAACAAATCTTTTGTATAAAGTTTCATATATACACACACACACACACACACACACACTCACATGCTATCTCTTCCTCCTTCTACAGGGGTTATATTATTTTTGGCATAACTGATCGGCAGTTTATTTAGAATTCTTAATGATTTGCCAGATTTTATTAATGTGTAATTACAATAAATGAGGCTTTATCAGCTTGAGGGAGAAATAAAATATGAACAAAATCATAGCAACTTGTCGCCAAATATATGATCTGACTTCAAGCTATTCATGTTGTGAGTGTACATAATTCAAAAGGTTTTGTAGGGTACAAACATTTTTTCTAAATGAAACGGATTTTCCATGTAAACAGTGTTTGTATTAACGCTCGTTTGTATAATGTCAGGCCTATTTCTTGGTGCGTTTTAATTAGATTGAGCACAAATCTCCACAACCACAATCCAAAATCTAGTGGAACATCTTCCTAGAAGAGTGAAGGTTTCATAACAAACAGGGACTAAATGTAAAATGTTAATGTTAAAAAAGCACATACAGATCTCATAATCAGGTGTCTACAAACTTTATGGTTGTAGGGGTGATTACGAGATCTTTATGAATCTGGTATTTTTGCATGGTGGGGAAAGAAGGTTGCAGTGGTCCAGGGAACCTCTCAGCATTATAACCAGTAAATTCTTTTGTAATACAAATTTAAGAAAAGCTAAAATAAGGCGTGTTTGCTTGTATCTCCAAATGCTGTTTACTATAATGTAAACTTCTGTACGTTTTTAGCGTAACTGTTTAAATCCGCTTCATTTGCTTCAAAAGTAAATCGTTTAATCAGCTTGCTGGCTGCTAGAAGCACGAGGTCCGCTCAGATGCGTTCAGTCTCTATATCCGTCCATCTTTACTCTTGGGTTCCTGGAAAAAAGAAGCCTGATTAGATTTAAAGAATTTTCTAGACTGAGGTTTCATTACAGTCCACTACAGTGTTGAGTTTTAACAGATGGTTTGGGGCTATACACATGATTCTACCGCAGAACCGAGCCCTGCAGACGGGTTGAAATCTTGTGATGTTGACAAATGTCAACGGTATTGTTCTTTGGTGCCTTGAAGGATTTTTGGACATGGTCTTTCCCTCTCCTCAGACTTTTTCATGGATGTCTGGTAGCAACTCGATCTGTGTTTGAAGTAAAACAGGATCAGTGGAGTGTAGCTTCAGGATAAGAATAATTAGTTCTTGTTGAAAGCTGGCTTTTAAAAAAGATAAAGACTTCTTTTGTTCTATTTTGCCTTCATGATTTGTTTCATTTAATTACTACTGCTTAAGATACAATATATAAACAAAAGTTAGTTGACCTGCATTTAAGATTCGTTTGTGCTTATTGAACATCTCGTTCCACATTTAAGATACCTTTGCTGTAATAATTACCTCCATTCTTCTGGGAAGATGTTCCACTAGATTGTGGAGTGTACTTGTGGAGATTTGTGCTCATTCAGCACTATAGCAGGTTACTCAAGATCTTCCACTCAAACCCACGTAAACCTAATCTTTGTGGAGCTGGCTTGCTGGAACAGGTTTCCTTGTCTTCTAGTTAAAGTAAAGGGACCGATACAATTGTGTGCCACCAACTTTGTGATAACAGTTTGGGTAAATAACCACATTTGTCTGGTAAATTCAGGTATCTCAATACTGGCCTTGTATCAAAAAATTCGACATTTTCCAATCAGTATTTTTTTTTTTTTTTTTTTTTTTTTACTTTTTTTTTTTTTTTATACACCAAAGAGCTTCTGGATTCTCTATTGTAATTTGTTTAGCAAGTTTGTAATTAAAATCCCTGAGCACTTGTTCTAATATGATAACGTTTCCATAGTAATGGCTCGCAAGCGTTCTACGTGAGCAGGTGTACATTTATGGAGGGAGTCTCCAGTGTCAGGCCTATAACTAGGTTTTACATGATGAGGCTTAGAATTTGAGGTTTTCTGAGCAGCATTTATTTGATTTTTTTAATTCAACATGTGTGATCTGTGGATGTAACTAAAAATGTGTAATATGTACTTTTAGGCATTCTTTAATGGATCTCTTCTCTGGCATGGTAAGCGTAACTCCCCTCCCTGTGTATGATAATTTTTCTGGGTGATGCGTCTGAAAGTGCACGACTCCTTTTAGCTGAACCTCAATGAAATATTTATATATCTCACACTAACAAAAGTCATAAATTATTACATAAACGGTTTACCAGGAGGCCTCCCTGAAAATACCTTTAGGATATATTTTTATTACCCTGAAGACATGAGCAATAAGGTCCTGACGACGTCTGCATATGGCTCATGATTTATGAGTAAAGAATAGAAATTTTATTTAGTGGCTTGTCATGGGAAAAGCAAAAGGATCTGTCAAACCCTGGGAATGATGCACTGGCATCTTTAAATAAGACCAAGCTAAATAAACTATAAGCACACATATACCATTTAACCAAAAATGGATGCGAAACGGAGCGTTTTTATTGCCCTGTGATTGCATTGCAGGAGGACATAAATTTGAGGTCCCTCTTTTGCTTTTTGCATGCCAGGATTCCAGTTTGGATTCTCCACGGCAATGCAATGGCATAAAGCCTTAAAAGCTGTGCAGTGTGAGGGGGAAGGGGAGGCGACACGACCTTGTCTCAACCTGCCTCCATTGTCGTATAGACTACACACACAATGTGGCTAGAGACGATCGAACTTAGCTCTACCCCTGTTGAAAGAGAGATTGCAGCTGGTTCTACACACACACACCCTTATCGATATTGACCTACGATATGTGAACAAAAGTATTGTGAAACTTGTCTTTTCCAGCCATATATGTTTTTTCCACATTCTGTTACCACAATGTTGGAAGCACACAATTGTGTAGGATGTTTTTTAATGCAGTAACCTTCAGTTTTCCCTTCACTTGAAACTAGGAGACCCAAAACTATTCCAGCACGACAATGCCCCTGTGCATTAGAGCTATAGAGCTCATAAATTGGAGAGCAAACTTTACTTAAACCCTTGTGGCTAACAGAGTAAAATCTAGTAGAACATCTTCCCAGAGGAGTGGAGGTTATTACAATGTCAAATGAGGAATAAATGTGGAATGAGATGTTTAAAAACACACATCTTATGATCAAAATTTTTCTTTTTGGTTGCCGTTATAACAAAAATATTTTTTTCAATCAGAACTGGTCACAAGGTGATGATTAGTTTTCTAGTTCTTATGTTACTGCTCCCCAGGATAGAGAAGTTTGTGCATTGGTGTTTCTCAGTCACCCAGAAAATCTGTGAGCGATGAATACGGGAGTGAACGCATGTAGCTGTTGTAACAAGTGATGTAACGACTTAATCACAAATAAAAAGGGATAAACCTCGACTTCAGGATATCCTGCAATCTGGAAAAATAATCTTCTCAAGGCAGTTAAGGTGTGGATCCACGATCATTGCTGTATTCTTTACTTCAGTTAATAGGTTGAGCAAATGATTTTGCACCTAGAAACAGGGCTATAAATCCTCAGTCGAGCAATGCAATGCTTTGAGATCTGTAATCATGACAAATGTGCAGCTGTCAGATCACAAGGGGATAATTGTTTTATTTTTTTTTTATTGGCCAGTAAGTGAAGAGCTGACTCGCGTCTGCACATCCACTAAAACCCGGTCCAGAGAAAATATTTGTGAGCGTATGGAATGTGTTGTCAAAGTTCCATATTTTCAGACTTTCCCTTCATAAAAACACAGACTGTGCTAGAGAGGATTATATCAGGAGGGGTGGGGAGGGGGTACGAAGTGGACCGGGTGGATACTTCCACACAATTGACTCCTTGACCTGATGTAATTTAAATGGTGCACAAACAAAGCTGATTCAGGATCTGCATTCACTCTTCCAGAACGATTGACACGGAGAGAGGAGTGTTGTCGATTGAAATTGAGGCTGTAGGTACAGAGAGAGGGAAACCAATTGGATTTGGGAAATGTATATAGTACTGGAATGTGGTGAAGGTTCTCCGTCTCAGTGCGGTTCTTTTGGCAGGTTGGAGCACAATGATCAAGCTCAGAAGTGAGATGGTTCTTTTGAGGGTTGTGTTAGTTGAAGTGAGAAAGGGCTGGAATTGAATCAAAACCTGAATAAAATGTGCATTTGTTTTTGCTTTGTATTTATTTATTTTAGGGCTGCAGCTATCAATTAAATTAGTAATTAAGTATTCTACCGATTATTCCATCGAGTAATTGGATGTTATTTTTCTTTTTATAAAAAAAAAAAAATATTACATTTTATATATATTTTTATATACACACACACACACACACACACACACACTTTCTTTTTATAAAAAAAAAAAAATATTACATTTTATATATATTTTTATATACACACACACACACACACACACACACACACACACTACTATATACATATAGTTAAATGGACTAAATGAAGCATAATAATATGCCTCGATGCTTTTTTTTTATACAAATAACTTTATTTACTTAAATTGTTTCATCCCTAATGAATTTATTTATCTATTTAGTATATGAAACTATAATGCTACACAAATGCCATGTGTCCTCTGGGGTCCTGGAGATGTCCAGAGTCCTAGATAGTCCTAGATTTTTAGCTCGTTCCCTAATTATTTTTCTATCAGTTTCAAACCAAACAACATCGCAGACAAATCAAAAGAATCGAGCTGAGTTTAATTTAGAGATTCTGCAAATAGCTACAAGGAGTAATGACAAGGCATTCACATGTAGCATCCTTCAATTTCATAAGAAGGACATTGATTCCCTCCCTCCAAACCCCCACAGCTTGAAAGCATGTTCGATCGGCATGATCGAAGCATATTGAAGCAGTGTTTTTTGTCTTGAGTATCATGATGATGCTTGTAAATCAACCCTTATTTTGTGTGAGAGCAGCTTTGCTCATGGTTTTGGGCTGGGGCTAATGTCCTGCCACCCAGAAAACCACACTAGCACAGGAGCATGATTTGTTGTTTGCTGTAGATGTTTTTAGATCGTGTGTGTAACAGCAGCGCTGCATGTTTAGCTGGATCAGTCGTAGATTTGCGTATTTGCTCCTGAAGTGAGAATTATTTACTTATTTATTTATTTATTACATATTTTGAAGCCATGTTTTATGAATCTGTGTTTTATGTCTGTGTTTTAAGCCAAAAGATAATTAACAACAATAATTATGTAATAATTAATTTGTATTGATCTTTTTTTTGTCTCTCTCTGCATATCTTTGTCTTTCTTTACCTGTCTCTCTCTCTCTCTCTCTCTCTCTCTCTGTCTGTGTCTCTCTATGTCCCACTCCGACACTCTTTATCTTGTTCTCTCTCTGTTTCTCTACACATGTCTCTGTCTTTGACGTTGTCCGTTTTTTTCTCTGCCCCTCTGCATATCTCTCTCTGTCTCAGTATCTGCTTTTTTTGTCTCTCTCAGCACTCCTCTGTCTGTGTTTCTAGGCATGTCTGTCTTTCTCTCTTTTTCTCCCTACCTTTCTCTCTCTCTTTTTACACACACACACACACACAGACACACACACACACACACACACGCGCAGAGCAGCTGATCTAAGTGCTATTGTCTAAAGCTGTCACTGTGGCTCCCCTCTGAACTACGCACATGTGTGTGAAGCGGTGCAGCTCTCCGTTTCTCCTTCGCTGACGTCTCCATGTCTCTGATCCCACTTAAATATTTAATTGTGTTTAAAACGTAAGAGACACAGAGAGGACTAGAGAAGGGGATGAAGAGAGAGGGAAAGAGAGAGGGAACGTGAGCAGTCAAGGTTAAGGAGGGTTTTTATTGTCAGGTTTGTTGTAGGGGCTCTTTCCCGTCTACTCAGTCATGCCTCCTGTGTAGGGCTTTTCCCCCTGCTGCTCCAGTAACCTTCTCACACATTGGGGGAGGGAAAAGTGTGTGTGTGTGTGCATGTAAGTGTGTAGCTCTTTACACATCGCTCGCTGTGGAGATCCCTGTTCCACTCGGAGATGATGTTTTAATGGACCAGGAACATGCTCACTATTCTGGGAAGATCTACTTGCTTTTTTTCATGAATTTTTTATTCCATGATGCATTCAGCTGTCTGTTTTTTTCTGTCTGGGATTTTTCTCGCTCAGGTGGTGAGTGAAAGTGATCTCTATTATAAAGCTGCATTAGTGCAAAAAAAAAATTATATAAACAGGAAAGTTTATGGGTAAATAAACGAGAAAAGGCATGTTGTCCTGTTCGTCAATTTGGCCGCTTTGTTTATCAGCTTGTTGCTGTGAACTCGGAGATGAGCTGGGAAAAGAACAAGAACATCTTTCAGAGCACCTGTGTGCATATATATGTGTGTGTGTGTGTGTGGGCTGTACTTTTTTTATTGTGTGTAATTATTAGATTTCCTTCGGTTGTCCATGAGCTCTGTGTCTGTGGTTAAATCGTCCTTTTGCTGGCTCCGCCCAGTTTAAGATCAAAGCATGTTGTCTAACGCGCTATCTGCGACTTCAAAGCGTTTCTACGGTGACATAGTCTGGGGGATATGCCAACATGACACGACACAACATAAGACCTTTTGTTACAATTCTGGTCCTCTGCAGCCTAATACAGGCATCACACTGATGTGTGCAGATTTAATGCAGTGTATAAAGATTATGATTTAGGGCATATGAGGATAGAAGAGTTGTGTGTGTGTGTGTGTGTGTGTGTAATGTAGGTCTCTGTGTTTCTGCATGTTGTCAGTGTAATACTGTCAGTCAGGTGTTAGTTTTCACAGATTGGGTCTGATTGTAAATGGGGGGGGGGGAATCAGAAATGTTATTACTCAGGTTGCTTTGCAAAATACACACTTTACTGCAGAGCAACAGAGAATTCCAGGATAAATAAACCATGCCCCTTCATTACCATATTTGCACAATGAAAATACTAAAAAAATGTTATGGAGATCGGTTCCCTGGTGGTTTAGTGGTTAGGATGCGGCGCGCTCACCGCTGCGGCCCGGGTTCAATCCCCGGTCAGGGAACCAACCCCAGCCATTAGGGTTGCACAAGCCTTAGTGCTGGTCCCAAGCCCAGATAAATGTGGAGGGTTGTGTTAGGAAGGGCATCCAGCGTAAAAACATGTGCCAAATCAAACATGCGGATGGTCCGTTGATGCGACCCCTAACGGGAGAAGCTGAAAAAGTTTTTTTATGAAGAGTGATGCAGGGGAAATTACTGAAGAAAAAATGTATTTTAAAGAACACTTTATATATGGTACATTTTGTTTATTCATTATAAATTTAACTCCACAGTTATAAAACCAGCATATTACATATCTACGATATAGATTTTTTTAGGTATCTATTTTTTTTTTTTTTTAGGGGGGGGATCAGAAATGTTATTACTCAGGTTGCTTTGCAAAATACACACTTTACTGCGGAGCAACAGATAATACCAGGATGAATAAACCATGCCCCTTCATTACCATATTTGCACAATGAAAATACTAAGAAATGTTATGGAGATCAGTTCCCTGGTGGTCTAGTGGTTAGGATGCGCTCACCGCTGCGGCCCGGGTTCGATCCCCGGTCAGGGAACCAACCCCAGCCATTAGGGTTGCACAAGCCTTAATGCTGGTCCCAAGCCCAGATAAATGTGGAGGGTTGTGTTAGGAAGGGCATCCAGCGTAGAAACATTTGCCAAATCAAACATGCGGATGGTCCGTTGATGCGACCCCTAACGGGAGAAGCTGAAAAAGTTTTTTTATGAAGAGTGATGCAGGGGAAATTACTGAAGAAAAAATGTATTTTAAAGAACACTTTATAAATGGTACATTTGTTTATTCATTATAAATTCAACTCCACAGTTAGAAAACCAGCATATTACATATCTATGAAATAATTTTTTTTTTTAAGATGTTATGATGATATTTGTAGTCAAATCACCCACCCTTGTGCTATCTGCTTTTTAAATATAAAATATAAACTAAATATCTCTTAATTATTTTTTTTATCTAGTTCAAATGCTTCTTTTATGTATTCGTTGCAAATACACACAGAATTTTCTTTTCCCTTTTTGTTACAATGAATAATTAAATGTTAACAAACCTACAAAATAAGGATGCTTTTATTTTTAAGCACTTGACCTCAGACAGAATTTACTGTAAAGTACAATATTCCTGTTTTTTTCCTATATGCATTATTAACTTTGCTCATTCTTGAGTTGACAAACCATCGTGTGTCAAGGTTTCCACGGAAACAGGGAAATATTTATAATTAATCAGCATGAAATCAAACATTTTTTTCTGCCTCTTGTGCGTTCAAACAGGAATTTTACTAAAGTCGTTCTATGTGAAACGTGACCCAATTTTTTCTGCCACAAAGAAACGGACATTACAAATCCGGGTCAGATGGACGTGTAATTAGTCGACTAGGCAAATGTGAACGAGAACAAAAGCGAATTCAGGTTAAATACAGGACTTGTGCATGACGGGCAATGCCAGACGTTGGAACTGGAGGCAGGGTTTATTCAGAGGTCCACGGTTTTCTCAGGCGGATTATGGTAGAATGTTGCTTATTTAAATATAAAACATGAGGACGCATCAGTAAACATTTTCACATTACTGTTCTACCCACACAGCTCAGGTTTCTATTGTATTACTACAGGGCGTGGCATACGCGTATCGGTCTGATGTCATTTCACATTTCTTTGATTTTGGTTTCTAGTTACTTGCTGAGTCAGTAATGGATGTAGGAGTAGTGTGTTTTTAAAGATGAAAATATACAGGTGATTTGGTTTGTGCAGTTTTGTGGCGAGGTGTTGGACAAATTATAATGTCATTAGCAAAACCACCAGACCACAAATTGGCAAGTCTGAGTTTTTAATATTTTTTTAATTTGTTTAGAAGTTGACCCAGCTACAATGTGATAAAATGGCGGAATATAAAAGAAGCAAGGTGATTTACTAAGCAGAAGATTCTTACTTCAAACATATTATTTTGGGATCTGCAGGCTAATCAGTCTGTTTGTCTGGTTGAAAACGTCTGTCTGGCTTCATTCAGATGATTATGACTTATGTTTGTAGCATGTAATTCAGAAAAGTGAGTAATATTAAGTCATGGTAAAACTCATAATGATTAAACATAAACAGGATCAAACAAAAGGGTTCGTTTTGTGCCAATAAGTTTTTGCTTGTTTTTCTAATTGCATAAAATTGCAGTTAAGCGAAGGAGCCGCGCCCATTTTTGCTCAAGGCATCAGCTAAAGCTTTGGCTAACAGCCTCAGGAAATCGATTTCCTCAGTAGAGTCTTATTCACAGTGTGCGTCTTTTTAGCGCTCGTCTCCGAGGCCGCAGGTCAAGACTAGCCCCGCTCCTGGCTTTGCAGTAAGGTTGGACCTTCGACCCCTATGGTAACAATCATAACCCAATCCACTGATTTATCATTTCATACATCGGTGTGATTGCGTGTTGTGCAGTATGTTATGGAGCAGATGTACTGAAAGCGTAATGAGAGGATGCTGTCACTCGAATGCTCCTCCCATGAGAATCAAGAGCCTGAAGGCAGTCTGCTGCGGATGAGGTCCTTTTAACAATCATGCTCTCGTTTACTCCCATACGTCTTTCTCATTAGTCAGAATGAGACTCACAGCTGGACAGACACTTACAGACTGAATACTGGCCACATTCTGGTTTGACGTGAAGTAAATCTGGGAGGTTTGGATGAGTGGGAGAAGCATTTTGGGAAATTTTGCATTATGGAGTAACCAGTCAGCAAACCTTGGAGTAAAACTTTGACGTGAAGTTTTGACCCAAGACTGGATAAACAGGATTCTTTGTTTATCACTTTGATTTTTTCACTGATTAAATTTGTTCTAAACTTGAGTTTGCTGCCTCCTTTACAAAAATGTATTAGGACCCCTGTTTTTTTCCAGCCATTTGTGGTTCTTCCCCAAACTGTTATCAAAAAGTTGGGGGCACACAATTATATTGGACGTCTTTGGATTCTATTCGCTTGAAATAGGAGACCCAATCCTGTCCCAGCATGACGATGTTTCTCTGCATGGAGCCATGAAGATATACTTTACATGGGATTAAGTAGAAGATCTTGAGTAGCCTACTATATAGTTCTGACCTCAATCCTATGGAGTACACAGGCCTTTAAATCTTCCATCAGTATCTGACTTTACTAACACCCTTGTGACAGAATGAGCAGAAATGTGAGAGTGGAGGTGATTATA
Source organism: Silurus asotus (assembly GCA_024362625.1). Taxonomy (NCBI): domain Eukaryota; kingdom Metazoa; phylum Chordata; class Actinopteri; order Siluriformes; family Siluridae; genus Silurus; species Silurus asotus. The sequence continues at coordinate 5,860,444 of MU563656.1, forward strand.
TGAACAAATGTGGGATAAGATGTCCAAAAACACAATCTTATGGTCAGGTGTCCACAAACTATTGTCTTTCAAGTGTATAAGAACTTTTTAAGGTTTTCTTATGTATTAAAATGACAAATAAAGATAAAATACATCAGTAGACAGGACAGTGTTCTATCAGTGTTGTGTACACACACACACAAACACACACACACACTCGTCTGTTTTGACAGGTGATATTCGGATTCTGAGTGATCCATGTCTCTTTTTTTAAATATAACCTGTTCCTATGAACCATCCTACATGCACACACTGAAATCGTTCCAGAAATATCCATCCATCAAGACCTCTCCTGTCCTTTCCCTCTCCTTTTTTCCCTCAATTTTTGGTATTTAAACAGCATGATAGTGATGTTTCTGTGCCTCTAATTTAATCATTCACACATACTTCTCCTGGCCACGTGCCGGTTAAATATCTGATCTTGGATCATGTACAATATTTGCTCACATCTGACTTTTATTTGATTTTGTCCTTACAAGTCTGTAATATCTGATTTTCTGCTTTTGAACATTCAGGGATACAGTCTGTGTAGTTGCTCGGGGGAGGGAAGCGACCAGGCACGGGGACGTCATACTGGCTCTGCATGTGTTCTCACAGTCGTCCAGCTCTCAACTCTTTGTCAGGATCAATGTAATCATGAGGCAGTAAATCAAATTCCCGACTGCTGATTGGATTAGGCGAGCCTGCGTGCTGAATAAGGTCATCAGATTCTACCCTCTGCTTTTTATTTATTTATTTTCCATGATCGATAGATTGATAGCAGGATGAGAAACGGAGAATGTAGTGTTACAGTTAAAAAAAAAATGTTTTCTATTCATTACTCAGTAAGCCTTGGCAAGCCTCATAAACTCGTCGTCCAGTTGTTTGACATGTCGTATGATCTATTAAAATAATAGCGTGTTGCTATTTTGATTCGTAATGCCGAGATAAGCAGGGGGCTTAAAGCAAGGATGACCGATGGGAAACACACAGGGCTACTTTGCTTGGTAATCAGGAACAAAAATCATTTTTGAAATGTTGTTCCAAGAAAATTATAAACGGCAATGATTATGATGAAACATTGACTGCATGTTTTGTAGTGTTTTATTCCCCCTAAAACAGGAAGCTACGATTTCTACATCTTGCACGGTAAACGCTTCCGTTCTAAGGACGGAAATTGTACAGTAAATGTTCTCAATAAACACTTTGCGCTGAAACAATACCAAGCTGTAATAGATATTATTGATAGCATGCTTTTTTCCCATATGAAAACAAGACACACTTGATATTCTCTTTTGGTTCAATCTGGTGAAATTCCTCAACACGCTCTATTTATTCTCCTTGGCTCCCCGGTCGTCATGGTGACCAAGTCCCCTGTGAAGATGGCAGATTCCACTTTCCGTCAAGCTTTGGCTTGGTTTAGAGGTTTGAGAGAAGCAGACATGCCGGTGTGTGTGTATAGATTAGAGATGTGTCAGTGGGTTTGTGAATAGAGGTGTGGTGTTCAGGGTAAGGATGTAAATATGTGTTTTTTTTACCAGATTTGAGTGTTGTATTGGAAATGCTGTTGATTTATTTGGGTGGATATAAGTGGTAGTTGTTTTTTTTTGTTTATTTTTTTTTCCATCACGTGTACAATGTTGTACAATCTGTATTTTTTTTTCTTCTTCTCCACAGATCACCACGAAGCACTCCTTCTCAGCTGTCTAAGACGTGGAACCCTAGGGATCTTTTTAATGAATCACCCATCGGCTCTCGACACCATGACGTACAAGTAGGTGGTTGTTTAGCGTTTCCCAGCTGCTTCGCTCTATAATAAAGCGGCCGCTCTGTGTTTTCCTGCATGAGCTCACAAGTGCATGTCATCATGGCTGTAATCGCAAGCCTGCAATTACGTCTTCCCTGCACTCGTACGACTGTTTCTCCGGGTCTAAAACTGCTACAGAGCATAAAGGCCTCCACTGTTAGAGTGCAGTTCTACACATGGCATTTGCATGCAGCCTGATTTGCATGTCCTGCTGGCTGAGCTGTGTTTGCTGATCTCTGTTAGAAACAGTTCCTTACAGTTTTCTTTAAGCTGATCCTAGAACAGTTATTCCAGACAACTCTGATCCAAGATCATCATGACCCCCCCCCCCCCCCCCCCCATATATATATATATATTACTTGTGTATCTGCAGCTCTTTACAATTCAAGACAATAAGAGGAATGTAGGCCACGAATTCACCATATGACCAAGAGAGAGAGAGAGAATAGAAAGAGAAAGTAATCTTTTCTGACTAAATAATTGGTTGTCAAAGCTTTTTCATTTTTTATTCGACCACACCGAAGCTTGCGCTCATTACTTCCTCATTCACACCGTGATCTTATTGTCTCGTCTGTCTACACGCATACATACGACTTGGCTCTTATCTAATTCACATATTTACATCAGGCGCCAAACAGCAGGCTGATTCTTTCCCCATCGACACCATCGTAGAAAAAAAGAACGAGTGTGGGGAGTGCGTGTGCCGTCCCTACCAGAAATGTGATTGACCACGTTTACTAGTGAGAGCTCAAATATTAATGTAATAATGCTTTTATATACAATTTAATAATGGCTATACATTAATATTACTATTGTATTGTGAGTTAGCTAGTTAAGCACAATTGTAAAGGCTATACATAAGATATACGAGCATATGATCCGGCCGTTTATTGTATTTATGCCTGTGGGGTAAAACATTTTTGTTTTTTTATGGCATTTGGCAAAGAACCTTACACTTGAGGGCCCAGCAGTGGCAGCTTAGTGGTGCTGGGATTTAAACTTCTGACCTTTCGATCAGAAGTCCAACATCTGTCCAACGTCCTTCTATAATGAAGACAAGCTTCAGAAGCCGCTTTGTCACATCAGATCAAAAAGTTGTTGACAGCTTGGAATTGGAACAAAAGTGTCACATATAAGACGACTTCCTACCAGCTTGTGACAAACCTGGATTCAAAACCATGTCCTCCTCTGGCTTTTTAATAAGTGATGAGCTTCATGATGAGCTGCAATAGCCCCCCCAAATCCCACCCCCCAATACTGAAGCATCAAAGGTTTCCTAGCAACTCTTTCGTGAGGGCCCCAGTTTAGCCGGCCATTGTATTGCCTGTGTTGGCGTTTGATTGTTAGTCTGGAAGAATGATAAATGTCCTGCCAAAAAGAAGCGAAGGAGAAGAGAGCAGAAAGAGAGATTGGGTTGTAAACAAAGCCCTGCCTACTTAACATTCATGCTTCTGTATTAAGTTGTGTTCAAGCTGCCCCTCTTCTCCACACACTGTTTTTACCTTTCCCTCAAGTAATTCAGGATCCCCCCCCCCTCTCCCCCTCCCACCTGAAAATGTAAACTTGTCCTATCAACGCCGCTCTCATGTCGTGATTCATGACCCGATGAAGGATGTGTGTGCCTGCTGTCTCTTGTGGTGAGCGGTTGTTTTCGTAAAAAAACAACCGCGGGCGTCTCCGTAAACTTTTGCACAACAGTCCCGCAATCTGTGTAAACTCTGAGCCGTAAATACGTTTTTACGGAATCCCTGGTTTTATGTACTGAGGATAAAAAGTAGTCTTCACGTCTGACTCTTGTAAAAGCGCTGTTGCAGAACGATCATCGAGCCGCCCCTGAGCGATCGTTCTATACTTTTCCCGGATTGTTTTAACACTCCGATGCATTTGGATAAGCAGGGGCCCTGTCAGGGCTGAGAGGATCTGAGTTCAGGCTGTTCCAGCACAGCAGACAATTGTTTGTACAAACACCACAGTGCTTGTGCTACAAAATCCTGATTTTGGATTAGGCTTTCCACCCCAATATCCTGGTTGTTAAAAGTAAAACTCTGTACAAACAAAATGCAGGGATTTGTGATGAACTGCGTAAAATATAACTTTTAATGATGTTAGTTTCCTTGGACATGATTCCCAACCTGTAATCAACACTATTACGCAAAGGCACATCTGTATAGGAAAATGTGACATAATTGGTGTAAAAGTACAGACACGTCTCTAAAACAACAGAGGTCAGAGCACACCCGCTTCCAAAGTCCCTGTAGGACATCAGTTGAGTCATGCAACTCAGAAATGTGAGTCATATAGAAATGCAATGAATAACAAATCTACAAAATAATGGATGGTGAGAGATTAATATTTTGGGTGTGTCAAGAAATTTACCAAGCTGTCCAAAATGCTGAGAGGGAACTTTAATGATGTGACTCTTTCAACTCATTATGTCTAAACCCGGACTGTTTGCCATTGGTCATGCTGACATCTGGTATTTCCAGACTTAAGGAAATTTTTGATAAAGGCCAGAGTTTGTTTGGTTGGTTGGATTTTTTTCTCTTTGTTTTTGAGTACTTGGCTGTAGTTCAGTCATTAAAATAAACAATATGTGATTTCCCCAAAATCATGTGCTCATGAATCAAGTAGCAACGCTTTGATCTTTCTTTGAATTCTATATGAACATGGATCTTAAACATACTAATCCAGAAAGCAAAATCAGCCTGAATGGAATGATCAGGTTTAACAAATCTGCTGTACGGTGGCGCATCTTGAATTTGTTTAGCTAATGGTTTTCAAAGTAGGCTCATGGGACCACATGGTGTCCATGACAATGGTGTAAATCGCATCGTAGATGATCCATTTTAATATATTCAGGGGTCCAATCACCAGTCAACTTTAAGTTCTGGAAGTTCAGGAAAAGACAAATTACAACAAAAAAAAAAAATCAGTAATATTCAATGGACTACATAAATATTTAGATTAGATTTTGTTTCAATCACCTTCGATAGAAATTAGCTATTATCATCATAATTATCATTATAATGACCGCTTCCTGGTCTGGTTTAACCGTGTTACCCCGGTTGTTTTCCACACGGTTAACCGATTTAGATATCCACATGATGTCTCTATGCCTGGGTTTTATTTCCTCCAAGTGTTTTGTGAAACACCATCTGCATCATCCTCTATTCTCTATCATTCAGATGCCATTGTGTCTCAGTCTCCTCATCCACAATCGAACTGTCGACCAGTCACTTCAAATCGGACGTTAGAAAGAGCGCGCCCCGTGACCCCGCCACTTCCTCTTCCTGTCTCTCAGGACCCCGTCATAAGGGAAGGGGACGAGCGACGTCTCTCACGTCTCAAACTTCTTCGATACGTTTTGTTTAAGCCACTTAAAGTCACGTCAGCGTGTTTCCGCCATCTGTAGAGCAAGACGCCAACTCTGACCTTTAACTCATCAATTTGGTGCTGCTGTCAGCCCCCTGAAGTTCACGATAGCTTCGAGTGTGAGACACTGACACCTGACACAGAGTAGTGTGTGTGAGTAAGGGGAGTCAATACAACTGAATGAGTGTGAGTGTGAGTGTGTGTGTGTGTGTGTGTGTGAAGCAGTGTGAGGGGATAATTGGGGACAATTGTCAATTGCTGACAAATGGTTGGGGGGGGGCAGGGTGAACGGCGTACAGATTGCGTTTTTCGTACTGTGTCAGATTGACGTAGCTACAGTGGCGCGTTTTTATTGGACAAACGCCTCACTGGGAAGTGCTGCTAGTAGGAAGCGTTGATCGGTCAGTTTAACTTCGGGAGTTAACTTTAAGACCGAATTACTTTTCCTCTCAGATGTTTGGTATCACTCTCGCAGCATCACCCAGGTAGGAGGCGTGGCCTAAAAGTTTAAGATTTCGTGTATTTCGGAGAGACTATTATATTTGCTCTAGGAATAATTTCAGCATTTGCAGGTGCTACTTTGTATTTTTATTTACTTATTTCAACCCCAGCTTTTTATTTTAGAAAATTGTAGACTACTTCAGTCATTTTAATCGGATAAAAATACATATCGGCAATTTTTCTTAGGCAGATGTGTTTTTTGAGAAGATCATGGCGCTAGAGTTTCTTGTTGCAGACGTGATGCAATTTTGTCTGCATGAGCCGTTTGACATCAGACTGTCTGCTCAGGCTACACCACGTGTTTCTGTTGCACCACTCCTGGTCACTGTGTTGTAACAGCTGTAACACCTAGTTCTCTTTCCGTCTTCATCTGTATTTCAATATTAGTTATTTTGCAACTAATGTAAACACTCTGCCAATGTTCAGTTTATTTCCATCACTCTGAATAATTGAATAGTCTGCTCTTCTTAAAACCTGGGGTGAAGTAACACGATAGGAGTTTCCGGTTGATCATGCAGTGTTTCCCACGAGTCCTTCTGATAAACGAGGTGTAAAGAACGGAGCTCAGCATAAACACAGCCATTTTATTCCCACTTTTATTCCCGTCAGGCTATGAAACGCTTTCATTTGCATGCGATTTTAGAAAACAATGGCAGGTTTGTAATTGCGTAAAGTGTGTGTGTTTGGGGGGGCGGCGGGGGGGGGGGGGGGGGGGGGGGGGGGGGGGGGGTGTTGTTTATCTTCTCCGATCTGTCATTCTTTTTAAATAAATAATCAGCTTTTTATATTTTAATAATTTGTAATATCAATTTATAATTTCCTGCTTAAGCTCTAGACTGACACACATCATTTTTTTCAGTTGCTAAGCAACAGGCAAAGATGAAAATATTTTGTGCAGAGTAATAATTGGTTTAAAGGCAATAATGAGAGAAATCAATGATTGTGATGCGCTCATGGGTGTTTTTAAATCGGTTACAGGTCAGCCAATCAGATTATAGAACCTGAGCTGTCCGTCACATGTTACTCTGACATCAGCGTGGGGTCTCTGTCATCGTATAATCTATTTGTCAGCTGTACTGCTAGCATGGAGATGTCATTTTGCTAGGCTTCTATGAGTGCTAGGAGTGTGTGTGTGTGTGTGTGTGTGTGTGTGTGTGTGTGTGTGTGTTTACGACTCGCAAGGGTCAGCGTGAACAAATGCCAGGAGTGGAATCTCACTGCTTTTAGAAAACATACACACCTGCATGCCACAACATGCTGCTCTTATTATGATGAAAAATGGTTGGTTGGGGGGGAAAAAGTGAACAGTGTGGATGAATAAGAACACACACACACACACTCAAACACACACACACACACAAACAGATTGATGCTGTCACTGTGAGTATTTTACGAGGCTGAAAAGCTCATCAACCCCTCATTTATTCACAGCTGCCCATTCAAACTGTTCTCTTCCTGTTTAATCAAATCTCAATGGTGTGTGTGTGTGTGTGTGTGTGTCTGTCTCTCTCTCTCTCTCTCTCTCTCTCTCTCTCTCTCTCTCTCTCTCTCTCTCCATCTCTCTCTCTCTCTGTGGTTTTATCTTTGTCTGTGTGTTTTCTGTGTCAGTAGCAATGCCCCTAGGGGAGTGTGTGTGTGTGTGTGTGTGTGTGTGTGTGTGTGAAGCATCATGCTGCATGTGTAAAGCATCCTGCATGCCGGTTTAAAGCGCCTGTACTCATAATCACCTACCGAACCTTTTACATTTCTGCACAATGATAATACTGCTGTTTTGTTATTTTTCTCTTTGTCTGTCTCTAGCAGAAGAATTGTATAAATTCTCCCAGAAAGACTGATCTTCTCGTCTAGCCGAGCCTCGTGGAAAAGTCGAAGGTCAGAAGTTCTTTCCACTTGTGCATTGTGACCTGTTCTCCTGCTTGCCTGTGGGAGTCGGATCTCTACACGCTTCTTCACACTGCACGTCCCTTCGCCCTCACTTTGCCCACCTGGGCTGTATTATTATTTTTTTCTTTTTTTGCTTGTTCGTTCCTGGGTTCTTAATGCTCATTCTTCTGGAATTTTCTTTCAGTTCCAAACTCGCCTTTTCTTTCCCAGTAAACACCCCCTCTTATGGTGCATGTTTTTGTTATGCTGGGATTTTGATTTTCTTTCTGCTGCCTGGTCCGGTTCCTTTTTCCTAACATTCAGTGAGGTTCTGCTTAAAGCTGACAGAACTTTTTTATTCCGTTTTCTTGGCGATGATGATGATGATTATTATGATGATGAATTACTCTTGTCATATTTCTTCTTTTGCTCATAAGCCTCTCCATCTTTCTCTTTTCTCTTTCTGTCTGGGTTTTTTTTATGTGTCTCTGTGTGCCCCTTTCTCTCTCTCTCGCTCTCGCTCTCTCTCTCTCTCTCCTCTTTTTCTAGGTGTGTCCCTGTGTGGTTCTCTGTTTGCTGTCTTTTTCTCTATACCTGTGTTTGTCTCTCTGTCCTTCTCTTTTCATGTCTCTCTATTTTGGTCTGTTTCTGTCTTCCTCTTCTCTCTCTCCCCCTCTCTCCGTATGTCACTTTCTAGGTGTGTGTTTGTGTGGTTCTTTGTTCTGTCTTTCTCTCTAGGTCTCTGTGTGTGTGTGTGTTTGATTCTCTTTCCTTCATCTTCTCTTCTTACTCTAAATGACCTCACTGGAATAAGTGTCTTCAGTTACAGGTTGATATTTTTATAAGGTGTGTGTGTATGTGTGTTTGTGTGTATGGGAGAGCAAGCGAGCGAGTTGCAGTTTTGCGGAAGACAAACTTGACCAGGAAGTATTAAACTTTTGTATTAAAACGACACAGTGAAAAAAAAAAAAAAATTATCACTTTTGCAGCCACACACTCGCACCATGGGCATGAACAATTAGAGGCCCAGTGTACCACATACCCAGTGAATGAGTGTTTTTTTTGTGTGTGTGCCAGTATTCAGGCCCAGCAGAATCGCTGGTAGTGCCAGAGGACACGGAGTTGTCTAAGTAGTGCTCCGCTGGTTTTTTGTTTGTGCGCTCTGACCCTAAATCAGTGTGTGAAATCACCATGATGTCGAATAGCCTGCAGGTGGGAGACTTCACGGCCTCTTTGCAGTAAAAGCAGGAAACGAGCTGATCTATCGCAGGGAAAACCGCTGCGTTTACGACGTGTGTATAAGGCGAGCCTGCAGAGAGACTTTTACAGACTAAAGAGCACACAATTAAGAGAGCGGAACCGATTAGATGCAAAAATGTCTATATATGAAGTTTAATCTACTTAAAAAGAGTGATGTGGCGGCTCTTTAGTCATCTGACCACTCGGCTCAAGTCTTTTCTGGGAAGATGTTTCACTGGATATTGTGGAGATTTCTTTTTATACAATGTTGTTTGTAAAGTCAGGGTTTCAATTCATGTTCAATAGGGTTGAACCCATGTAAACCGTTTGTTCATGAAGCAGAGGGAATTTCTCTGCTGGGACATGTTTGGGTTTCTTAGAATTTAATGCTACAGCATCTTAAAATGTACAAGTGTGTTCCTTTAACTTTGTGGTAACAGTTTTGTGAAGAGCCAGATGTGGGTGGAAAAAGTCAGGTGTCCCAATACTTTTGGACATACAGTTCAGGTTTAAACCACAAAAATGTTGTGGTTGTAGATCTGAGAGCTCTGCTTTAGAAAGTCTTAAATTAGCACTGTGATGTATTAATAATGGGTTCTACATCGCTGCAACACAATATGCTTCTCTCCAGCATGCTCTCAGAGATCCAGCATCGTATAGAACCGGTATTACAGCCAGGAACGAAACACATTCACTCTTAAATGCCAGTGCTTGCTGGGGTCCATTTTTTCATTTACAGAAAGTCAGAAACTGGAAACTAAGCTCCTTAGGTTGTGTATACACACACACACACACACACAGGATACCTGTGGTAGGACATCATAGATCATATTGGAAATGTAGCTTTTCGATCTTTACTAGCACAGGGGTATTTCCATTACGAGCTCATTGTAAAACCTCCAAAAATGTCAACTTCCGTTTTCTGCCATTTTTCACTTGTTGCCACGGCGATATAGCAGACATTTTAGACTACGTGCCGTCTCGCTTCATCAGCCCTACAGCTTCAGTCTCTAGAACAAGATTATTGATTAAATTTTTTATGCTTTACAAATGTTTGTGCACCCTCTGACTGTCACTTCCATATGTGAAACTGTTCCTTTGCATGTTGTAGCATTACATTTTTTCTTCATTAGACGAACTCAGCCCCACTGAACACCTTTTGAATAAAATCCTGTTACACATATCAAATGATGTACCCTTATGTACATGGTGCCAAGGAAACAAAAAACCCTCTTACCATAAAACATCTCACAGCGTCACCTTCACCCGACTGGTACAGATCGTGGACACTGGAGACTCCTTCTAAGCTTTTGTCCTTGCCTTCACTGAAGTTGTTTAGTAGCAGTATAGCTCATTATTATTTGAACTTCTGTACAAATTGTTTTAATTATATTGAATAATTATAATTGCTCATTGTTTTTCATTTCAGTAGTTAATAAAATAGTTTTATTTTGAGTTTTTGCCAATAATTTTGTCTTTGGTGCCAATTTGAAATTCTCTGTAGTACGCATGTCCACTTTTGGTCCATTTTCATACAATGCATGTGTTTCTGTTTTTCATTGCATAGGCTCTTTTTAAACTATGGTTTGTGTATGTGTGTGTGAGAGGGAGGGAGTGTTTTGAGGAAGTTGCGGTGTTTTTACTGGCATCACCTCAAGCTAGTAATTTTCCTGTATTTAAGGAATACAAGCTGGGGCTGTTGGGTAATAGGATGGGGTATGAGGAAGGAGGTAAGATGTGATGGCATTTATTTATTTATTTAAAACTTATACACACAAACACTCTTATCTATTGATGTTTATTACTGAACCTTCTTTAGATATAGCTCGTCAGGCATGCAAAGTAAATACGTTTCTTTAATGTTTTAAAGTACAAAAAGCAAAAGCTTCCGACAATGTCATGTTTCTGGTTTGGTCACAACAAAGAGTAAAGTACATGTTCACCACACTCACACACACGCACGCACTCACACACAGAATGACATGCAATTGTTTACCTATTTATGAGCATTTCATTGCTCGGATTCCTGCGGTGTAGGAGCACTGGATCAACTGTAGATGCAGGTAGCAAAATGTCTCCAGGTTCTTTCAAAGCCTATAATTAACACTTTGCACATTGTGCTTCATCTAATTTTGCCTAATGGGAGGATTCTCAGGATTATACAGAAGAGGCTGTGATTCTGCGGTGAGACACCATGTGGAGTTTAGTCAGTTGTGAACTTGGTGACATTTGGTGTTTGTTTTTTTAACGGTACGTAACATTCCTTTCTCAGATGCATGCAGTGTAGTAATGCTTTATTGTACAAGATAATATCAAAAAGTTTCAAGCCTACCTGTGTTTATAAACAAGTACTTTATTTTTTTTATGTTTACACGCTATTACATTTAAAATAGTCCCTTTGCACAGCAATACAGCGCTCCTAGCCACTTCTGAAATATGTTCTGTAAGTTTTTGACAAAATAGCAGCGAGGCACGTGGTCAGAATAGCACCAGGTACACAGCTTGGGATATACACAGAACGTTGTCTTTTGCCACACTGACTTATGAAGGTCAGTGCTCCATGTGACTGTGCGTGCAGCCCTGCCATCTGTTGGCGTGTAACAAAACTAGACTTGAAACATTTTGATACCACAAAATGGATTTTCGAGGATTGGAAAATGGATTTATTGTTTTATTGCTAAGATGTTATGCAGAGTCCTGCTGTAACACTGGATTTACTTCAGTTTAAAAAACTTGTCTCAGACTTTCCTAAAAGCTCATGATGAAGGTTTTGCACATTGTTGCTTAGTCTTTTTTAGTTGTTTTGTTTGCCTACGGGAGAATTTTAAAAGGCTGCGATTCTTCACCGAATCACTGTTCACTCCTGGTGGCATGGCTGAGCTTTGAGGTGTCTGTGCTTTTATTTTGTCCATGTTTTGGATGTACTGCAGATGAAGTTTGGGGAACCTCAAGGCCTTGGTTATGCCATGTCATAATCAAAGCCTTGTGAACTTGGTGGCACGGTTGAGCCGCAAAGCGTCTCCTCTTCCTCCACCTGTTCCCCAAACTGTAAGTAGATCTACACAGCTCAAAATGCCATTTGCTAGCTGGCGGTCCTCTGCACTGCTTAGCATATCCTGCGATTGTCTTTCCCTCCCCCAGGGTTTCAGATTTCTCATAGTGTAGATTCTTTTCTCGACGTTCTGAGTGATGCGACGTGATGTTCTCCTGTACGTGTGCTCTGTCGGGAATGGTATAGGTGGCACAGGGAATGTCCACCCGGTCCGTCTAAAAGTGTCCGCTGCAGGTGGCGATGAGAATCGGAATGTCGTGTGAATGACAGTAACAGACTCGACCACTGTACCAGCCCTCTGTCAAGGATATAATCACGCTAAATATGGCTTCCTGTTACATTACTGCTGCTTTCGAGAGCAGACTGCATGAGCGCTTTAATCATCTTGGTCAAGTTTGGCACATACAAGCGCTTGTACGCTTTTTTCAGTGCGTGAGCAGATGTTAAAATTAGGGCTTTTTCAATTCAGGCTTTAGAGCTGGAGAGCCTAGTAATTACATTTTACAGCGATGGAGGTAAACACTGTGCAAACACTGATTCAGAACATGGAGTTACAATAGCAGTCGATTGCAAAAGTTTTGACACCCTTAGGCTGGAAGGCAGGCATTTAGATTATATCAAGATGTTTTTTTTTTTTTTTACTAATTACAAAAAAGAATTGTATTATGCTTGAGTATAAGTTTTTTATTTATTGTAAAAAATTAAACTTTCTTTTATATATATTATATTCATGACTGATGTCATCTTGACAGCTACATGATAGACCTCCCTCTCCTCTGTTTAGGTTTTTGCAGTTTGAGTCAGTTTTTGCAGTTTGAGACTCAAATCTGATTATAGTGTAATCTCACATGTTGGTTTGTTTTGTGCCCAGACATTTTTACATGTGTAGTAAAAAAAAAAAAAAGATTGTCATTTCATAACACCACTCTTACACATGCCAGGATTAGAAGGCAGTTGCTTATGGGGAAAAAAGTTTTTCTCTAAACCACCTCCATCACTCTAGTTTAGTGACCCTGCCTTCATTTCTTTCTCTTCCTTTCTCTGAGCTTGTGCGAGTTTTATAGGGAATGCAGCATTTTGGACTTTAAATAGTTGTTTTTTTTACTGTAGTTGACCCTGCATATGCCTTTAGTGTGGTCAGTCCAGGCCTGCGCTAGCTCAGCACCCCCTCAATGTACTGTAATTATATATGAAAGTATCTATTTTGTGTCAGTGTTGCCAAGTGCTCTTATACTCCCCCTGTAAAATCAATGCATTATGTGCTGGTAAATATAACATGGGAATGGAGTCCATTGTGTAGCGCTCTTACTAAAGTAAACTTCCAGAGTAATTGTAGAATTTATGAATAATTTGGAAAATCAAACTCCATTGTTTTAGTTTTAGTTTTGTTTTTATTAAACCAGCAGTCAAAAGATCCCAGAAACCAAAAGGAGGCAGTCACTTGGTTTCATAGCAGTTCAGTGTGTGAATGTTTGACCTAATTGTTTGTAAACATTTGATGTTGTGCACCAATAGAAAGCAAGTAGGTGGGGCTACAGGCTTTTGTCTGTGCTTGTTGACATGGAAATGCTTTCAGATCAGACACATGCTTTGTCTTTTCTTTTTCTTTTTTTTTGCTTTATACTTTCTTGGATGTTCTTGTTCGCTTTCCTGCACTCGTTTGTATAGACCTTGTTTTTTTTTTTTTTTTCTTTAAACTGGTAGTAAAATATCTAATGGATTTCTTTTTAAATGCTTTTTTCACCAGTAGTGTGAAACATGAAAAATAGTCTTAGATAGAAAATAGTCTTAGATAGTCCATTCCTGAAATACAATCCATTTATTTATTTTTTTTAACCGATTCCAATGGAATTGGCCCGAGGTGTTAAACCATGTGGAGAAGATGATCTCCGATTTCTGATGAGGGCAATGAAAGCTGTTTATACCCTTAGGCTTTTTCAGCTGTATATATAATCAACTCCTCCAGGTTAATGCCCACGGATCAGTTACATTAGTTGTGGTAACCTTTTCTGACCTGCCTCTTTGACCTTATTTTTTATTTTTATTTATTTTGTTTGTTTTGATGAGGCAGGGAAGGCGTCGCTGCTCTTCAATGATCCTGATGTAGATACTGCAAGTCTTTACAGCACACTCTTTGTAAAAATCAACTTCCTGACTCTTGATTATACAGTTGCAGAAGAGGAATGATTTATATTCTCTTTCCCTGGATGAGGTCCCCTTTTGAGTCTTAACACTTTTCCTCCTTCTTTTGTTTCACAATTATGAATATGTACGGTTTCATTTGGGATGGTTAAATCGAACTATAGCGAAACTTCTGCTTTGGCTAAGTTCTCTGTAGTGAACACATGCCCAGAGACCAGCTCTTGAAAGAGAGAGTGAAGGATTGTGGGAGAGTTCAGTGAGAAAGCACATTCTGCCAGAAAGGCATTCTGGGTCAAGGCTGAGTGGCACCATATTGATTCCTGATCAATGTGCCATGTGAGTGGCTGCCGGGGCGGGGTGGAGGCACACACTGATGGATATTGTGCGAAAGAGACTTTGGCAGGAACTGAATGTTTTAGATAGTCACATGGCTGCCCAGTGGGCTTAATGCCACCGGCCGTGACCCATTTTTTTCTCTGGAGGTGGAGAGAAGAGTGTCGTTTAAGAAAGTGGTAAAGACGATGCAGTTTTTTTTTTCTACATTTGATATTGTGTTGATTTCAGTGTGATAGTCATCTGTAGTGTGTGTGTGTTTTTTTTTTTTTTTTTTTTTTCCCTGAAAGACAAGATTTACTGCTTTCACTGAGTTGCATTGGTACTGGAGAATCATAATTGTAATGAAAACACTGGCAAGCCTTTTAATCCCAACAGACCCACCAGTTATTAAAGTCAACTCCAGATTATGCCATGACTATTTGTGTCTGGAAAGCCAAACTGTCTATCGCTCTGGGTAGGAAGAATGATGTTTCTCTCTCTCTCTCTCTCTCTCTCTCTCTCTCTCTCTCTCTCTCTCTCACATTATATTTTTTGGCCGATCCAGAAATGGCTGATCAGATGATGCAAAACTCACGAAAAAAGTCCTTTACTGATGCAAAAGTCCTCAACTTTTATTTATTTTGTATTTTAGTTAATTTCCTTATTTCAGTCTTCAAACGAAATGTTAACTCATTCAATCCTGAGTAATCCTTCCTCAGGACCTTCATTGGCACTGTGTCTGAGTAAGACTATGGAGTAAAAAAAAGTGTTGGTAGCTTCAGAAAAATTCTTTCCCCCCCTCAAGGCATTTTTTGGTTACTCCAAAAGTTTGAAGCTTTTGCTTGGAGAATTCTGGACTTTCCCCAGAAGTAAATCTGAGTTGGAAATGAAAAAGGATACGACTGGAGAAGCTTTTGTGATGTGCTTTGAAGTGCCACTCAGCTCCAGGTGATCCGATTCAGCTGGTCAGTAAGACTTACCTGTAGTACTAACCATGCTGGAATGATGAAATCTTTTGCTACGGAAAAGAGGTGTCCACGCCAACGCGCTCGCGTTTCTTTTCGGGCCGAATTCCACACAAGCATCCATTAAGCAGATGTTTGTCCTTTTCTTTGTCTTGTCTTTGATGCATGAAGGCTGTTTGTGTGCCCAGAGCTTTATGCTTTTGTTCCGTACACAGAACTACGCCGTGAACTTTTAAGGCTTTTGTTCACAAGTTCAGCATCTTGAAACCCGAACTGGACAGAGATTGTATTTCTTCACCCCACGCAATCGGTGTGAAAAGGGTTTCGAAGTTTCCGTGCAGCGCTTATCGCTCAGAAATGAGCAGGAAATCGATACCTTTTGGTGTTCCTACGCAAACACGGCCACCACTCATCTCTCCAAACCTGCAAAAATCCTTTCAATGAACTGTAAAAGCCCTAAAAACCTGCTCGACTTGATCTTAATTCCGTCCCTTCATTTCTGACACGCAATCGGATTTACGCTCAGACTGAAGTGAACACACACTCTGCTGTGTTTTAAAAAACATTTTCCTCCTTTCAACTTCAAGATATTTATTGTCGTCTTTTTTTTTCTTTTTTTTTTGTTACTTTTGCTTTAAAAAGCCCTGAAGGCATTGTGATGTCCCTTTAGATAAGACCCGAGCTTCGGGTTCTCGTATTACGTTTTTTTATTTTGCTCTCGGGTTAAGAACAAACCTTTTTTTTTTTTTTTTTCCTCTTTCTTCCACCTTTTAAGTCTGGAGTTCTCACGTTACCCTTTATTGAGTAGAACACTGACTCTGTACAGGGCTGTCTGTACCTGCTGATAAACTCTTTGGTGAGACTTGTGCTCGTGTTTCCCCTCTATTACACGTAGAAGTGAGTTGAAAGAGACCATCATGGAGATATGGCACTCGCGGATAAAGCGAACGGATGCATCCGAGTCACTTCAGGGAAAGGCAAAGTGAGGTACTTCATCTTGCGGTCGCATTATAAGTGATGGATTAGCCGTGTTTTTATTATAATTTTTTTTACTGGTGTTTTTCTTTCATGTGTGGTTGTGTTTTTTTTGGGACTGGCTGCCAAAACTCTTCCCACTGAAGGACATGTCTGCTCTTTTTTATTTTAATGAGGATGTCATGTAAAAGTCAGGTTGAAATACAGGGGCAAATTCGCCTGTCAGAGTAATAACCCTTTACGTGCCCGGACCAGATTTTTTTATTTTATTTTTAAATCCTGCGCAATCACGCATTGCTGTAGCAGTGGCGAGGGGGGGACACCGAGCGTAAAGTACAGGTAAACACAACGTGACTCATCTCGTGCCCGTTCTCATTAAAATCTTTAGCGTTTAATATTGTCTTAGATTTCAATCTGAGTCGATTTGTTTGTAGCCCATAAAGAATTCTTTTTAGGTTTTAACCCAGTGTTTCCGACTCGTCTGTCGTGATTTTGATATTGTGTACGCAAGAAACGTCTCCACCTTTTCTTTTCATAAAACCGCTGAGCAACAGGTTACAGTGGATGAATTGAAACTGTTCCCTGTGGTCATTAAGAGTTTTAATCTCAGGTGTCATCTTTCAGTCGTGAGCATGTAGAATGGCAGGCTTGTGTATGTGAGCACACCCTGTATTAACCACAGCTCTGCTCTCAGAGCACTAATCTGAGCTCGATTAGACCTCGGGTGCCTCTGAAGAACTCAACGTAACCTCATGCTTTCAGGACCAGATCAGGACGAAAAATCACTCGGATCGGTTTGGATTCAATCCGATTTTCAAACCACATTAAAAACGTTAGCGCTCACGTCAATACTAGCTGGAATAGCGTTGACGTTTTTCAGCCACGCCAAACTCTGATTAGACGTTGACCCAAAAGTTTGTAGGTCTAATCTAGAATCTCCCTAATCCCTGTTTGCAGTGCAGTTTGTAGAGCCGGAGCAGTGGATTCTGGATGTAACACGTTGTCCTCTCCGTATGTAAATAAATTACAAATGTGTTTTTAGAAATATCAGGACCTGGAGTACCAACCTGGTCAGCAGCCGAGAGTAGACGGCTCTTGGAACACTTTCGCACCAGGCATGTACAGGTTCCGTAAACATGAATATCGGTGCTAATAGAAATTTCCCCTTATTTCAGGGGTGTGTTGGGCTTGGACTGAATCACCTGGCATGGCTTTAATCAACTACATCCTTTTAAGAACTTTCCACTAACTCAATAAATGCGAAAGGAAGTAAGGAAAGTTAAGTAAGTTACTAAATTACTAACTTACTAAATTTACTAACTTGCTTAATTGATTGAATTTACTAAGTTAAGAGAGGTTGGTTAGTTAATTAAGTTAATTTCAATGTTTAAATTTTTTTATATAGCTCTTTTTACAATTGCCATTGTCTCAAAGCAGTTTTACAAAATGTAAGAATTATAGAACAAAAATGTAAATAAGTGAACTGTGTGGGTTTTTCCCCAGTGGGAAGCCTGGCATGACTGTGGCATGGAAAAACTCCCTTTAGATTGTATAAAGTAGAAATCATGAGAGGAACCAGACTCAAAAGGGGAACCCATCCTCATTTGGCTTACACTAAAAGTTTAATTATAAACCATTAAAACATTCCAAACACCAGAGAGTGAGAAATATCATGAGCACCAGTGTGTGTGACTATGAGTGAGTAAGTAAGTGTGTGAGGCTGTGCTTCCTTGTTGGTGGGTAGATGATAGAGCTGGCTCCAGCAAACCTGACAATATGCAGTAGGAGCACTTTATCATCCTCCATGCTAATTTTGGCCTCACATGTGTCCTGACTTCTGTTTGAACCCTCCTTGTGTTGGCCCGAGGTCGGACGATTCGAGCCGGCCCTCGTTGTGTAAACGATAATGTTTTGGAACAAGCAGCACCTCAGCTGCTGCTACTTATCCCTTGGAGGCATACTGTTGCTTGGTGTTAGGCTTCAATGTGACAGGAAGCTGAAGGCTGACAAGACTAGACGATTGAGTATTTCTTTAACGACTTGAGCACCTGTCCTTGTTTACGCTAACTCTTTCATGTCTTCTCGCTTCTCATTAGGGAAGTTAATCTGTATGCTACACATTTCTAAACCTGAGCTCATTAACGAAGGTTGATGGTAGCGCAGGTTAGGAGCTGCGATGCTGGATGTTTTTTACTCCTTTTCATTGCATTAGGTTTTGACTTTATGCTACTCCACAGCACCACCCTGTAGTTATTTACATTTTCGTCCCAATAGCACTTATAAAAATAGACTTCAAAACATCTTTCAAACAAACCCCCTGAAACAACATGAGGAAAAAGCTTTGAGAGGAACCAGACTCAGGAAAGGAACTCATCCTCTTTTCACAGGATAGTAGACAAGGCTGTGACCTCATAACACTGCTAAACATCACACCCCCCAAAATAATTAAGTTGTTATATTTATTAAAAGGTTAGAATAGTTATAAGCCTGTTATATGGGTCACATAAATTCCATCCAACCCTTAATAACTCATTAACTATTATCAGCAAGATCAAAATAATCTACTGAACAAACAGAAACTGAGATGCAAAACCTAGAACTACAATACAGTGTGTTTTACAGAGACAGACAATAGTCTTGAGAGCTCGAGATGATCTGGAGATGGAGTAGAGTATGGTGTGCAGTATGGAGATGTTGCATATGGTCTAGAGGTACTGAGTATTGCAGAATTATGGAGTATAGTTTTAAAAGGTGGCCTGTTTTTAGAACTATAGAGTGTGTTCTAGAATGCTCTTTTGATGTGGTCCTGATTTATGGAATTTGTTCTATAACTTGAGTTTAGAGTTTCCTCCTGAAGCCTTAACCGTGCTGTCAAAGTATGGAGTATGCTTTGTAACTATAGCGTATGATCTAGAGCTGGATACTCTTGAACTTTGGAGTATGCTTTTAGTTGATGCTCCAGAAGTATGTGATTATGGTCTTTTGCGGAAACATAATGTATTTTTAAACTATGCTGTGTTTTTCAAAAATATAGAATACAGTATGGAGTCTTTTCCAGAACCATGAAATGTGCATTAGAATCTTGGAGTACGGTCTTAAAATGTGGCCTGTTTTTAGAACTATGGAATATGTTCTCCATTTATGCTCTTTAGCAGTACTCCTGAATTATGGAATATGATCTAGATTTATGCTCTTTGGTTGTGCTCCTGATTTATGAAATATGATCTAGATTTATGCTCTTTGAGTGTGCTCCTGATTTTTGGATTATGATTTAGATTTATGCTCTTTGTGTGATCCTGATTTATGAAATATGATCTAGATGTATGCTTTTTGGGTGTGCTCCTGATTTATGGAATATGATCTTGATTTATGCTCTTTGGGTGTGCTCCTGATTTATGGAATATAATCTAGATTTATGGTCTTTGGGTGTGCTCCTGATTTATGAAATATGATCTAGATTTATGGTCTTTGGGTGTGCTCCTGATTTATGGAATATAATCTAGATTTATGGTCTTTGGGTGTGCTCCTGATTCATGAAATATGATCTAGATTTATGGTCTTTGGGTGTGCTCCTGATTTATGGAATATAATCTAGATTTATGGTCTTTGGGTGTGCTCCTTATTTATGGAATATGATCTTGATTTATGCTCTTTGGGTGTGCTCCTCATTTATGGAATAATTAAAGACTATGTTAAATTTACAGTTATAGAATATAGAGTTTAGTCCAGAATTAAACTTTGTTGTGTTCTACAGAAGTATATAATATTGTCCAGGGATATAGTCTTCTCCAGAACGGTGGCGTATGCTCCAAAACAAGGCAGAGCGCTCTAAAAGCATAGCTCATTCAGTGATTTTATATCAAATATTTTTTTTAACCAAATGACTGCATTATTGCGCTTTAAAGTCTAAGAATTCTTTTAATGGAATAAATATTGATCTTATTTCCTCAAAAAAAAAAAAAAAAACAGTCTTTATATTTATCACTGCTTTGTTGATTGTGTTGTGTTTCTTTATCTAAATGCACACTCAAGTGTGTGTGGTGACCCCTGTAGGAAGAAAGAGGTGTTACACAAAGTGAGATCTGAAATTAAATCCAATCATCAGCCATGCAATTAAAATCATTTGTAGCATATGTGAAGCAGAACGTTTCCTGTTTAGTAAACAGTGCTAAATACCTTTTATTTTTATGATCAGGACGAGATCTTTAATAGTTTTTTTTCCTCCTTAATGAAAACGTCTGCGTGCTCACATTGGTTGAGCTGTCAGAGAGGAAGTAGTGGGGTTTTTATACCCAAATGAGCAGCGTGTCAAGTTTTCTTTGTCTTCTGACTGTGTTGCGTAGGTCATCTTTTCTCTCCCTCGTGCGCATTTTCTTCCTCTGTAGTCTTTTCTTCTTTCGCTCATCAGAAATGTTGATCTGTCTGTTACAGAGGTAACCTCACTCTACCCAAGATTCCAGAGTCCAACATGGCTCTCGGCGTGCTGGGGGTTTTCCTGGGATTGCTTTTGGAAGTTTCTGCTCATGGACCATCCAACGTTCCCAGGACTTCTTGGAGAAATGAAGGTACAAACGCTTTTATTGAAATGTATACAGTTGAAACAGGATTTTACATTGTAGAAACCGCCAGCAATTTATTCAGTTTGATTGTGTTTGAGTCTGGTGTAGTAGAACATTATTAGTTAGTAGGATTTTAAGAGCAAATGCAAGAAAGGGATTTAATTAAATTTGCCATTTTTTTAACCACAATAATGTCCTATTTAAGGTCTTGGATAAAACTCAAAGCCTTGTGTTTATGGAAGTAATACTGACAGCTCCTTATGTATAAATTTATCTGGAAGTGCAATTGACACGATTGAAATGTTATTTTTTTTATAAATAGCTTCAAAACCATCCTATTTTTATTAATTTTTTTTACACTGCAGAAATTTGTAGTGTAGGATTTTAAAACAATCAAAACTAATGGCACATATACTTTTTGGCCAGAAGTAATAGGACACCTACATTTCTCAAATCCCCAAAACCGTCCACAATCCTGGAAGCACAAAGCTGGATAAGATGCCTTTGAATGTGGTATTATTACATTTTTTCCTTCCTTTGAACTTTAATATTTAAACTTGTTCCAGCATGACAATGCCCATGTGCACAAAGCCAGCTACATGAACCCCTGTTTTACAGTGGAATATATTAAGTGTCCAGCTTTAGATCTCTGACATTAACCCTTTCAGATAAATTGGAACACCTACAGCACCCCAGGCCTCCTCACCTCATCACAGTACCTGACTTTTTGCAACACTATTGTGGCTGAATGAGCACAAACCAAACAAATAATGCTCCTTCCAGCTCATGTAGATGATGTAAAAAGTTGTCCAAAAAAAGAAATAGTGAAGTAAAGTACTGATAAGTAAAGTAAAGTACTTGAGTGAGTAACAATGTACTTGTACCTCAATACTTCCAATCTCTGGTTAAGACCACCTCTAGCTTCTCTGTATGTGGGACATTGTGACATCTGACTTAAATACTAGTGTGTGTGTGTGTGTGTGTGTGTGTGTGTGTAACTGTTTATACACACACAGGGTAAATGATGATCCTGGAAGACATTGTAGGTGGTAGCTTAGTAGTTAAGTCATTAAACTTTGGATCCAAATCTCATGAGTTTAAATCCTAGCCACACTATGCTGCCACTCCTGGGCCCCTGTGCAAGGCCCCTAACCCTATAGCTGCTCAGTTGTATGATTTGAGATAGATGTAAGTCGTCTGGATAAGGGTGTCTGCCAAGTGCCGTAAATGTGTAAATAGTCTGCATGTTTCTCTGTGGATTGTTAGACTCTATGCTGTGACTTTCTCTTGTGGTTTTTAGAAAATGTTTAGCTTTTTTTTTTTTTATGCCACAGGAAGTTGTGTATGAGAACAAAAACATGAAAGAGAGAATGCATAACTGTAACATTTGTATTTTCCTGTAAGAGAGGCACTGACACAAAGTCAAGAATCCTAAAACACACACACACACACACACATTCCGCCACCTCGAACAGCTTGCGTCTCAGCAGTGTTCTAGAGTCCTCCTGTGCCTGTGATCCTAAAGAAGTTCATGCGAGCAGTCGAGCAGTCGCTGTCAGGCAAAGCACACCGTGTTATTTGGTGTCTTTTTATATGAGATAATGTTCCATTCACTTCAGAGCAAATTAAAGGCTGTGTTTAGAGCTGAGCAGAAATCCTCATGCGAGTGCAGACGAGCGACAGTTGAAGACGTGTCACTGCTTTAATATAATATAATGATATAGTATTATATGATATATATATAACTTTACCTGTCTCGTGTTTTCTGTGTGTGTTTTGTGTCATTGTCTTTCTGATTCATATGTCTCTGTGTGTGTGTGTGTGTGTCTTGTGTCTTTTGTGTGTGTATCCAGAGGTGAGCTTGGTGGACTTCTCCGAGCCGGGTGTGTTTAATTACTCCACTCTGTTGCTGAATGAGGAGCGGGGCGCGCTGTATGTCGGGGCGAGAGAAGCCATTTTTCACCTCGACATCAATGACATATCTGTCAAAAATAACCAGGTGAGCTTCTCTAAAATTGATACAGAGCCACAGCAGTGTCTCAGGCTGATTCTCTACTTCGTGTGCATGCGAGCATTGTGCATGCGAGTGTTTACCACAGACACGAACTCATCCACATTTAAAAAAAAAAATATTTCTTTAACTCTGGTATACCAGAAGTCAGTAATCCACTTTTTTGAAGGTTTTATTCCTCTTATTCCACAGCTGCTTGAAGCTGAAGTTTCAAGAAGTTACGTATTGAAAAAACACATCATAGATTTTTTTTTTTTTTTTTTAAATACCCATTTATGTTTACAGTCAGTGCGGTGAAGCTTTCCTGTAACAATGTAGTTCCTGTTCTCATTTCGGTTTTATCAGATAGAAACAGTAATTTTCTCCCTAGTTTGACTTTTATCCTCTGTCTTGAAAACCTAGGTACAGTTTTACCTCTGAGTGTAACAAGGTTCTCACACTGGAGACTCCTTCATTACAGGGGGTCTTCTTAAAGAACATGTCATTGTGTGTTACTGCTTGAAATTAGATATTTTAAAATGTATAAGAACAATAATAGAAATCTGGGATCCCAACTACTGTCCATCTGAGCTGCTCTTATAGAATTAATTAATTTATTAATCTTTAAATAATATTATTATCTTCCTGATGAATTAAAATCGAGAAAGACATATAGTAAATAGAGCAATAGTGCAAGGCTTTTCCAGAGGTCAAGTCAAGTTTATTTCTCTTGCACTTTTCACAACAGACATTGTCTCAAAGCAGCTTTACGGAAATCAACAGTCAAGGTGAATGGTGTGCATTTATCCCTGATGAACAGCCTGTGACTGTGGCAAGAAGGAAAACTCCCTTAAATGTTATGAGGACGAAACCCTCAGAGGAACCAGACTCAAAAGGGGAACCCATTCTCATTTGGGTGACATCAAGAGTTTAATCATCAGAGATGTTTTCAAGGCACTTCTAATTTAGACTAGAGGGTATTTTTTCTCGTCTGTGGTAATCACACATGCTACAGGTGCATTAGAGTCATCTGGAGAAACACCGCATTGTCAAATGAGACCGCTGTCTTGTGTGAAATCGTTTCGAGTGTACCGACTGCATGATGTTTCTCCAGTGAACTGAAAGCTCCTTTTTTATGGTTTTAAGGTGCTGTGGAAGGTCCCAGCTAATGACATGAGATTGTGCACCTTAAAAGGGAAATCCGAAGAGGTACATTTTACAAAAACATAAACACTCACAAACAAGTTTTTAGTTTGCCCCCACAGCACTTATTTTTATTTCTACTTTTAGACGGACTGCCGAAACTACATCCGGGTTCTTCAGGTATTGGATGAAGAACATCTGTACGTGTGTGGAACCCATGCGTTTCAGCCGCTCTGTGATTACCTGGTGTGTACGCCTTTTTTTTTTTTTTTTTTAAACAAAATCAATCAAACATGGGATAGTCCTGATTCCAGAGCCAGTAGCTGTCTGAGAGACTAAACATGAATTAATCAGATGTGGAGATGGTGGTTTAGATCGTATTGCCATGAGAACCTGCTCTTGTCATTACAAAAGCAAACTAGTCATTTGGCACTGTAAACTTTTCAAGGATCTTCAGGGAGCTTGACCAGAAAGGAGGTCAGGAAAAAGAATCCAAAAAAAAGAAGAAAGTTTCAGAAACAAACAGCTGCACGAGTCTATAAAGGAGATCATGAAAAGGACGTGTCCTACAGAGTTTTTCCAGCTCGAAAACTCGAGTTCACCCTCTGGCTCTGGTTTCATTCGTTCCAAACACAGTCATGTGACTGGAAAGTGGAAAAAATGAAGCAGTTTAAGATTACTCCGGAGAGATACGAGATGTCCTGCGGGCTATGAAACAGTCAGGGTGAAATGTACTGTACTATAAGTGATGTGGTTTTTGTTGTGTTGTATTGTGCTGATGTGTATCTCAGGGATTGCTTGTGATAAATTCCAGACACAAATCGTAAGCACCTCTGAGAGAAGTGTTTGCAAGAGGGATGTGTGAAATCAGCAATTCTGATCTTTTTTTTTTTGGATGTTCAAATGCATCATGTGATCATCAGAAGCAAACTATAGATTTAGAGTTTTCTGTGTATTAATGTTGCATGCAATCTCTTCTCATCCCAGTCTTTAAAGGACTTCACGCTGATGAAAAAGCAGGATGATGGCAGAGGAAAGTGTTCCTTTGACCCTACTCAGAGTTTTACCACGGTCATGGTCGGTGAGTGATCGGACCTTTTACACGTCCTTCTTCTTGTAACTTCCGATTATTTGTGGTGTAATCCTGAGCGCATGCACTTACACCACTGCATATCTCTTACAGACGGTGAGCTGTACTCAGGGACAGCGTATAACTTCCTGGGGAGCGAACCGATCATCTCTAGATTCTCCCGTCCTCAGACCCTGCTGCGGACGCAATACTCCACCTCCTGGCTCAACGGTACGCCCTGAATCTTACCTCACTAAATTAGTAACAGGCTCATGTAAGGAACGGACCAGTAAAAAATATTCCTGTGTGCAGAGCCTAGCTTCGTGTATGCAGACGTGATCCGAGAGGGAAGCAACAGCCCAGACGGAGACGACGATAAGATTTACTACTTCTTCACCGAAGTCTCGGTGGAATACGAGTTCTTTGGCAAGCTGCTGATTCCCCGTATAGCCCGTGTGTGCAAGGTGAGCTTGATGCACTCCACTGTGGACAAACCCTGCTGTCTTGTACCGTGCCCTGTGATGTACCGTGACTGTTATAGATCATCCATCATCTCTAAATTTTCCTTCATTCTGTTTAGTGTTCAGTTTTCATCTTGAGTTAATTCTTTGTGTTGAACATCAGGGGGATTTGGGAGGTCAGAGAACTCTGCAGAAGAAATGGACGTCATTTCTGAAGGCCAAGCTGGTGTGTTCCATGCCCGAGATCAATTTCGTCTTCAACGTGATTCATGATGTGTTCATAGTTAAAAACCCTGACTGGAGAGAAACGGTCATCTATGGCGTCTTCACCTCCCAGTGGTAAGTGTGTGTATGTGTGTGCGCGTGTTCCTGTTTTGAATACCTGTTACGCACACACATCACCACCTCAGTCATACCCACTGCCTTAGTCATCATGTGGTATGAGGAAGTGAGCTTCAATTTGCATACAAAGCTAAAACTTGATTTCTTCTCTCTCTCAGGGGGAACATGGGCCTCTCCGCTGTGTGTGCGTACAACATGACCTCAGTGGACGAGGTGTTCTCTAAAGGGAAGTACATGCAGAAGGCCACAGTGGAGCAATCCCACACTAAGTGGGTACCATACAACGGCATCGCACCCTTTCCCAGACCCGGAGCGGTGTGTATTTCTGTTCAAAATAACTACAGCATGTTTAATAAGATCCAGTGCAAGTGGACAAATGTTTATAGCTGTTATAACGTAACTGATAACCGTTTCACAGATGTGGATGTGAATATAAAGTAATCAGCATTAATCAACTTCTTCGCATTAGCTCTGAGAAATTTGCTCCACTTGATTTATGATCACATTGTTCTCTTGACAAGTGACTGAATGATCTTTCTGACTCCTCATGTTCTCCTCATCGTGTTACTACAGTGCATTAACAACCAGAACCGCATGCAGAACATCACCAGCTCCCTGCTTCTCCCAGATAAAACGCTGCAGTTCGTAAAGGACCACCCGCTAATGGCCGACCCCGTGCTGCCCATCGGCCATGGGCCGCGTCTTACCGCCAAAGCCGTCAACTACACCCAGATTGTCGTCGAAAGAGTCACCGCCCTGGACAACAAAGTTTACGATGTTCTCTTCACCACAACTGGTAAGCATGTGAAAACTCTGTATAAATTCTGGAAGATTCTGAGGATGTTCTAAAAGTGTTTTTTTTTTTCGCATATCTGTTATCGAAAATAATTCTTGTTTTTGTCAATTATGATGTTTTATCAGATAAAGGGTTTCTGCACAAATCTGTGGTGTATGAAGGAGGCTCGCACATAATCGAGGAGATCCAGCTGCTGAAAAACCAACAGCCAATCAAAACACTGCAGCTCGCTTCAAAAGAGGTATTCGCAGAGATTGTCACAAACGTAAATGCTTCCTGAAAGTGAGCTGTTTGTTGTTGTTTTTTGGTTTCAAATTAGGTGATTGGTTACAGTAGCATTTTGGGAAGGATCTGTAGTCAGATATATATATATATACATATACACACACAGAGCCTGTTAAAGGTTTGAAAACACCTACTTTTTTTTATTGTTTTAAGACTAATGCATGTTTGTGAGTCAGAGAACAGGAGAGATGATGCTAGCAGACTGGAGCAGTGAAGGTTGGCGACTTATTCCAGGTGAAAGGAAATCTGGACCATCATTGCTACCATTTTATTTTTCAGCATACACAATGCAATTCCGTCTGGACTGCAGCTCATTGCAACGGAGTAACCGAAGCATATGTCTAAGCTCTGTAAGCGTTATTTAGCGAGCAAAAAGCCATCTGGAGTGATTATCTATCATGGAATGGCCTGCCTTTCACCCCACCTTCTAATCTCCAACCAGTGAAGAACATCTTTGGCAATTTTTACAGGAGGCATAAAGTATTTCAGCTGAATGTTTGGAGAAATTAACTGTCCATGTCCCGAGAGTGTGGTGATGTTCATGCTGTGTGAGGATTAATTTGTGAAAAATAATTCTGAGCATCACTAGGGTGTCTACATTCCTGAAAAAGAAAGCGTTACATGTCTTCTCAGCTGTTCAGGAAAAGGAAATTTTCCAGCTGTGGACACCAAGAACAAACAGAAAACAACTATTCTCTTTTTCTTGTCCGAAATTACACAAACTAACTCAATACTTTGTTCCCTACAGGGTAGTTTCCTGTACGCAGGTTCGGACTCAGGAGTAGTCCAGGCTCCCACCGCATTCTGTGACAAATACGTGACCTGCATAGACTGCATTCTTGCCCGCGACCCGTATTGTGCCTGGGGAACACACACTGCTACTTGTATCAACATTTTCCAGAAGCAGGATAACGGACCATACCGGTTAGTTACTCACCTGAGCATGACGTCACAATCAGGCCATGTTACATGAACCTAAATGAACATTGTTTATATTGGAGACATGCTGCCTGAAAATAGATGGTAGTAGATAAATAGGTGGTTTGGTAGAACTTTGCTGTTATTGCAAAGTACAGGTACAAAGCAACGAAATGCAGTTTAGCATCTACCAAAAGTGCAAAAAGTGAGGATAATTATTTAAGTGTTTGACCAAAGATTTATTGTTACTCCTTATTAGGAAATTACAACAATAGAACTCCAGAGTCTGCTAAAATACCCAATTTATTTGAACACTTTTCTCTGAAAGTGCACATATTGGGACCTCTAATGTTCAGACACTGATCGACTATTAAAAAATGCTTCTTTAGCGCATCGTTTTTTGATTAACATTTTATATAATAACGTGGTTTAAAATGTTCTGCAGCCTATTTTCCTGACTGTCCTTCTTTCTCTTTCATAATCTAAAGGAGGTTCATTCAGAACCTGAGAGGAGATGCAGAGGAATGTCCATTAGGTAAGTGCTGGAAAACTTGGATACCTTCTGTGCCTGTTTAACCAGATAGATAAAGCAGAAGAGAGTGTGTCTGCCGGTTTTTCACGAGAAAAATAAAACACAATGACACAATTCAAACTAGTTCCTGTATCTTTATTTTCTGTGTTGTAAATCTTATTTAAAGAGAAAAGGCTGAGAGATCGTACACATATGACACGCTGCTGTATGTGATTAGGATAAGATCTTGTGCAGATTATGATCACGTTTTTGCATGTGACCCATATATATATTTGACTTGTGCGCACTCCCAATTCACAATCGGTTCGCATTCACACGCATGCACTTGACCTTGACCTCGTTAGTCTATTATTTACTTTTTAACAAGGCATACCAGTGTAGTAACTAAATTCTACAGCAAATTCATGAAGAATGTAGGTTTGTGTTACATTTACGTACAAACTGTTATGGCTTTATCTTTTGTGTTTGATAATTTGAGTCGATCCTAATGCGTTGTGTCTGCATCCTCTCTAATCCTGTCTCCCATCTCTTCTCTCTCCCACAGCGAGGCCACGCTCGATGGAGAAGCCCCAGCAGATGGTGGTAAAGCCGGGCAGTTCGGCGGAGCTGCCTTGTAGCGTGCGCTCAAACCTGGCTCAGGTATTTTGGAAGGTCAACGGCAGCTTCCTGACTGAGTCTGTTCACTTCCTCCTGATGGCCGACTCCACGCTGCTCATCTACAGCGTGACACCACAGAGGCAGGGTCACTACGAGTGCTGGACCGTCGAACAAGCTGCCGGAAAGAACTTCACGCGAATGCTACAATCCTACAATCTCCGAGTGGAGCCTCCCGAAATCTCGTCCGACTCCTCGGTCGAGATCGTCGACGTCTCCGATCCTGATGCATCCACATCAGGCACCACGAACCTCAGCTCCACCACGTCAAGGCGAGGTAATGACGGCAACAGTAACACAGCAGGACCACCACTAACGCCATCTACCATGTCCAGCGTGCCTCAGCCCCCACTAACCCGCCCCGCTACCACGGCTAACGTCTACGCCGCAAAATCAGAACCCAAACATTACGTCCCTCCTCAAAGTAGCGATTCACGTGACCAAGGACCGGAGATCATGGATCCTCACGCAAAGTACCTGCAGTACGACAACAGCAAAGCGCTGCTCTTCCTCTTCCTGCTCTTTTTCCTGCTATTCCTCTGCGGCCTGGCGTATAATTGCTACATGCAGTACCTCCCAGGTCCGTGTCTGAGGCTCCGTGCCGCCATGCTCGGCACGAAGAAGAAGCCTCAGCAGGGCGATTACTCGTCCTGCGAATCGGGACTGATGGAAGCATTGCCTGAAAAACAAAACCTGAACGCACCGCCGCATCAGAACGGAGCTCTGCGAGATACGGGATACGAAACGGAACCGGAGCGCGTAAATGGCAAAATCCCTTCGAACAGCCGCGGAGAGGACGGCGATGGCGCGTCAAAACAAGGACCTTTTGACGTAACATGTGAATCGCAACCGATCGAGTTTGCAGATGCTGATGCATCGTAACAAAATGTTACCCGTTTCGATTTTTTTTTTAGTTTGGCTAGGTTTAATCCGAAACATCAAAGCTGATTTTTTTTTTGTTTTTGTTTTTTTAATTATTAATTTTCTGATCAGATTTTTGACATCAGTGATATATTTTTTTTTTCCACCCCAAATTTCCAAATTGGAAATGTGATTTACCAAATTGGTAAGTTAACTGTGTTTTCCAAATTGGAGAATTTTTTTTTTTTTTGGTGAGTTGGGACAGATTTATTTTTTTTTCTTTTTTCCCCATTCCCCATTTTTCTTCCATACAATCTGTTGCGCTGTGTCACGTAGTTGCGTATTACTCTCAGGGACGTTGAACGTCATTTTGCCAAATCTGTGCCTCATAAGCACAATAAAGAAGGAGCCGGCGCCCTAAAGAAAGAATTAAGCAGAGTGCTGGGTGAATGGAAGTTTGGATGAGCTGACATGGACATCGTGAGGAAAATCGTTCCTCATGGATATGGAAATGTTGAGTTTCATAGAAGACTGGAGATGATGCAACAGTATTTCTTTTTTCCACTGAGAAGCAAAAAAAATAAGCTTATAATCTGTGCGTTTGGTTTTGTTTAGTTGCGGTTCCAGGATCGGTTCTCGTTCCCCTGTGGTTTTCTCACTCACTCACATGTTCTCTTACAACGACGGTCCTGGAGAACACTGGCCATCGAGCAGGAACACAACAACTGTGACTGAGTTTTTTCAGGACTGGGGCTAAGGGGTTCTTTTTTGAGTTTTAGAATATTGAAGGATCTCAGTTAGCTATTAAAAAAAAAAAATTCTTTTTACTAACCACCTCAATTAGTTTTCGGCTCACCTCTTTGTGTGCGCGAGAGTTTTCAGAATTTCTTACTGGGTCCCTCTGTCTCTCTTCTTCTGTCCATTCCTCCCTTTCCCTGCACAGCTTGCTCATCTTCGTCCTCCTCCTCTTCCTCAGTATGGAGAGGTTTGGAGGGTGGAGGTGCTCGTCTGCTCCCCCCGCTCCTGAGCGAGCAGTCCTGGGGTGTTCATTCCCACCAGGCCTTCTTCCTCTTCTGTCTGGCTGTGGGTGAGTGGTTCCTCTGACCTCTGAAGTCTGCCTGGCCTGCTCACCATCTCTCATGCTTGCTGTTGTGGTGTTTCTACTTTCTATTTCTTTATCTATCTGCACTTTCCTCTTTCTCCTATCTCTCTATATTTCACCTCTGTCTTTTTTTTTTTCTGTCCTCTATTTCTTCTGTCCTCCATTAGTTCCTCTATTCATACTCAATCTCTTTCTCACTCTCCCACTCCTTTTCATCCCTTTCTTTCTGTCTCCCTTCTCCCTTCTCACCCTTCATCGCCTGTTCGCGATACGCCACAAAACCGCTTCCTTTTTTTTCCCGTCTGTATTTTTTTCGTTTCGTTCATCTTCTCGTCACAGCTGTTTCGAGGTCTTCCGATTAAATCAGAAGGCTCCGTTGAACGTTACGAAGACGAGGAAGCGCTTGTGTAGTATCAACATGATGCAGATGCATGTGGAGCTGAGCGATGCATGTTGCCAAACACTACTTCCTTCCTTCACTGCCTTCAGTTACGTTCACTGGCACGGTTCTGAACGTAACGACGCGTCGGTTTGCCTCTGGAACATTTTGCACATTGACAGATTTATTTTATTTCTTCCTGGACAGTTTCTAAAGAACAATCGGTTTTGCAGTGGTGACTTTTTTTTTCTTGTCACACTTGGAAAATCTCTGATGTTGGACTGAGTTTGCTGTTAGACTCACCTTTCTGTAAAAAAAAACAACCAACAAATCAAAAATCTGACTGAACTTTAAACCCAGTGTATATTTCACCTGTTATTGTAATTTCCCCCCCATATATTTTACATGTACAGTGTAAATATAAGTACATATGTGTATACTCTGGCTGTACATAATTCCTCTTTACATTTTAGCCACTGTAATAAATGTGCTTTAATGTTGAAGGTCCTGTTTGCATTCTTCACTTCTATCAGAGTATTTATGGAGATCTGAAGCAGAAAATTCAGAGTCGTATTTCTGCTGATTACACTGTTTTCATTATGAGTGTGAGCTTCTGAAAACAGCCAAGATGTCTGCTAAACTATGTGATGAGGATGATGGCAGATACAAATGCAGATTAAGAGCATGTTTATTAAATAAACAGACCGAAAATACAACTCGCACTCAAACACCGCAAACAGTCACGGATCATCAATCAACAGGAACTGGTCGAAACGATAACGAGATCAACCACAAATCAGGAAATGTGAAAAAAACAAAACAAAACAAAGAACCTGCAAACTCTGAGAACTGAACTTTGCAATGAGCTGAATGACATGTTGTTTGAAGGGTCTGAAGGTTATACTTTTTTATTGACATTATAGCAGCTATAAACAGTCTTTCCCTCAACAGCATGTCTTTTCTTTCTCTTTTGAAAGTTACCAAATAGCGACAAATAGCAAAACATATGTAACTGTAACACCAGAGATTTCTTCCATATAGGACTACAATTATTAAACTGTGCATACAAATCAAATTAAATTGTAAAATCTTAAATGTCTTAGAAACAATGATTTATTTTTATTTTTTAAAGAATGCTTAATAGGATCATTAAAATGCTTATGTATTTGAAGTTATTGATAATATAATCCTGTGACATATTCATTTATACTTTCTGACCAATCAGAATCAAGAAACCAAGGCAGGGATGCAAACTTTTGCACTGTAACTAAGCCTAGTCCAGTCATAACAGCAGCTGTAATTAAATTTGTGGGCATGTCCAGTCTTCTGATTCTATACCTACAGTTCACTAATTTACGCTTGTGTGCTTTGACTTGATTGGTTCCTCACTTCCCCTCGGTGCATGGCTCATTCTGAAAGCTGTGTGTGTGTGATTTTGTTAGCACGTGAGTGCTGTTTTTTTTTTCCTCAGGTCCCCCTGACGTGATCTTTGAATGGCACTCGAACGGGCGGAGACTGGAGACGCCCGTCACAGAGTTCAGGCATGCCCTCGGTGCTGATGCTGTGTTGGTGAGCAGCTGGGTGAGGGAGGAGCCTCTGGTTAAAGACGCCCAATACCAATGCAGCGCCGTGTCCCACGTGGGAAATGACACGTCTAAAATCGATCTGCGACTCAGCAGCAGAGGTAATGGTTCCTAATGGAGGAGAGGTGCTAATCATCAGCAAATAAAAGCACACAGATATTTGTGGGAGAATATACTCCATTATATGCTTTATAGACCCATACACTCGTTCTTATAATATTCTATTTTATAGCCTCAATATTGATAATAATAATACTATATATTACTATAATGTAGTAACTCACATTATACTGTAAATAATATTTTATATCAGACTTGCTCTTGTTGCCTTTATTATTCTACATCGTACCAAAACTAATGCTCATTACAATGCTTTATTGTATTATTAACTATTACAATACTCCTTTATCGCACACTGTTACTCATTCATATACTTTATTAGTTTGATGGAGTATAATACTCATTACAATACTCTTATTTTACTCTATCAGACTTGAATACTCTATTATACAGTGTATCAGACTCAAATAGACTCATTGTTATAATACTCTATATTATAGCTTTAATATCATATTCGATATTACTCATTATATATATATATATACACACACACACATACACACACACTCGAATACAAATTACAACATATGACTGATAATTTTCTTTTCTATTATTTAATACTTGTTAAAATTCTATTATAATTAATACAAAAATAATTTACACATTTATACTTTATTATACTTGGTATTATTATTTCTCTATTATACTTAACGTTATACTCATTATTATATACAGTATTAATAAATAAATTAGCAAAAAGATGATCTGAAGATAAATGTCCGATACTGTATTCTGTCAAACTGAACAAGATCTCTGAGCTCCTAGGTTCCTCTCTTTGTTTCAACCTGGTCCTGCAGAACCTCTGTGTAACCACTTTGACATTTTAACATGGTTTTGGCAGAAATAAAACAGCATTAATGTTTTTCCCCCAGACCTACATACACATTAAGTTTGAACCTATGCTGTTACTTTCTTCAGATGAAGCCACCGGCGTGTCTGAAGAGCTGAACCAGTGGAGATCCGCCCTCGCAGAGCACGAGCAGCAGTTTGAGAACTGGAAGAAAATTTGGGTAGGTGTATGCACACAGCTCCAGCACCTCCAGATAAAACTCCTGACTGGCTGGACTGGACTTTTTAACCCTAGACATATCATATTTGTATTAAATCTAACGGCTGTATGTATTTAGTAGCTTTTTCTTTTAATACAATGCTCACTGATTGTAACTAAAATGCTGTAAGGAATGTGCAATCTGTTCATCCTAACCATTGTAACGTCCTCCTCGTGCTACGTGCACTGCTTTCCTGCGTGTGTGTCATGAGTCCCTGTGGTTGTGGTGGTGTGATCTTTCTGTTTACAACATCAGGAAAAAAAAAGGGAAGAAAAGTCAGCAGTGGCTTCAGCGTTCGCATGCCATCCTAACCGGCTGTCAGCTGAGTGTAACGCATTTAATTATTCATCTTAGAGCTCGTGTCTAGCAGGCGGTGATGTCTGACTGTAACAGTCGTTGTGGGATAAACAGATGAAAATAACTTTTAGTTCTTTCTAAAAGGGAGAGGGGGAAAAGTGGAATAATAGAAGATCCTGAAAAAAAAATCACAATGTGTGTGTGTGTCCTGAACAGGAAAGCTGCGACGGACAGGGTGTACTCTGATGGAGCTGCGTTATCTCCGGATGAGTTTCCATGTGGTCTTGAGTCCGAGTGTGTGTGTGATCTCCACTCAGCCAGGACACATCCAGCACATCTCCTCTTTTTCTCTCTCACTCATTTTTTTCTTTCTCTCACTGGAGAACGTGCCCAGAGAGGATTAAAAAGAAAAAGAGTCTCCAGTCTGCATTTTGGGAATGTGATGTTTCCAGAAAACCAGACATTTGAAATGACAGAGGAAAATCTCATGGTTTTAAACCACGATGCAGAGATCAGATTGAGTCGAAACGCTGCCTTATACTCGCTTGTGTGCAAGTAAAGCACAAGGGCATCTGAGAGAGTGTGTGTGTGTTATCCATTTGTTTAAGGATTGAGAGTTACAGTGATGTTTAATATTTATTTAATATTTTTCTTAATTTCTTTTAAGGTTGGGTTAAAGAAGCAATATGATGTTTTTAGAGCCCCCTGCTGTCCGCAAGGGAAAGTGCACATAGTCAGCTCCATGATGATATGCTTTTCAGGGGATTGAGTAGAAAAGCTTAAACCTGCTTTAGAGCTATAAACCCCTTCAAACACAAACACTAGCGGAACATCTTCCCAGAAGAGTGGAGATTATTATAAAAGCTAATGAGGACTAGATGTGGATGGAGTCAGGAATTTACTCTTTTCTAATTTTGCATTAATGCAAAATTATACATTTAGAACAATCCTGCTTTAATCTTTTTTTTTTTTGGTACTAATCATCTTATCAAATTAAAGTCTTTAATTTACACTCAACATCCTCCATATAAGCCTATAACAGTAGACATAGTAGACTCTCTGCCCCTACCCTGCAGTCAGGATTAAAAGGTGTGTTTGAAGACAAAGTGGTAGCTCGATCGTTGAGTCTCTGGGTTACTGTTTGAAAGGTCTGTGGTCCAAGCCCCCAGAACTGCCAACCTGCCCCTATTGGGCACTATAACAAACTTGGACTGCACTGCATTATTTCTGACCTCAGACTTCTAACAAGCTTAGATATGTGAAGAAAAAGTTTTAATATGCTGTAATGTACAGGTGACAAAAGCCTTTCTTTCTTTTCCTCTAAGAGAATAATAGGAATAACATTTTTTGAGTACAATTTAAGTTAATATAGGATTGATAAAGCTCAAGCTTTAAATCTGCCTATGTGAGAGGGGTTCATACAGAAATGTGTGTTATGATCGTCTTTTTTAATAAACTGGACATTAAAAATGGTTCATTTTATCTGTATTTCTTCCCCCAAATCAGTGTGTTTTATGTTTGTCCAAATCAGATTTGGCATTTTCTATTACATCTTTTTTTAAATAAAGCTGACTTGGCGTATTCTAACCACACACACACACAGACGGTATAAATTACACTGTTGGCTTTTAAAATGTTGCTACTTTGCAACAAAACCCAATTTACATATTATACTGAATGAGTTTATTTATTTACCTTTCATCCAAACACACACACACACACACACAGTATAATACCACAAATGGCTTGAACAGAAGATACCAATACTTCCAAAGATATTTGGGAATTCTGGCTTCTTGTGACGAATTAAATTTGTAGGGATTTTAAGTATTCCTGGGAACGCTGCATCTGCAGGGAAACTTGTTAATTCTGTTTTTTTGGGGGGGGGAATTTGAGATACCACTCATGGCCTTCAAAAGTCAATGAACTGTTGATCTCCTGGGAATTTTACACACACACAAAAAAAAAAAAGCTTTAAAAAGTACCCAGACTGGTACAAAAAAAACAAACACCACCCAGAATTCTGCTTATAAAAACATGTTCTTGAGGAAAGATCTGAAATGTTTTTGCTTTCTCAGATAACCAAAAAAAAACATCTCGATATGCATAAACAGCAAAGTGGATGATATATAACAGAAAGAAGACGGCAGAGTTTGAAATTGTTCTGCCAAGAACAGAAATCTGAAGCTCCAGTCGACACCAAAGGCTCAGCAAAACCAAGAGGATTCAACAGATCAGAACAAAATATGAGCTGGATTTTTTTTCCAAGGCCTTGTTGATAAATCTAAATTGAAGCTGGTTTAAAAAGAAATAAAACAATTGTTCGTTTGAAGTCAGGCTGTTATAGCGACCTCCACCCATAACCCAGACACAGCACTGTAAATATGTCACAACAGCGCCATCTTCTGTTGTGACACGGAATAACACTTAACCACAAGGAATGTTTTCCAACGTAATACATTCAATATGAAAAATCTTTATATTTATTAGATTGTACAAGACAAGCTGGCTTTACAATGGTCATTTTTCACTTGTTTAAACATAAAACGGTCATTTTCCATTTCTGAAAGTCAACATTTTGCACAAGAAAAGGCACGTGGACAGCGAAACCTTGTTCAAAACTCGTTGTACGTGAGCCTCAGTCTTTACGGTTTAATCCCTACATCGTTACAGCATTTATGTGGGATTTAATATTTTCCCCAGGAATAATAAAAAAAAAAATTGTGGTTTTAATCCTAAACATCCAGGATCTCCGTGTTTACAGTGCTTCATAATCAAATCAACATCTTCACCATCACAAGTCAAATCAGTGATGAAAAGACTTTCAGTGATTGCCTTCCTTACAGTATTATTCCCAACCTGGTGACTGTGCACTTCAGACAACGGTGTTAGAAATACAAGTCATTAGGTTAAAAAAAAATAATAATAATTGGAGAAAGAAAAATTACCTGCCACAAAACTGTGACGTCCACGATACGGATGTTAAAGGCGCACCAGGGAAAACTTTTAATTTTTTTTCTAAGCAGAAACGTTTTCAAACCCCATTTCATGTTGCAATGTCATATTTCTCTGACTGAGCGTAGATACTGAGAAAAATCCAGCTTACTGCACAGGAGGTCGTAATCTGATAGGTGGCGAGTATTCACTGAATACCAGAATAATCCGCAGGAAGGCTCCAGAGAAACTCTCGGGGTCATTGCTGCTTTGGAAGAGGCCTTCTAAACAACAGGATGTGGGGTTCTGGAAGGACAGGAAGGGGGGGGGGGATTTCTCATCAAGAACATACACACACAATATGGACAAAAGTATGTGGACACCCAACCAAAAGATTAGACCATTGTGCTTCTTGTTGAACATCTCACTCCACATTTAGTTCCCATTTTTTCCCGTTTTCCACATTCATAACTTTTAATAGAGTCAGAGCTTTAAAGGAGGAGATCTTCACCGAGCTAGCTTTGTGCACAGGGACATTGTCATGCTTTTGGGAAACTTTGAGGAACAGTTTGGCGAAGAACCACATATGATGTAAACGTCAGATGTTCTCATACTTTTGGGCATATAGCGTATAGACAGTGATTTGATTGGATAAAAGTGAACAGTGATACTGACCGGGTTCATGAATCATGTAATGAACCCATCCGAGAGACTGCTGGACGCCCAGCCTCCTCCATTCATCCTCAGACATCAGGTGGGACTTGGGGACTTGCTTGGCGAGCTCTCGAGGCAAAACCACATGCCTGACAAAAGACACACAACAAAAAAGCTTTTAGAGCAGATATATTCAAATGCCACGATTCAAAACATTTGTTCTCTTTTTAATGCTATTTTTGGGCAAAATATTTCAGATCTGAACAATTAAAACAGTCAACCTATAGAAAAACACTAACTTTAAACACTACCTGCCAAACCGGTAACATCCCGATACGTATCGACGACGTTTGTATCGAACCGCGATACGATATTTTTAGTCAAATCGCTCAGATTTGCGTCAATCTTTCAAGCATTTCGATTCTCGAAAGTCGATCCAAAACCATAATTTAGAGGTATAACAAACCACAAACATTTATTTGATACAATTTTTTATGAGAAATAAACTGGTTTAAATGAAGAACACTTGAGTCCTGAATCTGACAGGATTTCTTTCCTCACTTCCGGGGGGGGAAAAATATCAACTTCCCCCCGGCCTGAGTGGAGAAAAAGTTTGATAAATAATTAAATAAAAAACAGCTTAGTTATTAAGTTTAGTTTTTTTTTTTTTATTTAATGCTAAAATGATTTCCCTTGTGACTGATAACACACAGCTAATAACAGCTAATAACGGGTTTTCGATGCTAATCACGGATTCTTCCACTTCCGTTACCTCAATTTCTCACGTTACCTGTACTCATAGAGGTCGTCGTTGTATTTATCGGAGTAGTAAATCTGTTTATGAGCCATATCGCGTACAAAAAAAAAACCTTAAACAACCGTAACAAACCCGAAGTTTTTGATCCTTTTACTTTTATTTCCTTTGT
The DNA here is from genome assembly GCA_024362625.1 of Silurus asotus. NCBI lineage: Eukaryota > Metazoa > Chordata > Actinopteri > Siluriformes > Siluridae > Silurus > Silurus asotus. The sequence goes on from MU563656.1 coordinate 5,899,347, forward strand.
TTATTTATTTTTGTATTATAACACCCCCCCCTTTTTTCCGTGAAATGTTCTCGGCCGGACGCACGAGCCACTCTGGAACGCGCGAAATAAAATAAGAAGACTGGCGCGCCTGATTGGTTACAAATCTACCACATGACACCTCCACTGAGCATGCGCACTATTGCCTGAGCGCTGTAACACTTCGACCGTATCCCAAATAGCCTCTGTTTTCTATCTAAGGGCACTACGCACTAAGTGCACAAAAACCGACAGATTTGACCCCTACAGACCACGGCACATTTTCGTAATTCTTTAAAAAGGGACAGGGAAGCAGGCCCACATGGGAGTACAAGCGAGACGTGGTTAAATACGATAACGACTACGCTTTGTTCCCTTCGGAGTCTACCTATGAAGGGACCGTAAATAATTGTTTGGAACACGTGCTTTTGAGGGCGTCGCACAATTTCTGCGTAAAACACGCGACGAGCGACTCGTAGGCGTCCATGTGACTGTAAATCTCAGGCAAATTATGGTCGCGTTTAGAAAAGTATTTATTTTAGAGAATATTTCATTAAAAGAAAACAAGCAAAAACGAAGCATTATAGTGATTCAATGTAAACAAATATATTAATATATTATAATGTTAATAATAATAATAATAATAATAATAATAATAATAATAATAATGATGCATATATAATTGTAAAGATGTAGATAATGTGCATGTTAGATATGATGTATTACTTTTTTATTTATTTATATTTACCTTATGAAATGTAAAATTATTATTATTATTTGTTTTGGTAAATATAGATGTGAAATTACATTGATTACATGTAAAATAATTATATTATTATATATATTTTTTATAAGGAGATGACACATTACCTTGATAAAATGTCAAATAAAGATAATAATTATTATTATTTATGATGATCATACTAATGATTTATTATTATTATTATTATTATTATTATTATTATTGAATTTTATTGTATATATCAGGTATGTCACCTGTTACTAATATGAATGCATTTGGTTGTTTGAATTTGTTGCACACCAGCAGAAAAAAAAAAAAATCTGAAATACAAGATATTTGTAATAATATTCTGTTTTATTTTGCAGATCTTGTATAAAAGATTTGCACAGCACATATAGATAAAATGTTATTGAAATATTTACAAGTTTAATAAAGAAGAGACTTTTTATTCTTCATAGGCAGTGTCCTCTTGAACATATACAGATCTTATAACTTCTACACTAAAATATTAACAGTCTCATTTTCTGTTTCATGATCATACAGTACATCCAGCTGACTGGAGTTTCCTGCTGTAGTAAAGCCGGTGCTGTGGGTATCTTCCTGCCTAGTGAATGAGCTCTCCTTGGGCATGGGGACAGATTTTTTTACCTCCTGCTGGGTGATTTGATCATAGTCCTGGGCATCTACTGTGGTCTCTTTGTCTGTGGATGAACGAGCTTCATCACTTCCTTCTCTTGCTGTTAGTTTGTCCTCTTTCTTTTCATCTTCTTCAGGCATCTGTACTGGAAGTAATGGAGTCAGCTCCAGAAATGGTCTATAATGAGGTGTTATGGGTTTCACCGTTTGAGGAACATCGATGGGGATAAAAGCATGCTTTGGAGGCTTAGCTTTGGAGGAAATCTTAGTTTTTTCCGACTTACTTGGTGTGGCGAAACAAGTTTTAGCAGCGTATTCACTAATGACTGATTTGTAGTCTGTAGCTTTTATGTTTGCCTCATGTGTATCCCAGCCAATGTCAAGTGGTAAAAACGCTTCTGCAATATCTATGTCCTCTTCAGTTCCCCTTTCCGGTCCTTCATCCTGAAAAACCACACGTCTGGTCTTAGTCTCTGTCGTTGGTTCTTCTGGTTTCTGACATATCTGCATAGGTTCGCATGGAGAAGAGCTAGCACTGCTTCTAAAGAAATCAGTGATTTCATCCACATCCTCCAGTGTCCCTGTGTCAGGCTTGTCTTTATGTTTTAAGCCAAATGCCGCCTGTGACCACATCAAAACTCCATCCTCTTTACACTCATCCTGTAATGGATCCAGCTGAGTCACTGGGGTTTCATCTTTTAGCACAAATTTCTCCAAGTAGCCTCTGTCTTCAAAGTCCGACTGCTGGCTGTGGAAGGACTTTTCTGAAGTCATGCTCTCCGTATCGTCTTGCTTCATCCTGCTTCCTAAGGCGTCTGCATACAAATCTGTGTACATGAACGCCATGGCCTTCGGCTCCTCCAACAGGACAAGATCGATAATTTTCTGGGGTCCTTCAGGAAGATAGATTGGAGTAAGGATTGATTCCTGGCTACCGAACAGAGCACACCCACTTTTCTTTAAGGGTGATTTTGTTTGATCATCTTCTTTGTCCCCTTTTGTTGTATTTAGGAAATCTGGGTCTCGTCCACCTCCATAAAATACCTCATCCACGTGTTCGCTGAGGGTCTCCACTTCACTAATAGGTACAGAATCTTTTGAAACCTCTGCAGCTGGTTTTCCTTCAATAGCAATATCTTCGAGTTCTTTTTGCTCATCGGTCGTCTCAAGCACTTGGTTAGCATCTACTACAGGAACTCCTGATGGTGTCTGGTGGTCCAAGAGTGTGTATTTCTCAAAGTAGTCCTCACATGTACCTTGTTTTGGTGCTGGTTTGATCGAAGAGGGCAAAACTAATGGCTTTGGTACTACCTGAATGGTAGCTTTCAGATTGTCCATCTTCTCAGATGTCTCGTCTTCTTCAGGCATCTCACTGGCTTTTATGACAGGTGTGGCTTCAAGGTAAGACAAGTTATCTACCAGCTCTTTGGTCTCCTCCTCGTCCACTGTGGTCACCTTAGGGGGCACAACAATATTCAAAATCTCGGATCCTTCAGAGACTAAACGGAACAAACGTTGATTTCTCGCTTCTTTAGAATCTGTCCTTTCATCCTCTTTTTCTTTCTCGACCACCGTGTTGGGAACTGAGACCTCCACCATGGCCGGCCTGTCAGGTTCTCTTAGCACTTCATCCTTTACCACTGGTAGCTTCTCAGGCGCCTTATTCCGCTTCCTTTTCTTCCTCCTGATCATATGTTCCTCGTCCATTATAAAGAAGATTTGACCTGCTGTTTCTGATCCTGGACTAGTTTGACTTCTTGGAACAAGGCTGTTGTAGAGATCTGGGGGAGGAGAACTGATTTCAGAAGCCCAGGGTGTAGAGCAGCGGCTGGACGCAGTTTCCCAGAGGATCCCACTGTCCTCGCTCTGTAACGCTACCATCGAGAATGCAGGATCCATCATCAGGCACTGAAGTTTGGGCTTCACTATTTCCTCCTGGACTATTGCTCTCAGGCTGAAACAAATCAATCGATTTCCAGAAATCAAATGTCAAATAAAAACAATGAAGGAACAAATGCTTTCAGGTAAAGTGATGCAAATTATATTAATTAATAATTCTTCATATCTGCAAATGGTTTAATGGTTATATCACAGTCATTTAGTCAATAAGTGAGTTTTTCCTTCAGTATTATTATAGTTGAATTTGTGAATAAAACAAGTAGAAAAAAAACTCAAATAGATACTCATTTGGTACTGAGCACATTTTATAATGAGTTTTAATAGAAAATTGTTTAATAATCCAATAAAGTATGTAGTATTGTATTTACATTGCATATTATTTATATCGTTTAGAAAGAAATTGCAAAAAATCTCATTTGTACAGATTTTTGTGCGTGCAAATCAACACAATCACCTGTTACTCAAATACTCCTCTTCGTCGTTTGCACTTTGAGCCCCTTCCTCTTCCTCCGTCGCTGCTCCCTGTAACACGGTCATCTCGTTATCCAGGTCGTTTTTCTCCATCAAATCCATTTTGTTTGGTTTTTTTGAGGGGTAAATTTTTCCTTTCCTCTGTAACTTCAGGAGCCCTTTGGAGACCTACAAGTTCATGTAGGTCAATGGTTATATCTTTGCCAGTTGGGAGATGTCTCTGTCTTGCTCAGCATTATCTCGAAATAGCCCACATGTTCTCGGCTCACCACCAGAGCCATCTGTAAAATGTTTCTCGCTCATACTTTATTGTGGACACATCAGTGGGACATTAAATTATTATTAGATATAAATATATAAAAAACTCTGGGCAGTGAAAATGTGCAGAAGCTGATTATAAATATATAATCTATAAATATATTTTTTATTGAATTACAAAAATGTAGTTATTAATAATTTAATACATTAATATTATTTTTAGTAGAATTATAACTTATTAATACGTGTGAAAGCATTCTAGAAGTGAAATCTCAGTGAGACTCAACAAAGGGTTTCCAGAGCACGACCCAAAGCTGCTGCGTTAAGCAAAGACTAAATACAAGGCAATTATTTTTAATGTAATCAAAATATTTTATTTATGACTTCATAGAAACTAAAATATTCAACACGACTCTTCTGGAATATTTTCAGCGCAGTGCATTAGAAATAATGAAAAAAATCTTTGGTTGTCTAATGTGCACTATGGACAAAAGTTTTGGACACCTGACCATAAAATTATGTTAAATAAGGCAGAAAATATAGGGTTACGGTTATACAGTAATTAATGTGTGTTTCTCTAATTAACACAATCTCCTTAATTAACTGGGAAAATATATCTACTGTATTTTGACTGAAAGGAACCACTGATGATGGTGTATAATAACGAATAGCAAGGCTTGATGATTAATAATTTATTTTCTTGATTAAAAGTTCTTGATGATAAAGTTAAGAAGAAGTTCTAGAATATTTTAAAAAATCTTGAAAAGAAAAAAACAATACAGCATCTGTGGTAGATCTGCAGAACCCTGCTATTAGACACTAAACTGTTAACCAGGAGGCCCGGGTCGAGCTTGAGGTTCATGGTGTCACCTGTTAACGCCTGTCGTCTGAGTTATGTGAATGTGTAATGGAAGAAGAGCCAGAAACCAGGACACAGCAAAAGCTGTGTGTGTGTGTGTGTGTGTGTGTGTGTGTGTGTGTGTGTGTGTGTCATTTGATCATAGGATCATAGGATGCATCATTTTTAGGAGAAATGAGCCCCTCAGCTTTATTTCAATTCAAACCAAAATAATACACAATGTATATACAGTATATGTAGATATATATATATAGATAGATAGATAGATAGATAGATAGATAGATAGATAGATAGATAGATATAGATATATATAATATGTTCTGTTTGGTGATTTTTTAACCAGATGTTTTTTAATTGATTTCCAAAAATGTAGTTATTAATTAGGTAATTGATTAAATTAAAAGTAGTTATTAATGCTCACATTTTTTCCCCCTAGTTTCCTAACTAGTGCTGAGATTTTCATCGGGAGTGATGACGATGGACAGGATTAGAAATGCGTTTATCAGAGGGACAGCGCATGTAGGACGTTTTGGAGACAAGGTAATGGAGGTGAGATTGAGATGGTTTGGACATGTGCAGAGGAGGGACATGGGGTATATCCGTAGGAGAATGCTGAGGATGGAGACACCAGGAAGAAGGAAAAGAGGACCAAGGAGGAGGTTTATGGATGTGCTGAGGAAAGACATGTAGTTTGGTTGAAAGAGTGTCTCCAGTGTTCTGTAGTGTTGAAAGATTTATGATCAAACTCTTGATGTCACGCAAATGAGGATGAGTTCCCCTTTTGAGTCTGGTTCCTCTCATAGTTTCTTCCCCATAACATCTAAGGGAGTTTTTCCTTGCCACAGTCACCACAGCTGCTCATCATGGATACATACACACCATTCACCTTCACTGTTTATTTCTGTAAAGCTGTAAAGAGGCAGATGTAGAGGACAGGGGGGGGTATGGAGACGGATGATCCGCTGTGGAGACATCTAATGGGAGATGCCAAAAGAAGAAGACTGATAGTCTCTTTCTGTAATGTCTGTAAAGGAAAAAAAAATAAAAATGTCTAGATCTTGAAGTACTTAATATTTAGAAACATAATTATCTTAGAAACAGGGCTGTAGAAGGCCACAAGGTGTAATTTATTTTGTATTTTTGTAAAGATAAATGTTTGTAGATGATATGTTGATGTTAATAGGGTGAATTAAAATATGAAAATATGCCTTCAGATTGAAAATATTGCAAAAAGAAAAGGAAGTAATGAAAGGATGGATGAGCACCTTCATAGGGTTTGCAGAATATTCCAATCATAGGAGTCCCCTTTGTGACGCTAGGGGGCACCAAATCACCACTTTGGATTTATTCACTTGAAATTGTGGTGTATACTTTTTCCTAAAAGCCATTAAATTATGTTGTTTGAATTTGTATTAACAATTTATTAAGCGTCCTGTGGTATAATAGGAATAAATACAATTTCTCTAATCATATAATTATTTAATTTCTTATAAAGATTTAAAAGAAAATAAACTCATCTAAAGGGTAGGGCCCTAAAATACGTTCTGGAGGTCAGAGCTTTATAGGAGGCCATTTCTTCATAGAGCTGGCTTTGTGCACAAAGGGAAATAATTATGATGGAACAGGGAGAAGTGAAGGAAAAGTGGTGACTCAAAAGTTAAAAGTCACTGAGTTACTGATAAGAAGGTTGCTGGTTTAAAGACTGAACCTAAACAAGGTCCTTAAAACACTTGTCTTCACGGGGGTTATACATTGGCTGACCGCAAGCTTCTAACAAGCTGGAATATGCATAAACGGATGTGTATATGACGGGTCTCTTTCTGTCTTAATTCTCATCACATCCAGAGACATCCTATGCAATTGTGTGCTTTTATCTTTTTAGGAACAGTTTGGGGAAGAATCAGAAAAGTCTGGTGAAAATTGTAAGATTAAAAAACTCCTCCCTCATAATGTCCAATAGCATTTCAGCTAGTTTTTCTAGCCAGGTGTGTATGTTAAGACCACCAACGAATTATGCATTTTGATGCTCATTTATTCCTTAAAAATAGTTTTTGCTTTTTTAATTAAATTATTCCCAACAAAACTTCTTTCAGATGAGCCCAATATGGAAAATTAATTATTTTTGCTACATGTTCTAAAAACGATTCACATGCCGTTTGAATGAAACCAGACACCATGACAGGTCACAACAAAAAAAACTGCTGAGTGAGCAGGAGGTTTTTACTTTCATACGGGAGCGAGCCGGGGGTCAGATATGGAGCTTGCAAAACAACATGGACATGTGACACTACATGGTCATTTTACAGCATCTTCAATACGCATCCAGGCATATTTTGCATGTTCAGAGATGTGTTGGATGCTGTATCAGATGAATTTATGCAGATTTATTACCTGTGATTGTGAACCTGTGTGATGTGACTGAGGATCTTAATATCTGCAGAAAATTTTATATTTGACATTTTTCCCAGTGTTTATAGTTGCATAGGGTTATGATACGTTATAATACGTTATGATTTGATATTTACCACTGAATCTACTCGATTTTTAAGGCAATTATTCAATAATATTCAATAATTCAATATTCGATTTGACGATCGTGTGGAAACTGCTATAATGTGATATGAAATTGTTGAAACAATCTGATACAAAATGGCATATTACATTCCCATATGATATTTTATAATAACAAATGTATCATAATTAAGTCATTTCAATTGTTGCGTTGAAATTCGATGCAAAACTAAGAGAATAAATTTGTGAAAATGAGATCTGCTTAGGGTCTGAAACGTGGAACGAGTTAGTGTAAGAGGTGTGTGTTTGGCATGATAAAAACAAACATGCACTCAGGACTGTAATAAAGACCCCTTGTATTTGTTTATGGCTTAAATGTTTAAATGTTTTTATTTCTATTGCACAGTCAAAGGAGACTTAAAAAAAACAAAAACAAACAAAAAAAACCTCCGTAAAATTTGTTTGTTGATTTATTAATTTCAACACTTCATAATCTTTGCATTTTGGTGTGTCAAACATCATAATCTTAAAATTTGATTCACTGAATCGAATGAGTTAAACGATTCATTCAAACGTTTCCAAAGGAATCGACTCAGCCAATAGCGGATCACTAATATGTCCGGTTTGTGGGGATTTTTTTTTTCCACCGGAGAGCTGTAACCAGGCAACGGGGCAAATACGGGGCAATTATTAAAAAAAAAAAATAATAATAATAGTGTAAATAAATGCATCTGAGTTCTATTTTATTTCCATGGTCGGAATTGATTGGATGTAATTGCAGTGTAGATGTGAAACCCTGGGCATTTTCTGCCTGGCGTTTGGAGATAAGGAGGAGTGAAGGCAGCGTCGCACAGGGACTGAGGTCTGGCCTTTTTAATGCTGGGGATCGTATTTTTATTCTTATTATAATAATTATTATTATAAGGGTTTTTTTTGTTAAGAGCGACAGAGTGCGTGCGTGTGCGCGCGCGCGCGCGTGTGTGTTGGCAGTGTGCTGTGAGAATGCACATTGCTTTGCCTCGCCATCATGACCGCACACGTCTGTACGGATCAGTGGTGAAGATACTATAATAATTATAATAATAATAATAATAATTTAAAAAAAAGGAGTTTGACGCTGCATGTCGGAGTGAAAGGCGCGCAGAACACAGACAGCCGACAAAACTACACCTTCCAGCTCTGACAAAATGGGGTACGTACAAAATACACTGTTGTTTTTATGTCATTATTATAATCCCCCCCCTTAAACCTTCTTGTAGACTTCTGATCCACATCTAACACACCTTGCAAGGCCATCAGAGGCTTTTCAACCTGCTCAGAGGTGTTTCAATCTTCGGGTGCGTCCCAAATCACATCCATAAAAATCACCACTGCAAAATCGGGGCCAATTATCAATTAGTAGCCTGAAAGTCCCCGGATGCTACAGTCAGAATTTTGTCTTGCATGTTACATTGTATTTGAAAGTGAGGGGCGTGGCTTTGGAGTATTCACTACCTGATAATGCAAGACTTAAGTTCAACAATTCGATCGGTCCCAAGGCCGATATTTGGTACAAACACACCAGGATATTTTTTTTTGTAATTTATTTATTGGCAAAATTTTCAGGAATAGAACTCACGATCGCAGATAGTGAGGGGAAAAAAAGAGAAGTTCACCAGGAAATCATTAGTAATCTAGGGATTTATTAGGTGTCTGTCTGTAATCGTTGCATAAATGGTTAGCAATAACACACTCGCAATCGTCTATTGTCATTATCGATATCTCGAACATGAGTGCTCTGAGTCTCTGTCTCTGAGTAAACTCGTTCGGAAAACTTGACTATTAGTGTCAGTAAGTTTTTTACTTTTTTTGAGGCCAAACGTAAATTCTAAAGCTTCGAGCTTCACTTATGAAATGCATCTTATAACATTATTTAAATATGTTTAGTGGTGGTGCACCTGACAGCAGGATCTTTGGTACAACCCTGAGCTATTGTTACTGTCTGTGTGGAGGTTCACATTTTCTCCTTGTGTCCATGTGGGTTTTCCCCAGGTTCTCCGCTACCTCCTGAATCAGATAAATGAATGTACTGGCTATGCTGAATTGACCCAGGTGTGAATAAGTGCGTAAATGTGTGTGCATGTTGCCCTGCAACAAACTGGCGTCTCTTCTATGATGTATTTCTGGTTTAAACAAACTGTTCCCTGGATAGGCTCTGGATCTGGAGCAATCCTGAGCAGGAAAAAGTGCTTAATAAAAATGCATGGCTGAAAAAATGGGAGGGTTCTGTGTCGAATAGCTACTAAAGACGTTTTTCACCATTGTTATAGCAGCTTTGAACTGCTGGTCATGTTACCAAGATTTGTATTTTAGATCTCACACCTATGATATCTAATTAACATTAGGATGATATTTTCTCAGATGGAGTATATCCATGCTTTCTGTGTTTGTTCAGCTACTTTCTGCCTCTACACTGCTACTACACTTGCGCTAAATGTGTAATGAAATAAATATTAGCTTACGAATCATCAATCCATTTGGATTCATTAAAAAAAGGGTCAAGGGGGTTGTTGTGACGCGCTTTACCACGTGCTTGTGGAAAAACCGATGCATTCCACCCAGATAGCTACTGCAGAGGATAGTGCACGTGGACATGGTGCATAAGCTGATAATGTGAAGCAAAGTGGCAGCATTAAGGAAAAGGTCATGGACAGTGGCGGTTTTGTTTGACGTTCGCACGGACTCGATAGAGCGGATAGGTGCTCAAAGCAGCGGAAGCTCAGATGCAGTCAGATATAAAGGAAATAGCTTTCAAATGACTTTCTGCTTTGCTTGGCGTGCAGTGCTGAGTCGTGTCTTAGCATGCACATGAATAAATATAGTCGTACTTTTATCTTACTCATGCATTTTCCTCAGAATCTGGTGCTTTCGGGAAATTTCATTTGATTTATATACCTAATACTTTTGGAAATATAGTGTGTGTGTGTGATATATATATATATATATCAATATAGGGGTGTAAAAAAACTAACAAAAAAAATAAAATAAATATATATATATATATACACGAATGCAATCCTTTTTACGTGCGGACATATTTAAAATCTGAGTTCCATCAGGAATGTATTAAGTGACGGACCGCAACTTTGTTTTAGTCTC
>MU563656.1:5909875-5921834 GCA_024362625.1 Silurus asotus
AATTAATAAAATATTAAAATATTATACAATATAATTTTAGATATTATTTAACCAAGCAGGCATTTTATTCAAAATTGTTAAAAAAAATGTAAACTGTTCATGTTCACCAATGTTGATTTATAATAAAATATGTTGCGAGTGAGCCTATGAGGCACACCATAGTGCTCTAACTGCCTTTATAATCTTGATCCACCCTTTTAAAGCCTTCTTGAGACCACAAGTTAAAGAAGTTCTTGAATAATGCATGCTTTCTGAAGACTGCTGTACTTTATGTCTTGTCAGTCAGAATCCTGTACTTGATGGATTCTGGACTCTTTGGTAAACCCTCAACAAATAAATAAAGATCAACCTCATGAAAAGGTATTTGTTTGACCCACTGAGAAGTCCAGCAGAGCCTCAGGGAACTTGGCCAGTCCGAAAATAGCTTCTGTATCTGACATATGTCCCTTTTCAGTGCTGGGTCGCAGCATGGCATCGAGATCCGACACTGCTGAGCTTTTATATAACGACTAAAACTGTGACACGCTGGACTCAGAGAGCAGATCGGACCATTAAACTATGTTGAAAATGCAGTTGCAAAAGCAGAAACGGCACCATGTCATTGTCTAAGAGAATAATGATTTGCGAGAGTGAATAAGAATTAAAACAGTGTGTAAAAAAGGTGCTGTGTTTAGTGTCAAGATGCTGCTAAAGTAGGAACATCTGCTAAATGTGTTAAATTTTCAGATGCTCAGATTATTACAGTCTAAAATAAGAAAAATGGTTTGTGCCCAGAAACCTTGTTAAAAACTGTCCAGGACAAGGTTACAGGTTAAAATACTTGCTTGTAATGCTAACAGTTGTAGTGCTAAGCTAATTCCTTTCTGTTCTATTGTTCAAGACTGTATGTATTTTATTTAAAAAGAGCCATTTACATTAGAAACTCTAACTTTGAAAGACAATAGAACATAAAACATCTGTGTAAAAGTGTTCAAGCTCTTGCTAACATCTGCGCTAGCAACAACATTTCAAGTTGCAGGTTTTTGCTAGCTAGTTAAAATTAAAATAGACACGTTTTTAATGGCTGTATCAGAAACTTGTGTGTTATTTTATTTCACAATTATAATACAAACAAAGTGGATAAAAGTAGGGAATGTGTACGACTTTTAACAGATAAAAAGTACAACTTTTAAATGCAAATGTTGCTGAAACACAAAATGGTAACACACCTTATGTAAATTATAGGCATAATTCTAGTGTGTTAAAACAAACTAGCAAACTAGATGGAGCAAGCCTGACTGCACATTTCTTGCTAGACTGTTTGACGCCTGATTTGCATGTAGGTTCAGGTGTGTGCATGTTGGGGCCGTTAGTAAATTACGCAACGCAGTTATACAACTGGTACAGACTTCGCCTCAAATTTACTGTGGCTTTGGTTAAATCCGAATCATCTTCAGACTCTGATTAGACATAATAATTTTACATTTGCATAAAATCTAAACAAAATTTGATGGACTTTGGTTTAGCACTTTATAGTAGTGTGTATTGAAATGCATGTATAGTGTACATTAGTGTGTAGCAATGCATAACAGTGTGTAGCTTTTTAAAGCAGTGTATGTCAGCAGTGTGTGTCAGTGCACAGTGTTGTGTAGGAGGTACAGTGGTGTGTTTTATCTTACAGCAGTGTGTAGCTTTGTATAGCTGTATATAGCCGTGTCTTTTTTTTATTGTACAGTGGTGTGTATTACTGTACAGCAGAGTGTTGTTGTGTGCAGCACTGTGTAGCTTTGTATAGCCAGCTAATACGCACATTGTGTAGCTTTGCCTAACCAGCTAATACACACTGCTATACACTGATACACGATTAGTGTATCAGTGTATAGCAGTGTGTATTAGTCTACAGCAGAGTGTATCAGTGTACAGTGGTGTGTATTAGTGTACAACAGTGTGTATCAGTAAACAGTGGTGTGTCTTAGTGTACAGCAGTGTGTATCAGTGTGCAACATTGTGTATTAGTGTACAGCAAAGTGTATCAGTGTATAGCAGTGTGTATCATTGTACAGTGGTGTGTGTATAGTGTACAATAGTGTGTATCAGTGTGCAACATTTTGGGAAGTAGTGAACAGCAAAGTGTATTGGTGTACAGCAGTGTGTATCAGTGTGCAACATTGTGTATTAGTGTACAGCAAAGTATATTGGTGTATATAAGTGTGTAGCTTTGAACAGCGTTGTACAGCAGTGTGTATCGGTGTACAGCAGTGTGTATCGGTGTACAGCAGTGTGTATCGGTGTACAGCAGTGTGTGTCAGTGTACGGCAGTGTGTTTTAGTGTACGGCAGTGTTTATCATTGAACAACATTGTGTATTAGTGTACAGTGCAGTGGTGTGTAGCTGTGTATAGCAGTGTGTATCAGTGTACAGCGGTGTATATCGGTGTACAACATTGTGTATTAGTGTACAGTGTTGTGTAGCTGTGTATAGTGGTGTCTATCAGTGCACAGTGGTGTATATTAGTATACAGCAGTTTTGCTGTGTGTAGCTGTGTGTAGCTGTGTGTAGCTGTGTGTAGCTGTGTGTAGCTGTGTGTAGCTGTGTGTAGCTGTGTGTAGGCTATAGCTCAGGGTTCAAAGTGAATGTGGAGTTGGAGAGAGATTTTGTGTAATTTGGTTTGCACTGAGCAGATGGGTGCTCTCTCACCTTCACCCTCAGCCTGTGCCTGGTATTTAACACCTCACATTGTGTGTGTGTGTGTGTGTGTGTGTGTGTGTGTGTGTGTGTGTGTGTGTGTGTGAGAGAGAGAGATGGACACAGAGTGAGCTAGTCGCAGAAGTGACTGACAGTCTGCATAACAGAGAGAGAGAGAGATGGACACAGAGTGAGCTAGTCGCAGAAGTGACTGACAGTCTGCATAACATTTCATTCTTTAATAAATTAAAGTTGTAATTATTGTGAGAATAAATATGATGCTTAGCCGTTATTGCACAATAATCACACTTTGGATGGTAACAGTAATTCTGAATCGTGTCCGGTCGCATAATATCACCCCGATTATTTCCCTATAGCGGCACATCAGAAAGTAGTTTCATGCTCTCACACTACAGCAATTTGCCCATAGACTCAAAACTAACTGTGTTAATTGGGATCTACAGGGAAGGAAAGTTCAGCCGCCAAAACGAAGTGTGTGAAAGTGTTCTCTCTCATATGTGAGAAGAAGGTTTGAGCAGGAACATGCTAATAGAGAGATTATCAGCGTGCAAGTGCAGGTGTTCTCTCGCAAATCACGAGAGAGAGATAGAGAGAGAAGTGCTGATACGATAGTGTGGATTTGTTTTGCAAAGTGACCCAGACCTTTAATCTGTGTGTGTGTCCTGCATGCTGCCTATTGTGCGTCAGATTAGTAACTACAATCAGTGTTCACACACACACACACACGGGCACGCTCACACTCTCACAGTCACACATTCTCTTGGCACACAACGAGTTTGTCCATTGAAAGTGTTGCGAGTCTTCACACAGTTCTCACACACTGAGAGCTGGCTTTTGCCAATCGTGTTAATCGTGAGCTCTTGTTTAATTTCTTGATGTTTGGTTACAGGCTGTTATACAGCGGTGTGTGTGTGTGTGTGTGTGTGTGAGAGAGAGAGAGAGTGTTGGAGGAAATGTGTGTGGGTATAGAGAGATCAAATGAAAAAAATACATAATCAAAAATACATGATCAAGTACTTAATAATGCATAGAGACCATTTTTGCTTTCAGAACAGATTTGAAGTCTGGTTCTTGAACGATGAACAAGTCCTCAGGGTTATTAGATCATCTGTGAAGAGCTAAAGGCTTAATTTCTGTAAAATTATTCTATGTGCTTAAAAGATTTGTTTATAAAAGCATATTAAAATGTGCTGTAAACACCACTCTATATAGACATTAGTGTAGTATATACTCGACACCTGACCAAAGGATGGGTATGTGCTTCTTATTGAACATCTCGTTCCATTTTTAGTCTCCGTTTACTGTTATATTGACCTCCATCTTTCCTGGAAGATGTTCCACTGGACAAGAATTCATACCAAATATGTTCAGTAGGGTTGAGGTCAGAGCTCATGAAAACCCATGTAATGCAGATGTTCATAGAACTTGATTTGCATTAAAACGTAAAAAATGTTAAATTAGAAAGTAAAAGTTAAGTTTTATCCTGTACAATTGTTCGCCTTTAGATTTGTGATAACAGTTTCGAGAAGAACCAGATACGGCTAGAAAATACAAGAGTCCCAATGCTTTTATGAATTACACTGTAGGATACAGAGATGTTGGTCTTCTGATCACAAGGTTCAAATCCCACTTCCACTAAGCTGCCACTGCTGGACTGTTCACACTTAACGCCCGACTGCTCAGTTTGATGAATGAGATATTTGTAAGTCACTCAGAATAAAATACTTGTAAATAAAAAAATGTAAATACATCAAACATTGAGTTATTTGTCTAAATGTCAGAGACTGAACTGCAGCGACACTAAAACCAGGGCTGCAACAGACGATTATTTTGATAATCAATCAATCAGATAAACAATTTTAGTTTGCCATTTTGCTTATTATAATGATCTAAAACCCTAAACTATGGAATTTATGTATATAAGTGTACTTTAAAAATGCCAAAGTTATCTTTCATTTTGACATTTTAAAGTTTATAGTGCTGCACGTTGAGGAGCGCACGGGCAAATTTACTCATGCTGAGTTTCTTTCTGTAAAAAAACCCAAAAAAACCAACAACCACAATTGAGTATGAAGGTGAAGCAGTTTGTGTGAATCAACATTTGTATTGTTTTTAGTGATAACTGCAGATGGCAAGTTGACAACCATTTTTCGCAAACGTCTCTGTTATCTTGGCGCTACACTAACCCGTAACATTAGCAGCCCGATTTATAGATAAGAGCATTTGTTCACAATAAATTTCATCATCGATTTTTATCAATTAGTTAGTAGTTGCTGCCCGAACTTAAACACAGCAGTACAAGAAAACCTCACATGTCATGAGTTATGAGCATCCCTGCAATGTCGGAAAGACAAAAACATGGAACGCTATGACCCATGATATCTTCTGCAGCATGTTACTGGTTTGTATGTGATCTGTACCGGTGAAAGCAGCAACCTTGTGGGAGTCAATAGATTGCACTACATGATCAAATAACAGCCACAGTACTAAATATATGTATGTGGAAGGGGGAGGTTCAAAAAGCAAGAACCTTATGGTTAGGTGTCCACACACTTTTGTCCATGTAGCGTATTTACTACATCTGTAATAGATGTAAATGTGATTACTATAGATGATATGTTTGATCTTTTGAGTTCAACAAGTTTGAGAACAAGTGGTGGCTTAGTGGTTAAGGGTTACTGGGTTACTGAGCAGAAGGTGGTTGGTTCAAGCCTCACTGCCACTTAACCGTCTCTGCTTCAGGGATGCTGTATAATGGCTGTATAATAATATATGACTGTTGCGTAGCACTATGCTATCTGTATAATGGCAGCTGCTAGCCTAGCATCATCAACTTTCAACTTTCTTGTCAGCCTTCTTCTTCGGTCAGTGCGGTTTTAAATCAGCTATTGATGAGCACGTCGCATTCGGCATGCTCTGTTCTTTTTTTGTTCGAGAGAAAAAACACAGCAGAACTCGTACAGCATAAAGCCAACACAGCAGGCTAATGCCATTTTCTCTGAACAAAACGTCAGCACGACTGATGACTCGTTTTTTTATGGGTCTTGTTTTCCTGCTGAGTTTGTCGGAGCGTATGATTTGCTTCTCCTGTTGATTGTTTTTAGTACTTGCACTCGAATGTGGAGCTTATAAACAAAAACTGGCTTGTCTTGTATTTTTGTTGTTATAATGGAAATACAAGATCAGTTATAGAATGATTTCTTTTCCATTACAATCTGTATACAGGCTTTCCAGGTTTTCCGGGCCTGGTTTCTCCAGCTTTTCTGGCTTAAACACACCTCCCTCAGCCGATGAAGTGTGTGATACTGAGCTGAGGGATTGTATTAGATACAATTGATAAGTAAGAAACATGATTTCATGCAGGCCAGTGTTGAAATCACATGTTTGTGTAGTTGTAGTTGAACCTGAACAGAAGTGTTCGTGTTCTACAATTTTAATGTTCCCGTTATTGTCATGAATAAACTGTTACTTTGACTAACGCTAAATGGAAAAGTCATTGTGACTCACCATCTTGTAATCCAGCGCTCTGTTTGTCCAGCGGTGCACCAACATGGATCTGTTCCAGAGCCACGGGCCAAATTGAGCATCACCAGAGACAACACAAAGCCGGCACAGGTGTTTTTCCTGATGTTTGCTAAATACCAACCCTGTATCAGATTGCATGGTCAGGGAAACACTGTATGTAGCTGTAACTCATATAACGTGAAAACGTAACTATAAATAAAAAGAATAGTACGATTTTCATCTTGGAAGGTTGCTGTGGTATAGGAGGAATAATGTACATGTGCTGTAAATAGTCAACATTGCGACCAACAATATCTCATAGTCACACCATTCATCACTGATCGTCTTCCTAATGGTTTTATTTTTTAAATATCAACATTACGTTATTGGCGATTGGTTGACACTTGACCGATTCAATTAAACGGATTGGAAACATTTAATTGCGGCACATAGAAGCCCGGTTTTAACTCTAATTAAGTGTGTGTGTAGTCGTTTCTGCCATTTTCAGAACTACGAGACCCCATGCCCCTGTGCACAAAGCCGGCTCTATGAAAATACTGCTGTACATTGTCTGGAGAGGAACATCTGGAGTGGCCTCCTATAGAGGTCTGACCTCAACATTATTAAACATCCCTATATTGAAGAGTGGAGGTTATTATAAGAGCAAACAGGGACTAAAATTTGGAGTGGATGTTCATAAATGACATAGCAATCTTGTTATCAGGTGTCTGTATAATGTAGCTCTTCTGATCAGAAGGTCATGGGTTTAAATCTCAGCCCTGCCGAGCTTCCACTTTTGAGCCCTTGAGCAAGGCCATTAACCCTGACTTGCTCAGTTGTATAAAGGATAATTGTTGCTCTGGGCATCTGCCAAAAGCCTTCGATGTTGTTGTAAGTATTGACGCAACATTGACGTGTTTTTTGACGAAAAGGAGGCAACAAGCCACTAAAGAAAGTTACGTAGTCCTTAATAAAATCTGAATTTTTCTTTTGCTGAACTATAAACAAGAGCAAGAAATAAAAAATTTACCCTTATATTTAAACATACACATTTAGATGCATAAAAATCCACACCTACTGATATCAGGCTCCTATTGTACAAGAAGTTACCATTTTCTGTTTCTACTAATTACTGATGTAATGGATTTCTGAAAGTAAATACAAACTGGCTGATCTCCATTTTACCAGCTTAATTAATGAGGAAAGAGAGAGGACCAGTCCCCTTGAGAGAGCAGGAGAAGTAAGAGAAACGTCCCTGAGCTCTGTACAGTGACTCTGTCCCAGAAAACAGCCTCGCACTTTCTCTATGAGGTCTGAGTCAGCGGATTACGTCTCTGAAACTCCAAAGTGTTCAGATTACACTTATACATGTTCTTGCCTTTCATTCATGTATAAGTGCAGTCTGAACACTTTGGTTCTTTTTCGTTAAAACTTCTTCGGGTACCACTTTTTGTCACTGGCCCTTGGTCTGCTGTGGTTTCTTTCTTGTCCTCCTTTTAAGTCAGCGATGTTATATTCATTCCTCTAAGTGCCCCGAGAGGGAAGGGGCAGGGACACGGAAATAACACCGAGCAGCACAATGATGCACCAAACGCAGACACACGTGGATATGAAAATTGGACAGATTTGGATTATGGATTTTGGAGATTGAGGATGTAGTTTCACTGGTGTTTTTTTTTCCATGTAAACTCATGAAGGAGGAACTGGTGGTTTTGCTTTGCCGAAACCGAAATTGGTCGATTGGTTTTGCATTTGATGATTGATGTCCTGTTTGTGTTTCAGTTCTGTAAAATTAAAATTCAGTAAAAATTGTATTTGTCTAAATAATAGTTGAGTTCTGTTACATTTTCACTTTTGACTGGTCAGAAGATGTCGATTCATTATATATTAAACATATTATATTTTTATACATTATATTATGTCTCTCAAAAACCATAAAATAGTGTGTTTTCTTTCAAAATTTCAGACAGGCGCTGTATATGTATATACACCTGTATATTCCTTTTGTTTCTGTTCCAAAAATACACAAGAATTGAACCGAGAATAAGTGAAAGAAAGTTCTGTGGAGAGAAGACTGCCTCACCTGCACAGTCAAACATGGAGGTGAAAGCGTAATGATTTAGGGTGGTTATGGAGCAGGTAAGATTGGAGATTAATTCCAGAAAGTGAAGGGAATACTGAACCAACATGGCAACCGTTCCATAATTCAACACCATGCAATTCCATCTGCACTACGGCTCAATGGAAACAACTTCACCAGCAAACAGTCGTCTGGAGTGATATCTATCGTGGAACGACCTGCTCGGTCGCCGCACCTAAATCCTATTGAACTGCTCTGGATCATAAAAAAATCTCCAAGTAGTGAAGAACATCTTTGGCAACTTTTCCAAGAGGCACGACAGAGTTTTTCAGTTGAAAGTTTGGAGAAACAAACCGTCCGGGTGCAAAGAGTGTGTGTTGATGATTAGATGAATATAAAAGATTTCGCTTCCTAATTATTGTGCACCTGCGATGCTAAACGTTTTATCGCTTGCATGCGGGAAACAAGAAAGAAGGACACAAAACCAACGCACAAAAAATCAGAAAGTGTTGCTTTTCTTTCATTGAATGAATATGCAGAACCTCATATCGACTCGGATATTTTATACGTCTGGGATAAAGGAAGCATCTGAGACAGGAAGTTGGAAATAACACGCTAAATGAACCTAAAGGCCACGGAGTCAGAGGCTGGAGCAGCTACTGTCTCGTCTCTGCGCTGCGCTGCATTTACATAACTGTAGCGTCGCTTTCGGGTTTGAACGACGCAACATTTCCATGACACCGCGTCAGACAAAGCGTTTTGTCTCTGAAACGGAAACACTGGTTGGAACGGATTTGCAAAGCAGCACCATCAATCATGCATGCTCACACACACACACACACACTCGCACAAAGGAAACGCTTGTACATCATGAGGTCCACATCATAAATCAGGACAGTGTGTGTTTAAGAAAAATGAGATACTACAAATTTCCCTTTCGGTCCTGATGATATTGAGTGTGTTACGCTGATGTCTCTTCTTCAGCGCAAACCTCTGAACTCAAATCACACAATTCAATACGCAGTAGTCCATTTAAGTGGCTGTATTGCAGTTATCTGTGGTGATCATTTAGAAAGCTGGAACACAAACAATCCCTGAATGTTTTATCCTTCAGGGCGTCACTTCCCGTTCTTGGGCAGAAGTATTGGAACACCAGATTTTTCCAGCCATATACGTTTCTTCCCCAACCACAAAATTGGATCGTATAAGATCATCATTTTCCCTTCACTTGAATTAGGAGGTCCAAAAACCTGTTCCGGCATGACAATACTTCTGTGCACAAAGTCAGCTCCACTAAAATGTGCTTTAAATGGGTTGGAGTGGAAGATCTCCTGCGATAGAGTTTCAAACCTACTGAACATGAAATGTGTCAATGCTGATGCACTCCAGATCTCCACACCTCACCTACATCAGTACCTGTTTTTACTAACACCTTTGGAGTCGAATGGTTCTTTACAAATCTTCTTAAAATGTAGCGAAACATCTTCCCAGAAGAGTGGAGGTTACTATAACACCAACACATAGAAAGTAAACAGTGCAAAAAAAGTGACAGGTTTAATGAACCATAAGAAAAAAAGAGAGAGAGAGTGTGTGTGTGTGTGTGTGTGTGTGTGTGTGTGTGTGTGTGTGTGTGTGTGTGTGTGCAGGGATGGGCAGTATTTATGATACATGTATTTTAAATAGAGTATTGTAAATATAACCTTGGATTTAATATATATATATATAATATAGTGGGCCGGTTATACACTGTCTGGATGTCTATAATACATTTTACACCTTGAATCTTGTATTCATGTGTAGAATATGTTTCTGCATGTACACAGTGCTGTTGGAATCATCTCTCTGTGTTTTGTGTCACATGGGATTTATTGGTCAGATCTTTCCATTGGTCAGTTCAGACTGCCATATTGGCACAGGGTGTGATGAAGATCTCGCTGTTTCTCCTCCATGCAGTGCTACACAGCTGCCATTCACACACACACACACATACACACACTCACACACACACTGCAAAAAAAAAGAATAAATAAAGAATTATATATATTATGAATCGTCTGTATGTTTCTAGCCGAGTTCTAAATATAAATACTTTAATTGTTTAATCTGCCTATATTTTGAAATATAATTTTTTTTACTTTATGACCCCTCAAATCTTCCGATTTGGACAGCGTTTTAGCGGCATTTAAAAAAACTACAAAAAGTCGAAGATTAAAAGAATAAACTCAGCAATGTGAGAATAAAGTCTAAATATTTCAAGAATATAATTAGTAAACGGACACTGCAGCGGTAATGTAGGAAACACGTAATTTTGACTTTATTCTCAAAATATTTCACTTTTATTCTCGTAATTTCGACTATTTTGTTCTCGTAATTGTTACTTTATTTTACTTTACTGCTACGACTTTATTCTCATAATCTTAGATATTTTTATTGAGGTGGCACTAAAAGGGCGTCGTCCTTGATTACCTTCTTTGATAATATTATTTTTTCCCACAGAGAACAGCCGATCTATAGCACCAGAGCTCACGTCTTCCAGATCGACCCCTCCACCAAAAAGAACTGGGTCCCCACCAGCAAGCATGCCGTCACCGTGTCCTACTTCTACGACAGCACTCGTAACGTCTATCGCATCATCAGCCTGGACGGAGCCAAGGTCCGAACCTCGTCTGAACCTCGGTTTTACAAGCTGATCTCAAGTTATGAAAACACAAATTACAGATTTATTTGGTATGAATTATTTACTGTAGATGGGCAAGAAGTGGAACAGGACAGTACCGGTACTTAGTTACTGCACTTACTCGAAGAAAAAAACAATTTTGGATCATGAATTTCTTACTGTACGGTACCACAATGTCCTGTGGGGAAACCAGCATTAAATGTAGCTCTGTTCTGCTTCACTTACACACACACACACACACACACACACACACACACACACACACACACACACACACACATACATCCACGCACACAAGCACTACATAGTTCTATGGGGGTGGCATGGAAGTTATTTTGGACTCTCGACTGGGATAAGAGGTAGGATATTTTGGAGAGCAGGGTTGCATAATAGACACACACACACACACACACACACACACACACACACACACACACACACACTAAAACACTCAGAACACAACCATAACCATCTCTTGGGTGGGTAAACAAGCTCTTATAGAAAATTCCAAACTCCATTAAAGTCTACCTAAGTGTCAGTGTGTGTGTGTGTGTGTGTGTGTGTGTGTGTGTGTGTGTGTGTGTGTGTGTGTGTGTGTGTGTGTGCGTGCAATATGTACAATAGGCAGAATGCCAGAGCATGGTCAGCAGCAGCTTATTACACAAAACCCACTCAATTCACACACACACACACACACACACACACACACACACACACACACACACACACACACACACAAGCAGTAGAGTCAATAGTTCCATAGACATTCACACCTTATTGATGTCTGCTTCCTGTTGTCTAATCAATTGGAATGCAAGCACAGTCTATGAGCCACACACACACACACACACACACACACACACACACACACACACACACAGACAGAGCATCATTTAGAGACCTCTTTCCCCAGGATACTTTTCCAAGTTTTGTGTTAAAATGTTGATTTATGCCTTGGTGCAATTTTCAGTTCTCTCTCTCTCTTTCACACACACACACACACACACACACAC
>MU563656.1:5921889-5961889 GCA_024362625.1 Silurus asotus
CACACACACACACACACACACACACACACACACACACTGCATCCGTGTATTTCCAGATAAATACAACGATCATCTCAGGAGACCTTTTTTTCAATTAACTGCTCATGCTGTTTTTTTAATCTCTAAGTAACCATGCAGTGAGAAATTTCAAGACTCTCTCTCACACACACACACACACACACACACACACACACACACACACACACACACGCAGTATGTTGTCAGAAGTATTAAAGCTGTCTCTATTGTACTTTTTTTTGCATGTCTTTGTTCTCCTCAGGCCATTATCAACAGCACCATCACTCCCAACATGACGTTTACTAAGACCTCACAGAAATTTGGCCAGTGGGCAGATAGCAGAGCCAACACCGTCTACGGCCTTGGATTCTCATCTGAAAGCCACCTGAGCAAAGTGAGACCCAAAAAAAACCACCTGGCCATCGGATTAATGTGATTTTTGAACACAATCACAAACCTGTTCCAGCATGACAATGTCCCTGTCCACAAAATCTAAAGAATCTCCCAGAAAAGTGGAGGCAAAAGGGGACTAAAAGTAGAATGTAGTTCAAGTTTCCACCTAAATGTGGATACAGCAAAATAACTTTTTTTTTAGATTTTGAAGATTAAAAAAAAAAATGATGGTCTGATGTTCCTGGCTATTGAACTTCAAGTCTCTCTGCTTTTGTTTTCCCAGTTCGCAGAAAAATTCGCAGAGTTTAAGGAAGCTGCACGGTTAGCGAAGGAGAAATCTCAGGAGAAGATCGAGCTGACTAGCACACCTTCACAGGTACATCTCCAAACACACACACACACATGCACCCTTCCTACACCTCTCTTTAATCTAACAGACTTTCCTTTTAATTTTCTGCTCTCGTATTTTGCGCTTAACACATTCTTTGATTTAACATAGTCATCCAATTCTTTCAAGCGCAAACTGGCTTTGGCGTCTTCGAAGGTAAGAAGGTGCAATGTCCCGAACACCTTCGTTCTCCCTGCAGTAACCCACCCAAGCATTTCTACCAAACCGACTACCTCCATCAGAGCACTACAAAACATGCTGACCTTCAACATCAATCATTTAACATCAAACTAAACCTTCCTAATGTGATTAACACCGGTCACGAGGTTCTCACTAAAACCGTACCCACTCCCATATCAAGCCTCAGCATCGTTACCAATCAACCCTGTCTATTGTTTACGCAAACAGTGTCAAATAAACCTACAGTCGTCCGTCTTGCCTTGTCGAATTAACCACTAAAAAAGGGTTTGGAGCAGCTGCCTGATCCATGTCTTGTCCTGAGTCTTGTTTAATAGATGTGACCGATCGCACTGAAACAAACGCTTTCTATTAAATACACCTCTAACAGTGTCCCCTTATTCAATTCAAGCACAAACGGAACTTGACTGTGGCCATTAAAAAGGTAAGCAAGAGCCAAACAACCGTCTTGAAAAAAAACTAATAAAATCTGAATCATTTTCTATACTAAAAAACTAACACTCGTAAGACATAAAGCAGGAAATATATATCAAATATTAATTTTGTGATAAAGTTTAGTGCTGTTTAACACTGTTTTATGTTTGTTTAGTTTTTTTATCCAGTATCCATTTGAAAAACTATCGTTCGATTAATCGGTTATCGGCGAGTACGATTCAAAATCGGTAAAATCGGTTGACCTCTAGGTATTAACATAGCCTATTTATTTGTTCGATTCGCCCACCAACTACATGCATAAGTAAATGTTTTGATTTTAATAACAATGAATATAAAAAAACTGTCACTATGATAGTAATAATGCCCTTTTAATGGGTGATTATTAATTATTATGTTTGTCTGTACAGTGCGAATATACAATATATACTGTATATACAGAATATAAAGTGTATATATAAACTACTCGAGCATTAGGAGGCATAATAAATACATTTCAAATCCTAATAAAATCTCTACAATAATACTGATAGTCATGTGTATTTTTCTGTTACAGCCCGAATAATTTGGTGGCCCTCACAGGAAAAAAGTTTGGGGACCCCTGCATTAGAGAATTTGATATCCAAACTAATGTAATGTAATTGACAGATATTTCTATACTGATATAATGCCAGGCTTAAGGTTTAGGAAATAATAGGTTAAGAGGTTTAATGCTGGTAAGTAGCTACAATTTGATCTCAGTTTGAAAAATTTCTATATACTGACTTTCCATCTGCTGAAGCGATCAGGATCTTATGGTGTACCGCGCACTAATTGTCGGCACAATCTCCACCAAGTTCCACTGAAATTGACTGTAATTGTTTAATGAACTTGAAAATGTCGGAGAGTACGATGTGGCCAGCCGTGGTTTCATCCTGCCTTTGTCTGATAGTTAGTTTGAAACCTGGCCATGCCACAGCTGCCAGCGGAGAAGAGCGTAATTGACCCGACTCTCTTTGTGGCAAAATTGGCCTATTTCCTTCTCGCGCTCTGACAGTAATAATCGTGATACAGTGTAATGCAGAGCAGTCATGACTGCCTCTCTTTTCAAGAGATGAACTGAAGAGCAGCATCTCTTCCGTGCACGTTCAGCTGTCACGTGACATCTCAGGAGTGGCAGATTTAAAAAAAAGGCGCAACGGCTTTACGTTGATTTTGTGTAACCCAGATAACTGAGTGGATTGAAATAGGCAAGAAGAATTCAAAGATAAAAACAAACCTACTGTTCACAAACGTGAGCTCAGAGCGAACGTTTCCTAGTATAATTATGACAAGGCATATTTTTTGCAGTCATGTCTCACAAACATATAACTGTGAATTCCTGTTATACAATATTGTCTATCGATCACCACTTTTCACAGACACCCCCTCATTGTTCCCTCATAACGTGATCCAAATTCACTTCTCGGCTACTTATTCCCACGAGTCACTACAGTGTGGACAGGTGGAAACGCAAAAGCATCTAAAACCAAGTATCGTATTTTTTAAAAATATTCTGACAGGAATCAGCTACAGGTGACCTGCAGTCACCTTTGACCCCCGAGAGCATCAACGGGACGGACGACGAACGCATCGTGCCTGACTCCTGTCAGAACTCAGAGCCTCGAGTCGAGACCAACGCAGTTCCCTTCCCACACAGGTGAGTTTTGGGGTCAGACTTTCTATAAACCAGCAATCATGCTGATAAACACCAAAACAAATCTCATGCATGTTTTCAGTTGAAATGGAGAAAGAGGAAAATTCCAAGGGCAACACGTGCAGTGACGGCTAAATGACCGGCTGCAATATAATGAATAAATCATAGGAGAATGATTAACTTTTTACTGTCTATAAAAAAAAGGCTGTATTCCTGATTTCAATTCAAACGACAGCAGTAAAGCTGTAAATGAACATTAGACACTCAAATCATTTAGCATTTTTAGTTTTTCTGGAGGTACAGGCATCATACACAGCGTGGAGTCAAGCAGATGTTCAGGTGACGGAGAGAAAAACTAGGGGCTACAGTCTCAAAATAGATTTTTTGAGAAACCTGAACAATTGTACTTTCGACACTTATTTACGCTTATAGTTAGATTTCATTTGTGGCACATCTACAGAACAAGTCCAGCATTATAGCACCAAACAATTGCAGTTGTGCACATGTGTCTTATATTAATCAATGCTTATGGTAATAATAATAATAATATGCAAATTTTAATGATATGTAAATTTTTTACAAGATCGCAAGGAATGGATTTTGAGTGGGAATGAGGCTTGAGGGTATTGATTCTAAAAATCTTGTAGTAAAAGTCCATTGTATAAAATACAGTCCAGTTTCCATAGATCTAAGTGGAGTTTGGTGCTTGGACCCCTTACGTTTATTGACATTGACCTAATTGCCTTAGGATAATTTTTCAGATCAGCATAAAAAGTTGAGGAGATAAATATAATTTGCTTTGCAAATATTACAAAAAAGGTTACAGCATGGAAATGCCCCCATACATGTGGCTTTTCAAGTTTCTTTCACGTTTCAATCCGACAAGCTTTTTCCTCTCATAAGAAATCTAGAAATAGGAGGATTAAAAGGTAATGTGTGTCAAATCACGTGTTCAAACTACCTCGACCCTTTCGCCTCACAGGGTAACTTAACACCCTCAGAGAAAAGCATTAACCAATCCCATTCCGCATACACAACCTTACAGAAGTCTGTGATTGGCTCGTGTTGCTGTGATTGACAGGGGAGAGGCCCCTCCCACTCTGACTGCAATAAAAGGCATATGTGCAAGTTTAAAA
Source organism: Silurus asotus (assembly GCA_024362625.1). Classification (NCBI taxonomy): domain Eukaryota; kingdom Metazoa; phylum Chordata; class Actinopteri; order Siluriformes; family Siluridae; genus Silurus; species Silurus asotus. The sequence goes on from MU563656.1 coordinate 5,926,130, forward strand.
ATGTTATCACCACAATGGCTAATTTTGGTGTATATCCACCAGGAAAAACTATTCAATAAACACATATTTAAACATTTTCTTACTTAAGTAAATTATATTAAAGATTATCATTATTATAGATATTTAACATATCTTGTATTTATTGTACGTTAAATGCCAGCAGGTTTTTTTTCCCCCCATTATTGTTGCTGAGCGATTAAAAATCCACCGATGTTCTTCCTCTCTCAGTTTCATTCGATCGAGGTCACAAGGATTCTGTTTAGATTCTTTTTTCTTCACAACCTCACACATACAGAGATCAGCGTGATCGCTGAGGCTTCAGTGTTCCTCTAACGCCTACGGCTCGTGTGAACTTCAACACATTAGTGTCAGAGCGGTTCACGTGGAACCACGTTTGCAGTTCAAGTTACCTGAATGAAGTCTGGTTCAACTTTAAAACATTTCATACCAGGTTTTTGTATTTCCTCCCTTAGCAGCTCGGCTAACATTAATAAGCACTGGGAGGCCGAACTGGCGGCGCTGAAGGGCAACAATGCCAAGCTTACGGCGGCTCTGCTCGAGTCTACAGCCAACGTTAAACAGTGGAAACAGCAGCTAGCTGTTTATCAAGAGGAGGCTGAGAGGCTGCACAAAAGGGTAAGACAGCACTCGGGTCAAAAGTTTGTGGTAACCTGACCATGAGAATTCGTAGGTGCTTCTTGTTGAACGTCACATTTTACAATTAGTCTCCAAAACTTCCACTTTTCTGGGAAGATTTTACACTAGATTTTATGAAGATTTGTGCTCATTTAGCCACAAGGGTGTCAAGCACTGATGTAGGTGAGGTGAGGAGGCCTGGGGTGCAGTAGATCTTCCACTCCAACCCATATAAAGCGGTTCTGAAGAGGAATTTTATGGATCTGCCTCCCGTCAGTCATGTTATACAGTCTGGGGGTGGAGCTTAGACCTAACAAACAAAAAATAGACTAATCTTAGATTTCTTACCTTCTTTTGACTCTTTTTAGTTAACAGAAATGTCTAGAAAGTACGTATGAAGAGGTCTGCATCTGGATAACGATCTGTCCGATGATTTGTGGGTCATGCACTTGCTTCATGGACGTTCACTTTTTCGTGGCAGTAGCTGAACATAAAATTTATGATAGACATAAAAAAGTCTTAATTCCCCTTAGTCAGCATGATGGCCTCTCAGGGTGACATTGAGGCAGGAGAAAGGACAAAGGGTTTGTCTGGTTGTAATTCTTTGCTTTACATTTAGTGTGTGTGTGTGTGTGTGTGTGTGTGTGTGTGTGTGTGTGTGTTCCAGGTGACAGAACTGGAGTGTGTCAGTGGGCAGACGACAGGAATCAAAAACCAGAAAACAGAACTAAACCAGACGATAGAGGAGCTGGAGGTGGCACTGAAGGCCAAGGAGGAGGTGCGATGGCGTCTCATGCAGCCGAAACACTTTCAGTGTGTGAAATACAGAATTCTGCCACAGCTCTGGTGAATTCTCAAATCTGGTCAGAAGGTGTTGTTTCATTCTCTCTTAACTTTAACTATACAGTTGTGCATCTTAATATAAAGCAGGTGTATAATTGTAGGTTTGAAGTTACAGAAAATAAATCACCTTCTGACCAATCGGATTTGAGAATTCACCAGCACTGTGGCAGAATTCTGCCCTCTAGTGGAGATTAGGCCAGATGCAGCAGATTTTTCTGTACAAAAACATTTAACATTTATTATTGTTATAGTTATGTATTAAATACAAATATGTGTTGTAGTGTTTCTATATCTAAAAGATTATGAACTGCCTTCTGACCAATCAGCTTCAAGATTCACACCACTGTGTTATAAAATCATTGCGGAGAATATTTCAGAATTCGGATTAAGCAGAGGTTCATGCAGGTGTACTGTATGTAAATGGAAGCATCTTGTGCTCTCATACTTTCAGGAGCTGGAACGACTGAAATCAGAAGTTGAGAAAGCCAACGAGTTGCAGACACAGAAAGACGCAGTCACTCAGAAACTACAGGTATTGTGGTTTGTAAAAAAAATTTTTTATCTGGGACATTTTAAGACGTGAAATAATGTATATATATTTGGACAAAAGTATTGGGACACCTGACTTTGGCAGCCAAGTTACTTTCTTAACTGTTGTTCCCAAAACTTTGGAAAATTCTACAATTGTATAGGATGTTTTTGGATTTCAATTACTTCACTAAACGTGTTCCAGCTGACACACGGCACACAAAGTAGTTTGAATCTTGAAGCTAATAGTCTGAATTCATTTTTTGTGTGTGTTCAGGAAACGGAGACACGGACAGTAGAACTGGAAGCTCAGCTAGCCGAGCTGGAGCAGCGAGTGGAAAGCAGTCACGAGGAACAGGAGACGTTTCGCAGAAATCTGCGCTCGCTTCTCGAGCTGCTCGACAGCAAGATCTTCGAGCTGACCGAGCTGAGGGACAGCCTGGCTAAACTGATTGATGGAGGAAACAGCTAGAGTCTGCAGAAGCAAACTGCCCTCTGGTGGAGAAAACACACACACACACAGGCGTGTACACACCCACCCACACACACACACACAGACATTCATGCCAGCACATCAGACTTCATTAAAACATGCATGCAAGCAAGCAAGCAGACAGGTGAATTATAAATATTGATGTTCTCACACAGGTGCATTTCTACAAACTTGTGCCTGCACACACACACACACACACACACACACACACACACACACACTACATGTTATGGGCCTAACTGGGGTTTCAACCTGCCTTTTTGGAATTTCTGTTTTTTATGAACTTTACACATCTAAAAAAAAAGGACATCTCCGATTCTTTTGTACTATCACATCTGGATACAGAGACATTTTGTACAGAGACGCCTGTCAGCATGGCTCAGTGATGAGTCTATACGGAGTAGAGTTTATCAAGGTTAATTGTACATTTGATGCTTTTTTGTAATTGGTCATGTGACAAGAGCTATTCGTTACAAATTTGGATCGGAGACTGAACATCAGAGCTCAAAAACAACAAGTGGAATCTACTAACATATAGATTACATATAGAATACAATTACAGCTACAATGTTTGATGCATATAATTGTCTTTTTTTTTGCTGGAATCAGTATCGCCATGTGACCTGCACATCGTTCTTACGGGTTGTGAACAGGGAAATAACAAGAACGGAGGGAAAAAAGATTTCAAAATTTTAAGATGAAAAGTCAGATTTTTCACTAGATTTTGGAAATTTCCAAAGCCACTGGCGACTTGTTTATAGAGATCAGGTGGGGCGGAGACACATCACATAACCAGCCACTTAACGAATTGAAATTGTTTTTGGAAATCATCATTTAAAATTCTGCTGAAATACAAATGACCTCTAAGTAACCAACCATTACAAAAAACGCATTGAGTTTTCAGCACCTACTGGTCAAAATAGGAACTGCACCAATAAATAATAGAGGTCTATTGGGGCAACGTTCATGCTGCCCCATACTTGGTGTAAGAGCAGCGGAAGGGACATTTAACCCACTTTCCTTTTTATATCCTGGAAATGTTTAGACAGGAATTAAACGTGGTTCTTATCTCAGTTACCTATAGCATATAAAAAAAAAATCAGGATGCCAAATTTGGATTTGTTTTTTCTAGATTTATAGCAAATAATTACATGAAATCAAATAAATTTTACCAAAGTGTCTGTTCAGAGCGTCTATGTAGTACTAAGCCATTTTTATTGTAAAGATATTACTAGTAATGTAAGAGGAAAAGGAGGTTTATTTAAGAACAATGGTACACCTGTACACTAAATGATTGTATATTTTGAAAGTTACGGGGTTAGTCAAAAAAATGTAGCTAGCAACTTATTGTATAAGTAAAACACCATAGCTTTTTGACTTGATGTCCTGCCTCACCAAAATAGATGGTTACAAGCCGCTACCTGTCCATTAAGTATAATCGATGTAGTCACACTCATGGGAATGATCTCATTAGCATGAGCAAGATGAATATCTTTATAGATCTTTATAGACAAACAGTCTGTTGTTTCTTGGACAATTTCTCCAGCCAAATATTTTTTTAATATAAATATACCGTGTCATCTCGGGTTATTTGCTGTAATGAAGATTTTAAAACCTCAGTCGGAGTTCATGCTGCTTTCCTTTACCACACCTGGATTGATTTTGGGTTTCTTTAAAAAAAAACACAAAAAAAACGAGTGACTTTGCAAGGTTGTGGATTTACGATGACACGAACGAGGACGTGGATTTTTTGCCTTGGTGTCTTTTTTTCTTGTCTTTCTTTTTTTTTTTTTTTTTAACATCATCAGCGAAGTGGATTCCAGAGGTCAGGTCCTTCCTTGTCTTTCGTCAAGTCCCAGCTTTGAGGCACCTCCAGAACCTGACGGGTCGACGCACGGTGTTTGTGGACTTGACCCGAGTAGAGAAACCATCCTTCCACTAACAGAGCAATACAGAAGAAAAAAAAACAAACAAACACAAACGTTTCACTTTCAGGTATTTTACTTCCCTCTTGTTTGAAAGAGATGTGATGATGTAAACACACACACACACACACACACACACACACACACACACACACACACACACACACACACACACACACACACAATGAAACACTTGATTACGAGGCACGCTTTTATTTATACACTTTTTTTTCTAATATATAAATATAACTAATTTATAGTGCACCTGTGCAATTGTGTAAACTGACCTGGGTGAACTTTTATTAATTATTATTAATATTAATTTATTTATTTTGCAATAATAGATATAAATGAATTGTTTTAACCTATTAAATTATTCTTAATTATTTTATTGTATTCAGAAATATATTCATATATTCACATCGATGTTACATTAACATTTTTTTTTTTACCTTCTGTGAATTATTATAATTTTTTTTTCATTTGTGTGCAAAAGAAAAAAAAAGCGTATTATGGCTGTCTTTTGATTACGTGCAAATAAAAAAACGGCAATATTTTGAAGCTATTTAAGAATTTCGATATCACAATGCGTGAATCTTTTGCAGTTTTTTTCTTTCTTTTTAATTTTTTTTGCCAATCTGTGTTTTCCTGTACAGAGAAATTTCACTCCAGTTGCCTTTGGTTACGAAAAGCTGAGGGTACTTTGGTGGACTTTTGCCAAAAATCTGTGATTATGTACAGTATAAGGACCGTTTTATTGACCGTAATCGTAAAAAATGAAACACACACTTAAAGGGCTTGTATTTTGTGGGAGGCTCAAACTGGGGACGTGGGTTAATTTTTTTTTTATTATTATTATTTTTTTTTTTATTATTATTATTATTATTATTAATTTGCGTTGTTGATAATGAATTATTTGTTGGTTGGGGTTGAATAATAATTTTAGATGTTGATTACACCACATGCATAAACACAATTGTAACTGAGGTATTTATAGTAAAATAAAGTAATAAAAATATATAAAAAATAAACTGTGCGTTATTGAAGCCACCGAGTACAGCTATTTCTCTCTCTCTCTCTCTCTCTCTCTCTCTCTCTCTCTCTCTCTCTATCTCTCTCTCTCTCTCTCTCTCACTCACACACACACACACACACTGCAGGGTTCTAGTTTGTGGTTCCTCTATAATATGACAAGCTGGTGAAGGAAACGTCTGTTTATAGCTGCTATAATGTGAGAACTTTCCCTCTGCACATCTGCACTTCAGACACACCACAGTGCCCAAATCTCAGCTGTAGAACAAAACAGGATGAAACTAAGTGCCCCCTGGGGTTGTTTCGAACCCTTTAAACTCTCCATCTTCTGGTTCTTTTCTATTTCACGTGGACTTTTTTTTACTGATATCTATAATGGAAAGCTCGTGCATCACAACATGTATTTTATTGAGGGTTATATAATGGAAATCAAAGGTTCATATCTGAGGTGTGATAAGATAAAAACTAAGTGCACCCTGGACATGTACTGATGCACTGCAGACCAGGAACAGCCCAGAAGAGCTGCAGCTGTAGGCCCTGACCCTGTCGTCTAGACGTCACAATTCAGCCCTAGTCATACTCGCTTAAATCTTTACGCTTGATTATATTTCCTCCTTCTAACACATCATTTTGAGGAAAACATTTTACTTGCTTCCTAATCATCATCTCCAGCCACAAACAGGTGCCAAGAGATAATCAGTGTTAATCACTTCACCAGTCATAATGTTATAATGTCATATTGTTAGGCCTGACCGGTGTATATAACCCTCTAAATACAGGTTGTAATGCACGAGCTGAAACGTTTTATTTGCCGATATCAGTAAAAGTACACGTGATATGGAAATCAAACCGGAAAAGGGGCGTGTCCTAGAAATATGATTAGATTTTTATTGCCTTGAAGCTTTAAAGAATTAAATCGATTACAAATATACTTTCCATTAGGTTTATTCATGAGGAGTAAGCTAGAAAAAAAGAAAGACTGTTCATGGCTGCTATAATGTAAAAAAACAAACAAAAAAAAACATTAGACTTGTATCACAGGATATCAAATGCAACTACAAATGGATAAAAAGTCTGATGTCGCAGTCAACACAAAATGCAAAAATAATTTTCTTTACCACCAGGGGGAGCTACAACATCTAAAAATCTTCTCTGGTTCACTTCATTCCCTGTGATTCATCACATAGCAGATGTTTTAAGATTCCTGAAACATCCCTTTACACACACACACACACACACACACACACACACACACACACACACTCTCTCTTTCTCTCTCTCCAAAATAGATAGGGAAAATAAGAAGAAAGTAAAGAGTGAATGGGGTTTGCTTTTGGACCTTCTCCGATTTTTTACCAAATTCAATATTAGCGTTAGGGAGGTGAATACTAACAGACGTGCACAGGTTCATTTAATCACACTTTATAGCTCCTTCATCTAATTTATCTCCTTTACATCCTCCACCCTTTTCATCATCTTCATCTCCTTCATCTCATCTATTTTCTCCATATTCTCCATGGCCTTCACCTCCTCTATCTCTACCATCTCCTTCACCTTCCCCATCTCCTTTACATCCTACACCTTCTTCACAATCTCCATCTCCTTCATCTCATCTATTTTCTCCGTATTCTCCATGTCCTTCACCTCTTTCACCATCCCCATCTCATCCATTTCCTACATCCTTTTCATCTCATCTATTTTCTCCACCTCATCCATATTCTCCATGTCCTTCACCTCCTCCATCTTCTTTACATCCTCCACTCTTTTCACCATCTTCATCTCATCTATTTTCTCCATATTCTCCATGTCCTTCACCTCTTTCACCATCCCCATCTCATCCATTTTCTGAATCTCCTTCCTCTTCCCCATCTTCTTTATCCTTTTCATCTCATCTATTTTCTTCATCTCATCCATGTCCTTCACCTCCTTCACCTTCTCCATCTCTTCCTACATCAAACTGAGAGCGTCTCTGTGGTTCTCCTGATCTCCCCACTGCATGATGTGAATCTAAAAATGTCGATTTGTTTCTCCTAAAACACAGACCTCAGGTTTTGGGGTGAAAATACAATACATTTTACCCAAATTCACAGCATGCATTCGAGACGTCCACACCAACACTTCACATCCATCTCGATCCACAGATGAAATCTGAAGCGCACAGACACAAGCAGCGATCTATGTTATTAAAATCATACCAACTCACTCGCTAGCATATCTGATATTATAGATATGATCTCTATAACATCAGGCTGACTCCTGGTCTACTCACTAGAATTAGATAAACTCAAACACCTTATAAACCAGTAGCTATCATTACTAGCACATTAGCATCATGCTAACTGCCATGTTGTTCAGTCAATGTCAGGCATGATAGCATTATTCCAACAGATATATTGTGTAAACTTTTATGTTCAACCTCAAGTTGCAAAATCCCAAACTATAAAATATATAAAATTCTGCATCTAAAACCTTCATTCATGATTCGAGAATTAAAAGTAAAACACAGAAACATGATCATTAACTACCTTTCTTTATTTGTGCAAAGGGAAAAAAACAAACGCAGTTTCATTAGCAAACATGTTTCAGGAATAAAATGGAATGAGGAGGAAAAAATTAATGTGGATGCAAAAAAAAAAAAAAAAAAAACTGAAAAAAAACCGGAAAAAAAAAAACCTTTTACACTGCCCCCCCTTTTGCTAACTGCCATGTTGTTCAGTCAATGTCAGGCATGATAGCATTATTCCAACAGATATATTGTGTAAACTTTTATGTTCAACCTCAAGTTGCAAAATCCCAAACTATAAAATATATAAAATTCTGCATCTAAAACCTTCATTCATGATTCGAGAATTAAAAGTAAAACACAGAAACATGATCATTAACTACCTGTCTTTATTTGTGCAAAGGGAAAAAAAACAAACGCAGTTTCATTAGCAAACATGTTTCAGGAATAAAATGGAATGAGGAGGAAAAAATTAATGTGAATGCAAAAAAAAAAAAAAAAAAACTGCAAACAAACCGGATAAAAAAAAATCCTTTACACTGACCTCACTGTTATACAATTTAGTTTTTTTAAATATTAAGCTCAATAAATACACGTAAGCAATCATGCAGCTGATTTCCTGTTTCGTTACATTATAATACACGTGAAAAATACGCATAATTTTTTTTTTTCAGTTTTCCGCTATAATATTGCACGTTTCTAGTGACTCCGTCGGGTCACGTATCCGGCTGAGGTTGAGGGGATCGAAACCGTAGTAGTGTTGCAGTGGAAAATATCCAGAGACAGACTTTATTCTTCTGTCTGATGGTTTGCTGGGGACGAGGGACGCGTTATAAAGACACAGAATAGCAATGCATAGAAGATATACAACAATTAAACGAATATGTGTTAATAAATCAAATAAAAGGACTAAATACAGTACAAATGATGGAAAAAAAAAACAATGTGTTTAAATAAAAGTGTTGGATCGTCTCGGTCCGGTGAGCTGATCCCGGCGCGGCACGGGTTCCGAACACGTCCCGGACGAACCCCGGATCAGCTCGCTAACGTGTGTGCGTTCCTTCCACGCGGTTACACAGTAAGCGATGCGTCGTGATCCTGTTCTCAAAGCGGAATATGAACAGCTGATAGTTATTCCTCCGTAAACTTGGAATCGCCACAGAGCAGCTGAGAAGGTTTGGATGAAGGACGTCGTTTTAAAAAAAGGAAATAACGAAGCCCTGGAAATAAAAACCGTCTGAACAGCAGGTCGATGGATTGTAAAACTGGAAAGAAGGATTTGGGAATGGGAACGAGATCGTGAGGAAAATGGCAAAAAAAAAAGGTTTAAGAAATGATTGTGCGTTTTGTGTCGTGTCAGAATTACGACAATTCTCGCGCTAGCAAGTGACGGGATGTGCACCGAACGTCGTTCATATCTCTGACGAAGAGACTTTTACAGCAGCGAGACAGCGACAAAGTTACAGCGTGACACCTGAGTAGGGTTGCAAAGGGGTGGAAACTTTTCCGGAAACTTGTCATGGGAACTTTGTGAAATTCGTGCAAATTTATGGGAATTAATTAGAATTTTTGCGACAATTTATATCAACTGTATCATATACAAAACTATTAACATTGTGTTTGGTCATAAGCTGATGTGCATGCAAATGAATACAGAATAAACAAAAAGAAGACATTTTTGATTTAATTGTACGTAGAACAATTATAGATCTTATCGAAATACACCGTTCTTCTGTATGATAACAGAAAACTAGCTAGCAGAAGGTAGAAGAAGAAAGAGCGTCACAGCTTGAACTAGCTTGCCTCAGCGTATTGATTTGATTGGCTACTGTATAAATACATGTTGGTATACCAGAGAAAATATATTGACCCGATTGAGATCGAAAGTTACGTAATCTTTAGACTTAAACACAGAACTATGGCTTGAATATTCCCGTGGCCCTGCGGTAAGTGTGCTGTGTTAATGGACGAATCTGCATCGTAGAAATTCAACTGAAACTGCGTTAAATCTGATTGGTTGGATTTTTTTTAAAGTTCCCTGTTATAGGCTCATCTGCAATTTTGAAAACAATTCACAGTGCATTCAAATTAATTCCCGTTCATTCCCATGGCAAGTTTCCAGTCTTGAAAATTCCAGGAAATTTTGCAACCCTAAACCTGAAACGATTGTTAATTACGAAAGTATCGCGATCGATCGAAACGATCGGCTCGAACAATTCCTTTCTACCGTATGCAGTGTGTGTGTGTGTGTGTGTAGTATGACATTCCTTCAGTTCGGTTACTTTCTCCAATTAAAGACTTAAAAATAAAAAACTGTAAACGCGATTCCGTCTCATCCTGTCGAGTACAGTTACAGTAGCTTGCTGTGTAAATCAGAAAAACTCAGAAACCAAGATAACGATTACACTACGTCTGAACGCTACGACTGTTACGGATCATATGTACACTGTAATTCTGACACGATTCTGTCTACGCACCATAACCCAAACCTTTTCACCAGGGACAGAAGGACTATTTCAGTGCAACCGAGACATTCTTAGCTACGACATCTCTTCAGAAAGTTGTACAGTACACGATCCTAATCCTGAAACGTTATTTATGAAAAGGCAGTTAAATTTTTTTTACCTTGGTGAGAGCTTCGAAAAGATACGGTTCGCTCGGTATTAGAAATGATTTGTATGTAAAAACCGTGAATGTCTGAAAAATCTTTCGCGCTTAAATTGTTTCAATTTCTCCGAATGTGGGTGGAGTTATGAAAGGCTTGCTAAATCATCTACTGATGAACACTAGTGATGGGTCGTTCATGAACGAGTCTTTAATGTGATTTGGAAGAACGAGTCGTCTCAACGAGTGATTAGTTCATTTTTCACCAGGACTTGTATGAGCAAAGCATCGCAAAATCTCCCTAGGTTACGTACTGGAAACAAAATTGAGTAGCTCTGTAAACTACGAGTCGTTCTTCGGTCACGTGACTCCCATACACACTATACAGAATTGAGTAGTTGATCTCATGAGTCCTCTGGTCCGAGACGTTCGTTTGTTTATCATGTGACTCCCATATACTCCGTTTTATATACATATAGAAATTCTTTCGATCTGCTTATCGGAAATGTAGCATTTGATTTTATTTCTGATTGAAGGAAACGAAATGAACTAAACGATTTGTTTATTTTAAGATTGAAACAATCAAAGTGATCCGATCTTCCCACCACTAATAAAAACTCAGCAGAAGACTGTAAACAAAAACAATAAAAACAACAGACTGCCGTTTGGAACCTTCTGTGGAACGATTGTAGCTGGTAAAAGATGCCTTTAACCTCTTCTTCATGTCACTGTTTGCACAAAAACGTACGTTTCTTTCCTCCTGACACGTAATTCAGCATTCGTAAAACGGGAATATCTGAAGTCGAATGGAAACAAGAAAAAAATCGTGCCGTGTTTGTGTTCACGGATAAAATGTCCATAATTAATGTGTAAAAAAAAACCAAAAAAAACAAAATCCCACACACAAACATTATAGACTTGGGAATTGAGTGAAATGTAACTTGGTGAATGAGTACAAATACATGAGGATTAAAATAAACCGACACCACTCGAGAAGAAAACACTATAAACGCATAAAGAAACACACTCGCACACACACACACACACACACACAGATAATCAAGTGGAAAAATAAAAGAGCGGCACTTGTGAGCGGTGTAGATAAAAGATGTCGGCTGCAGGTGGCGTCAGTGCATCACTACGCACATTCAGCCTTTTTCTCCAACCGTGACCAAAAACGACACGGAATAAAGACGATGAAATTACAAAACAAAAAGAGAGAAAGTTTCCTTTTGCATCTTGAACCACAACAGAGAGAGAGAGAGAGAGAGAGAGACAAAGAGAGAGAGACAGAGAGAGAGAGATAGAGGGTGAGAGAGAGAAAGAGACAGAGAGAAAGCGAGACAGCGAGACAGAGAGAGAGAGAAAGAGAGAAAGCGAGACAGAGAGAGAGACAGAGAGAGAGCGAGACAGAGAGACAGCGAGACAGAGAGACAGAGCGAAAGCAAGACAGAGAAAGAGAGCGAGACAGAGAGACAGAGAGAGAGACAGAGAGAAAGCAGGACAGAGAGAGAAAGACAGAGAGAAAGAGAGAGAGAGAGAGAGAGAGAGAGAGAGAGAGAGAGAGAGAGAGAGAGAGAGAGAGAGACAGAGAGAAAGCGAGACAGAGAGAGACAGAGAGAAAGCGAGACAGAGAAAGAGAGACAGAGAGAGACAGCGAGACAGAGAGAGCGAGCGAGAGAGAGACAGAGAGAAAGCGAGAGAGACAGAGAGAGAGAGTGAGACAGAGAGAGACAGCGAGACAGAGAGAGAGAGAGGGAGAGACAGAGAGAAAGCGAGACAGAGAGAGAAAGACAGAGAGAGAGAGTGAGACAGAGAGAGAGTGAGACAGAGAGACAGCGAGAGAGACAGAGAGAAAGCAGGACAGAGAGAAAAAGACAGAGAGAGAGAGCGAGACAGAGAGAGAGAGAGCGAGAAAAAGAGAGAGAGAGAGAGAGAGAGAGAGAGAGTGAGACAGAGAGAGAGAGTGAGACAGAGAGAGAGAGTGAGACAGAGAAGGCATGGGAATGTGACATCGTCCAAAATGGAAAGGACAGACAGTAAACACATTAATAATTAAGCAAACTACATCCAGACAAACACGTGAGTCCAGAATACGAACTCTTAAGGTGTTTAATTACACGTAAAGAAAAAACCTGCACATGGTTTAATGTGATAACAGAAGCGTTTTTAAAAGACCAAAACTCATCCACTGCTGGTTTGTACAAAATCTGCTTTATTATTAATGTGTTTACTGAGATTGGTCTTTTAAAAGACTTTGGTTTTATCGCTTCATTTAAGCCACGTTAAACTTTTTTTCCTTAATGGTTTATAGGAGAAAAAACACGTAACGCGTAATTAAACCTGCTATGTGCGTATTCTGGGCTCCTCTGCTTGTCTATACATCACTTACTTTATTATTAACGTGTTTATTGAGTTTGTTCTTTAAAAAAAAAAGTTGTATTATAGAATTAGCTCACGTTTTAGGTGTTTGAAGATCGGGATCGGGATCTAAACGCCAGGGAATTGAAATTGCGAGGACTTTCTGTTGAACTGAAGTCTGTGGCTCGGATTTCGCTCGGACAAACGGAACCGGTGGAAACGAGCGCATTGTGTTGCTGAATTGTTGTAAATGGTGAACGTTGGTTTGTGTACAGGACGAGCGTGGGGGAGAAATACAAAAAAAAATAATACATTGAAAAAACATAAACATGGCTAGACGTCTGATAGAGAGAGACGTGACGGCACATATGAAGGTTGTGCTTTGGGTGGGTGTGTGGTCAGTGGTCTGAGCCTGACTTTGTAACTCGTGGGTACGCGGCTACAAAACATCACATCCGATTGCTTTTCCTTCATAAACCTGATGACCAGCAGTGTTGCGTTTATTCACGATCTTAAATGTGTCTGATGTGTGCATATATGAATATATACACTGGTCACTGAAGTGTGTGTTTATAAATGTGTGTGTGTGTGTGTGTATAATAAGTAATCTAGCTCTCCCAGTCGGTGCATGGCAGCCCCTCGTCCTCGGACTCGGACTCCGGTGAAGCCTCCTTGATGCGGCGCAGGGCTTCGTGGATGCTGCGCGTGAGCGGGTCGCTGGATTCGGTGCAGCGTTGCTGCTCGTGATGCCGCACCTTCTTGAGCTTCACGCCGCGTCGGATCTGAGCCAGGATGTTGTTCCCGTCGTCCTCGTCTGGATCCGGGGCGAGAACCCGCAGCTCGGCTTTGCGCAGGTGGAAGCTTCCGCGCTTCAGGCTGGCCAGGACTTCGTCCATAGGAGAGGACGCTGTGGACAAGAGAGGTGGTTTAGGGCTGTGGCGCAAATAACATGCGACATGTTCAGTTCCATTAAATGTGCATTGATTGGAAAAGGTTTGTAAATCACTCCACTTCAAAATTCACCCTTTACATACCCTCTATCTTACTATCGAAGATTAAAAAACAGTTTAAGAACTTCCTGTCGTCTCACCTCTCCTCCACTGGGACGACTCGAGAGAGGACGTCTTCCTCAGCTTTTTGCGAGCGTTCACAAGCTGACTGCTGTCGAAGTAGCGAGCGGAGAATGGGCCGAGAGGGCTTTCAGCTTTGGGTTGAGACACGGGGCTGCTCGCTTTTCCCTCCCCTTGTCCCTCCCCGAGTGTGTCTTCAAGAGAGGGAGGAGGGGGTGGAGGAGGAGGAGGTGGAGGAGGGGGAGAGATCGGAGAAGTGGATGAGTCCAGGACCTGGCGCTCGGTAAGCATGGGCAGGGAGGATGGCCCGAGCGTTTCAGGGATGGGTGGGATGTTCGAGGGTAAAGACGTGAACCCTTCGGGTCTCTGAAGCTCCGCAATGGCAGTGGAAACTTTCAAAGACGCCGGGGCATCGTCCGTCTGCACGCTGGCCACCTGCGTCTGGGGCTGGAGCGCTTTCGCGGCCATTTGTGCGACACCGCTTTTCTTCCTGACGTGTGCCATACGCAGGCGTGTGGACTTCAGGGTGACCTGGCCCGGGTAGCGCTATGTGGAATGAAAGAACACCGAGAGTTCAGCGTCTCTGCAGATATTTCATAGATGTTCACTGAGTTGAGTAAAAAGAATGAACCTGTTTGAAGCTGCGCAGTCTGTCCAACGTCTTCTGTCTCTCCTGGCTGACTCGTGTGTTCCTCACCTCCTCTTCCTCTTCATCCTGCTGCACAAAAACAAGCATGAGCTCTGGTTTATTCCATTATATATGTCTCAGGCAGAGCAGAGATTCTCGAGACAGTGCATCAAGACATAACTGCAATAGATATTAATATAAAGGAGAAGCTATTTTTTTTCGATTTTTAAGGTGTACCTGCCGCAGTGCATGCTGGGAATCGAGATCCTGGCCGCTCTGGCGTTGCTGCAGTTTCTGGGTGTGATTGACAATGCAGATTTCCTGATTAACAAAAAAAAAAAAAAAAAGCCCATTAACCTCCAACCTGATCATCATCAAACTTTAGAACAGACTGTGTCTCAAATCCACTGTCATCAAGACTTTGGAAGGAAAGCAGTTTCTAGAGGTTCCTAGATCTTCATTAGTAGCTCTCGCCTCCAGACGAGGAACTTCAACTTCAAGTTTATTGCTATAACGCATTTCCCAATGGACATACAGAATGTAAGGATTCTAGATACGAAAAAATCTAGATGTGATGACCGTGGCAAGAAAAAACTCCCTTAGAACCAGAGTCAAAAGGGAACCCATCCTCATCTGGGTGACACCAAAATTGTGATTATAAAAACATTACAAAACACCAGAAAGAAATAGAGTAATAGAGTAATGTTCTTTCTACTGTGTTCTACAGTCAGCGATAATCCTCAGCAACTCATAAAATAGCTCAACTTCTGAGATCCATCACCAACTCCTCCAAGCCTTTAAATGTTCAATGATGGAGAAACAGCATATGTAGTATGTTATATTGAGTGCCGATTAACAGGTTGTATCTCTGTGGGGACCCCTAAGGGGAGAAGCCGAAAGAAGCAGAGGAAGAAGAAGAAGATTAAGAGGTTGTTCAGGTTCTGACACGTGGTTCCCCTCTGCCACAAGATCTTATTGAGCTGCTAAATCACACTGCAGGCTATTACACTCAGGCCAGATGCTAACTGATCATTTCCACATACATAAGCTCACACGCACCATCGTTTTTTTAGCATCAGTCGACCTCAGGAACCTTTCGACAAACGAGGACTAATTTCAGCTCCTGGACCAATAAAGTGGACTGTTTTTTGTAAACTGTACAGCAGCACCTTTGCACGTGTGCACGAGTTCTACGCTGTGATTGGCTGCTACCTTTTTGGTTTTGAGGTAGGCTTTCTTGGCAGTGATGCGTCCCCTCCTGGCCTCTAGCTGCCGCGTCCTCTGCTGCAGCTGCACGACCTCGTCTCTCAGGGGTGCAGGAGCGAGGGACGCCTCGTCTGTGGCCTGCAGGGCGTCAGGACTTTCGTACGCGTCGTAGTAAACCACCTCGTCCTGCCTCTCTGCATAAAATGTGTAGAAAAAAATAGTTAGCAAAATCAACAACATTGCGAGATGAACTTCTCCACTCTATGCTGGGGGGTCTTGCGAGTTCTGTATACGACTGAAACGATAATTAAAAGCGCCCTTGCCATTATCAGATTTTTTCCATATACCGATAGACGATTATAATTTGACGGAAATAAATATTTTCTTTGGTATAAATTGGCCATTATTTTGTTTTTACTTCATGACCGAACACAGATTCAGGTTCTTTGTTGCTGACTTTACTGATATTTTGATTATAGTTGCCTGGTGTGTTTCTTTGTCCAGCATGTGGTGCAAGTGAGCAGCTCCAAGCATGAGTCACTCACACATACACAAATATGTTTTGAAAAACAGCTGCTGGTGAGAGGTCTGGTGAATCAGCTGAAAAGTGGCTCAAATCCCACATAAACCATGCAATTTTTTTAAAGGACCTGCATGAGACTAACCGGTCAACTGTCTGCGCAGACTCTGCAGCTGCGCAGTCAACAGCAATTCCTCGTACTTCAGGATCTCAAACTGGATCTCGTAGAGCTGCAGCTGCAACTCGTAGTACAGCGACTCTAACTGGTCCAGACGTGCCATGGCGTCCTCGCCATCCTCGAGCCCCTGCATCTGAAAGACAAAGGGGTAAAAAAGTTCAGGATGTTCACCTGCAGGGGTCCCCAAACTACGCCCACCCTGCATTTGGAGCGACCCTCTGAACAATATTCTGTGAATTTAATTTTGAATATGGTTTACTCAAAAGATATCTGTATCTGGTGGCTTTCAAATAAAAAGCACCAATAATTGATTGCAGGAACTATCGGTAAAAAACGATACGGGTAGTCAGATCTAGACTCGAGAGCGGCCTCTAGAGACGAATCGCTGACGCCACATGCTGTTCCACAATAATACTGATAGACACTCCGTGTCATTTCCTGTTACAGACTGACCCCCATTAGAAAAAGAAAAAATGATGTGGCCCCTTAGCGAAAAAAGTTGGGGGGACCCCTGTTCTATGATCACAAGCGTATATACTGTACATGGGGTAATCACGTGTGTACGTGTGCATACCTCCTCTCTGAGCCCATGCTTCCTCTGTTCCAAACAGATCTCTTTGGCACGCATCAGTTGCAGTGTCTCCTTGGAAACAGCGTACTGCAGTTTCTCCATGCGCTCCACTGCTGCACCCCAGGCCGCCTTCCCGAACTTCCTCTGGTCAGCTCGCATCCGCTCGTACATCACTGTGAGACGAGACGAGACGTGCGATGTTATTCGATCGGTTTGTCATGGGCTGCTCCTGCTTTCACAGCCAGGCAGGAGAGCATTCACAGCCAGTGAGGTTACTGGGAAAAACACAGACCCTGAGGCCTCCACTTCCTGGAAGTGTTATTGACTAGCCAAAGGTCTCACGGGGGAAAACCGAGCGCTGCTGTCTAATGTGTCAGGAATACAATATGAGATTATTTTCCCCAGTTTCAATGTGAGGGAGTTTTTCTGCACACAGCAGCTTCTTTATATGGACCAACTGATGTGACTGTGTTCAGGACTGAGCTGTGATCCTCAGCAGATCAGCAGGTTCTTATGAATCTGTACATACATGCTCAAGAAGGGAAATGGATGGATGGATGGATGGATGGATGGATGGATAGATAGACAGACAGACAGACAGATAGAGTGAGTAAGAGAGCAGAAAAGACAAAGATAGAGAGCATGATAGATGGAAAGATAAAGATGGATGGAAAACAAAAGACAGTGAGAGACAGAGAGTTGGAGAGCCAGAAAGCGAAAGAGCACAAGAAAAAGAGAGACTGAGTGCAAGAAAAACAGGACAAAAACAGAGAGAGAGGTATAGAGATAGAGAGCAAAAAACAGTGAGACAGAAATAAAAAAAAGAGAGGAAGGGGAGAAGAGAAAGAAAGAAAGAAAGAAAGAAAGAAAGAGATAAATAGAGAGAGAGAGAGAGAGTTATACAGAAAGAGAGCAAAAGAAAAAGAGCGAGATTGAGAGAATGGGGGAGAAGGATTAAAATAGAGAGCAAGGGACAGTGACAGATCGATAGAGTGTGCGACTGCACAAAAGAGAGAGAGAGAGAGAGAGAGAGAGAGAGCGAGAGAAACAGAGTCAGCATGGTTTAATACCTTTCTGTGCCCTCGCCGTGGTCTCGAAGTACTTCACCGTGAGGTCCTGGATCGACAGCACTGCAGTGTGGGCCTTCCTCTGCCAGTCCTCATCCTCCCTCCTGAGGGCTTCGACCCTGCGTGGACCCAAATACTCCGTCTCCAGAGAGATCTGAACACAAACCCACAGACAGATGAAGAAACAGAGCGCTTTCCAAAGATACTCATCCTGGTCTGAGGATGTTCATCCTCACACCTTTTCACCTTCACACTGGGGATTTGGAAAACATTTAGAGAACTTTTTTCAGGAACTCATTAAGGAACCGAGCATACAAGTTAAAGTGCATGTTTAATTTTAATTAAAGATCCAGGACTGTATTTCTGAGCTTTACTCTAGTTACTAGAACCATTTTTTTAGTTCCCAGACCAGAGTAGGAACTTTTCTTCAAACCATTGATCCATCTACCAGGATGGACCTCGCTGCACTGAACCTCAGTGAAATCAAACTCTAGGGACTAACCTTCTAATCTTCTCATTTGCCATTTTAACAGTCATTTTCAATAAAAACCTGTCTCTGATCACATCGTTGTGAAAACATGGGCCGAGATCTCATCTAGTACCTGTGTACTTCTTTAGTTCCTCACAAACACACACACACAGACCACGTGTGCATATTTGCAGGATGACACAAAGCAGGGAAATTCACGACCGAGCTGACACACAACAGGGCCTCGCTCTTATTTAGGCGAGCAGGACAATCTAAGATCTCAGCAAGAAGGATCTCCAAAGCCGTTACCTGCTTAGAGACAGATCTTGCTCCAGGCTAGAACTTGCGTAAACAAGAATCACTTTTATTAGCTGTCTCCCTCGAGGCCTTCGAACGGTTTTAGTCTACTCAGTAAATAAACACACAGGAGCTCCGATGCGGTTCTGCGTATCCTGACAGTTACAGGATCAGGAAGAGAAATAAAAAAAGAAACCATAACGTTGGTGTTTTTGTCCTCAAGTCTTTGGTCGCTTCACCTGAGAGGTCACAAGCATGAGGAACTTCCACATGTCTCTCAGACACACACACACACATGATTATAAACCACAGCTGGGTGTTGTGAGGAAGCTGGAAAAACAAGTTGTTGAGACACACATTTCAACCCATATCGATTTGAGGAACGAAGGGAAGAACAAAGAAGGTAATCCAGGGTTTTTGACAAGGAAAACATCGAAGTGCTAATATACAATATACAGTCAAAAGTATTGGGACACCTGACTCTTCCAGCCAGATGTGGTTCTTCACCAAACTGTTACCATGTTGGAATTTACACTACCGTACTTTACAACAAAATTGCATGATATTTTACACTCATTTATACAACTTTGCACCTCATCTCCATAAAGCTGCTTTGAGACAACGTCTAATTGTTAGAAGAGCTCTACAAATAAAAATGAATGAAACTGAATTATTGAAAATGATAAATGTGAACGCTGACTGAACCCCAGGCCTCCTCACATCACCTACATCAGTACCTGACTTTACTAACACCCTTGTGGCTAAAGGAGAACAAATCTCCACAAAACCCTGTGGAACATCTTACCAGAAGAATGGAGGTAACTATAACAGCAAATGTGGAAAAGTATGTTCAAAAAGTTCAGGTGGTCACAAACTATGTGATGTAGAGGATAAAGTGGATTAAAAAAAAAAAGGTTCCAGCGTGTGTTGGTGGATGAGACGACTGATTGTTTTCCAACCTGTACGCCAAGCAAAAACAGAAAACAGTGAGTGAAGCACTCGTGTGAGCTGGACGACATAATGACAAGCAGCTCCTGCAAATTTCTTTCCAGACGAAGCGTCCGCCTCGAGCCCCTCCTACGTCTTCTCTGATTGGCTCGCAGTAAAAGTAAATTCTGCCAGGCGTCTTTGCGCGTCTCGTGTCTTTTCCCCTTCAATGAATGTGTTTCTTTGCTGGCCATTGTTATTGCAAATCTCTTGTTTGCAAAAAGGGTAACAAAAAAAAAAAAACACGCGGTTAAGCCGTAAAAAAAAGAAATGTTGGCACCGGACTGTTAGCACATTTACCTAGCCAAACGTACTTTTTTTTTTTTTTTTACGTTCGTAGAAACGTAAGTGCTAAAATATTCATGTGTCCCAATTTTGTCAATTTAGTGTATTTGATATTACAAATCTGTACAGGTTAAAATATTCATCATGCATTTTTAAGGCTCAGAGTGTTCCAAGGTTTCGTGGTGTTGCCATAGCAACTATTAAAGCGAATAGAGCGGTCATTTAAGATGATGTCAGTTTCTGCTGTGTCACAGCTGGAAAAAAAAACTCATTTAAATGATAGAAAGCAGATTTAATTTTTTTATATATATAAAAAACCTTTTTCTTGTTGGATTTATTTCCACCATTGGTGGAGGAAATACACAAAACATTTACTTGAGTTGAAGTTGAGATAAATATGTGACTCAAGTAAAAGTGTGCCTTTAAACTTTCACTTGAGTCAAAGTACAAAAGTTTTTCCCTTCAAATGTACTTAAGTATCCAAAGTAGTGATTTATTATAACTATAATGTTCCTGTTATCATTTTTATCACAAGATTCTTTACTTAATCACCTCAGTTTATGTGTAAAGACTCGAATGTGACTCTCAGCACACTGATCTATTAATAGAATGATTTTATTGACTCAAACACTGATTGATTTCTATTACAATTATCATTAACCCAAAACCTTTTTTTCAACTACTCGTGTAAATGAGGTCACGCGTGTTGTGGCGAATTCGAGTCTGGAGATTCTTTATCATTTATTCCTCTGTAAATTTTCTGCTTGATGTTAAACTGATGCTGAACTGTATGTTGGTGATCAGTATGTTGGAGATCACCAAGCACCAACTCGCTTCGTGTTTCACCAGTTACGTTTTTATCCTCGTAAATAAAAATAAACGTCTGATTTTACTAAATGTAGTTTAATACAAATTTTAATATTTGACTTTGAAATGTAGTGAAGTTACAGTAAAAATCTAAACACGTTGTGTGCTACCCTTGTTTTTTTTTGTAATAAAAACATGCCTTTGATGAAACTTTCCTCAAAACCACTGAGATAGGATCGATCAGGCACTGAGATTTTTGACTGCTATGCCTTGGAGTTGAAAACCGAGTCTCTCCCAGACTTGAAACCAAACACAGCTCTTCCTCATTTTCTTGGAAATCCTCACTGAAACAAATTCCAAATGTGTGTGTGTGTGTGTGTGTGTGTGTGTGTGTGTGTGAACTTCCTAAACCCGAGCGTACACGCCCATGCAGGGTTTCTGTATCCGCATGGTTTAAAAATACTCTAATGCAAAACAGATGCTCCCATGGCCTACAGTAGGTCACATGTACACACACGCTTGACGTGTTTCTCTAACATTGTGAGGACCTTCCATTGCGTATCAATGCAGCTTAGTGACTATGCGACACCTTGGTTTAATGACCTCAGAAACTAAAATGAAACATTTGGTCCCCACCAAGCTATAAAAACACGTCCCCCCAACACCAAAAACACAAGATTTCATTACATTTGAAGGTGAGAGAGAGACGTCTGGAGAACGCAAGCACTGGAAAGTGAGACGTAAGTCTCGTGAGTAAGACGTGAGCTCGCAGCTCAGGAATCTTTTATTTGAGATGGCACGGACGTGCACTGCGACTGGCACCGCACGCTCCATTCTTCTGCTCTTTTTCCGACATTCCTCGCGTTCTTGTAACCAAACACTTCGAAAAGACAAAGGCATAAGGTGGAGGGAAAATGAAAACTCTGGATGACCTGAGACGAGGTTCTAATGTAAAAAAAAAAAAAAAAAAAACCCCACCATAATCCAGGACCGAGCACTGACGTCATGATGGAGTACCAGGTACCCATCATGCATTGCGGTAGGAGAGCGAAGGGAGGGTGAGTGATGATGTAATGAGGTTTCAAAGGTGGGATGGATGATAATTATAATCATTACAATCTGCTGCAAAGTCCCAGGTTCTCGTCCATATGAGCCAACGCCTAGCTGCGGTCTCGGGTCTCGGACATGCGATGCGAGCCAACCCCCAAAATTTGGCATGTGATATTAGAAAAACATCTGTAACTGGGAAACAAAAGCACAAAAGTGGATAGGAGGAGCTTACTTCCGCTCCCCCTGTCAATCAAATTAGCCAAGAAAAGTGTTTTGAAAGCTATATTATCCCGGTTAGATTTTCTAGTGATCACCGCTCTGCTCCATCTTACCTGCCACATCTCTTATTCATGCCTGTGCTTGGGTCCTGTCAGAAACACAATAGTGACGGATGGTGTACGTCTTTGACACTCGATAACCCCGTCTCATTATGCCTCGTTCGCCGAGGGGCATGTGTTCCCCCTGTGCGTCCACCACCCATGGTTTTATCGCCCATTCATCCCATCAGACGTTCTTTCATTCATTCGTTCATGTGTGCACTCAGTAGAGGGTGGATCAGGTACCATATGTTCATTAACTTCATTAGCTTTACAAGAGAGCCTGGGAAGAACGAGTTTGCCCACATGCTAGACACCGGATATAAGATGGAGATAATATATGTTATGCTAATAACGGCAACGGCTTGGGAGCTGGAACCAGAACCGGTAACATATCCTGTAACTCCCACTTCCTCTTTTTATTCCATATCAACTATACAGACAAAAGTTTCTTTTACATCTGACCATAAGATTTGTGGACACCTGACCGACTGACCAGGAAAGTGGCACCTTAGTAGTTTTTGGCATTGGATTTTGGATGTGAAGGTCTTGAGTTCAAATCCCAGCCACATTAAGCTGCCACGTTTGGGCCCTTGAGCATGGCCCTTACCCTCTGCTCAGTTGTATAAATGTAAGTCTTTTCGGATAAGGACGTCTCTCGTAAAATATAAATTAGATTTGTGCTTTTTTTTTTTTTTTTTACATCCCATTCCACATTTTGTCCCCATTTGCTGGAAATAATGGCATGTCGCTCTGTACTTTACTCGGTGGCACAAAGGGGGAAAAAACATTGATATGGAGGAAACGTTGGCTACAGAATGGGCTTTTGTTTAGCCACAAATAACAGGTGGTCAAAGTGCGAGCTATTTATGGTTGGGTTTGTGTGTGTGTGTGTGTGTGTGTGTGTGCGTGTGTGTGTGTGTATTCACGAATACATTTGTTTGTGCGTGTATTTGTTTTTGCTACACTCAAGCACCTGAAAGCGTGAGTTTTCTCACACACAGATGTGCGAGAGTGTCGTGTCGGCACGTGATTTTAAACTCCGTCCTCCCTGCTACTATTAGTCCTGTTGATCGCATGCAAAGCACATGCAAAACACACACACACACACACACACACACTGCTTTGTTTGCATTACACAGACCTGAATAGTGAGGATGGAGGACGTACCAACCGTCTAAATTGGGGGGGGGGATTTGCATACAGCTTGTCTCGGTTTGTGTCAAGAGATTATGTGATGAAGTAGGACAGTGTTATTATAGTGCACTAATACTCAAATGTACGCCGGAAGACGTCTCGGATCCGAGATAAGAGTGCTATTAGAGTTTAAAAGCGTCGCTGATATGCTTATGTAGAAATTTTACTAGAGAGAAAACAGAGTTTTATGTAATTACCTGTAATATACTGCATGGACTGAAGGATTGGGACACCAAACATTTTCCTGCCATATGAGTTTTTTTCCCCCATACTGTTCCCACAATTCCGGATAGCATAAAATTTTCTCTTCAGGTGAACAAGGAGACGCAAACCTGTTCCAGCAGGACAATACCCCTGTGCACAAAGCCACGAAGATATGCCTTAGAGATCGTCCGATTCATCGGTTTTACCGATTAATCGATAGTTGAGCGATAGTCCATTTCTGGAACTATCTGCAAAAATCCCTACATCTCTCAGTTTCATTCTTTTCACTCTTTTTCTCTCTCCTTCTAAACACACTGTAAGTTTTCCTTGTCTCTCTGCAACTCGGCGCTCCGTACAGTTCCGTCTGATTCTTCCAGAATCTGCTATGGATTAAGCAGCCTGCCAACACCCCACTCCGCCATAACCCCTGCCTTGTGTTTTCATTTCTTTTCTTCTGTAGTGGATTTGTTAGCGTATTGCTTAGCAGCGAGGCACAGGGAGCTGTTCTGTGTCAGGATTCGCGCAAGCAGCCGAGCTTTAAAACTTTGGCACGAAACTCCAAGTTGCCCGAGACGACTGGCTCAAAGCATGGCTGCGCTTTCGTCTTCACTCTGCGCTCTAATCAGGAGCTGTGGAAGCTCAGAGGTTAAGGTCAGGGGGGACAAGCCCCAGTATCGCCAAGCTTCTGTTGAGCACTCGAATCTGGTGCTCTGTCTAGTGCTTCCTGTTACTAATCGTACCGCAAAAATAAAGCTTTTAAACAAAATCCAGTTTAGACCCCACCATGACCTTGACCATGACCTTAACAACACAAATGAGATGCACACAAATAAGAACCAGAGACAGTGTGAGAAACAGGAATGGAGAACGATTTGAGATATTTGACCTTGCTGTGACCTTAAACCTTTTTTTGGCTCACTTTCAGAATGTTGTCTCACATCTTGCTTATGTTACGTCTACCATCATGTCTGTCCTGTCTGTGTCTTCTACCCTTCATTTCACTCTCTCTTTCTGTTTATCCAGCATCCTCTCTCTCTCTCTCTCTCTCTCTTAATTAATCCCACATCCGGTCTCTGTATTGCCCCCTCTTCTGTGTCTTTCACGATCCCACTCACTCTCTCTGTCCTGCATTCTTTCTTTCTTTCTTTCTTTCTTTCTCAGTCTGTGTCTTGTATCCCCTATCCCTCTCTCTCTCTCTCTCTCTCTCTCTCCGTGTCTTACATCCTTTATGTCTCCCTATCTTTTATATCTGTTTTTTTATCCTTCCTGCTTTTCTTTGGTGGTTTGTCCCACATCTAGTTTCTGTGAATCTCAGTGTTTGTTCTGTCTGTATCTTCCACCGTCCCTCTCCCTCTCTCTTTCTCTTCCTCTGCAACCTTTCTTTATCCCTTTCTCTCTTGATTTTTCCCACATCTGGTGTCTGTGTTAAATCTTACTTTTTGTCCAGTCTGTGTGTCTCTTTCTCTCTCTTACTCTCTCTTACTCTCTCTCTCTCTTTCTCTCAGTCCCGTCTGTGTCTTCTCTCCTTCCAACTTTCTATCTTTCCCAATCCCCAGAACTACGCTTCCCTTAATAAAATTATCCCAGTCGATTATGAAGGTCACCATGGCAACCCGGCACAAACAGGAGGTCGTGACCGCTTCGATTACACGCCGTATCCTAGAGTAATGAGATTGAAGAGAGGAATCTGAAAAGAGATCAAAGTGTACAAGCGACTGCGCTGCGGGTGGGGCGAAGACGCCGACGTGACCTCCACGTCGCAATACGTTCACCGTGAGATGCTTTTCTCATGACGCTTGATTCATTCATTCGGTCCGATTCGGCAGAATCACCAAATACGATCATGTACTAAATTATTCCAAGTAGTCTAGTTTCTGTCCAATCAGATTTCCAGAGGCAAAGAAATCAGCCTTGACGCCTTGAGCCTTGAAGAAACTGCGGCTTTAACCAATCAGAGTTTGAGTTGATAACACCGGGGCATCTAGCAAGCGTACGATAACATGTTCGCGTCCTTTGATTGGATGGTCGGCGAGCGCACTAGTCAGAGCTCACGACCCGTGTCTGTAGCTCAAATATATTTGTAGAATTTGCACAGAAAAAAACACAATTTGCATTCGTTTCAAATCCCCAGTTAAACCTAAATGCCTGGAAAAACTGCTTGTGTTTTGAAACAGGTTTGTTGGTGTACATCTCCAAATAGTAACAGTGTGTGTGTGTGTGTGTGTGTGTAACCTTTATTTGTTGTCTGCGCAGCATGGCGAGCTCTCGCATGTCTCGAAAGGGCTGCAGCAGGTAGTGGTAGAGTTCAGTGGTGGCCTCCACCAGATCGCTGTAGGCCTCATCCTGCTCTGAGTACAACTGCAGCAGCTCCACCATGCTCTCCATGCCTCGCTGCTTCTCCAACAGCTACACAGAGACAGAGACAGAGTGAGACATCATACAACACATACGTACATTTGTCACTTTTATTTACTATTTGTAAAATGTTTGAAACCCCATGACTTGAGATAAAGGAGAAGCCTGGATGCCTGAGAAGAGCAGATTTCATGACTGGATCTTTTTTTTTTTGGCAACCATGGCAACAAAATAAAACCTGCCAAATACAAACATACACCAGAAACCTATGGTACGACCTATACTACATGGCCAAAAGTTTGTGGACACCTGACCATAACATTCCTATGTGCATCTTTTCCGCAATAATCGGCATTTGCTGTTAGAGAAAACTCCACTCTTCTGGGAAGATGATACACTAGATTTTCATAGTGTGCTTGTGAAAATATGTGCCAGAAGGGTGTTAGAAAATTTAGGATTATCGATTCATTGATACACCCTTGTGGCACAAATTTTCATAATTACTGGTAGATGTGCGATACTTTTATTATTTACAAAGGGACCAATCATGTATGACCAATATTTAATATGTAGATTGATTTTCGCTTCTCGAGCGCGTGAATACGACGCATCACAACACTACGGAGACCGAGGCGTGTCCTGAGAGTCACATAGAATGCAGATTAACATGGCAGAGGTAGAGCTGTAACTTCCTGGAGACAGAACAGGAAAAGAAAACGTCTGGTCCTTTTTTTGCACTACGAAGGCGTGCTTGTGAAAGGGACATGCGTTAGAAGGCAGAAGGCTCTCAAGTAAATTGATTTGCTGTCTGTGTGAACCAAAAAAAAAATTATTAAACTATCTGTACCATATTAAATTGCAGAGCATCGTATTCTTTCCAATACATTAAATCACATTGCTTCTTCCTGCACTTCACTCAAGAGGAAAAACTACAGACGCAGCTCATATAAAATTAATATATATACATATATATATATATATTTTTATTTTTTGAAGGCTAACTGTTTTTGACCTAGCTTTTAGGAAAACCTTTGAAAAATAATCATAGGATGACAGATGTGGTCGTCGAGTGACTGTAGGATCTGGTGTTGCTCATAACGGTTAACCAGGAAGCACATCTGTACTGTCAAGCATGCAACTAAAAAGGCATTAGAAACACTTTTGGTGTGAATTGGCCATTGTTTCTCGAGTCCTTCTTAAGCTTGTGCTTCCACACACACACACACACACACACACACACACACACACACACACACACACACACACTATGGTGTTAGCTTGCCGAGAGGAAACACTGGCTGATTCAGCTCAAACACTGCTCCCTCTGTTTACCTTAGTCGCTGGTCACCGTGGAGAGGGGGAGCTCGCAGCCCAACTCGTGTCAAAGGTCACTTCGGATAGAGCCAAACACGCCTCGCATTTATCTCCTCATTACTTACTGTGGGGACGTGAGGACCTTGTTTGCCCCCAGTCAGCCTGGCCTGTGTATCTGTCAGTGATAATGAGGAGACGTGGGCTATGCCAATTCCAGGGATATGTTTGGAAGGATTTTAATGAACAAGGTATTATTTAAACAAATGTAAATCATCCGTTTTAATCCCACCCGTTTGCCTTGTTCAAACCAACCACCTGCATGTCTTGCGTCACCAACATCCATAAACTGCTTCTGTGGTCTTCCTCTTTTCCTCCACCCTCAGCATTCCTTACCCGATATACCCCATGTTTCTCCTCTGCACAGTCCTTCTAATAAACTCATTTCTAATCCTGTCCATTCTCATCACTCCAGGTGAAACCCAAGCCTCTCTTTACCTCTTTTTCTTAATGCCACTGTCTCGAAAATGTCCACCATGGCAGGTCTCACCATTGTCTTATTAAAACTAATGTAAATCGTTCCTTCTTTACACACGTCACGAATCGGGTCCAGGACACGTATCCTAACCTCCTCTGAGGTCTGTCTCTACCAGTCCTGCCTGAACACAGCATCATTTCCACCTGAGCAAACATTCAGTATCATCTGGGTAATAACACACACACACACACACACAGCTGTGATAAAAAAAGAGCTGATTCTGTAGAGTGTTGTTCTGCTAATCTGAGGTCGGTTTACCACATCCATTAAATGTCCTCCATCAGGCTGATAAAAGTAAGTCATCACACAAACATCCCTTAAACCCTGTAAACTTTATTTGTAGATTAAATTACATATGGGCACAAGCTCAAGTACATGGAAAAACAATTATAGGGACTTTTGGCTTTTCCAGTCAAATATAGTTCTTCCTCAAACAATGTCTTTGGACATTTGCCTTCACTTGAACTAGGAGACCTGAACCTGTTCTGGCATGTCAGCGCACCTGTGCACAAAGCCGACTCCATTAAAAATATTCTTTACATGGTTTCGTGTGGAAGATCTCCTGTTATAGAGCTCTGAACCCTCTCAACCCTATTGAACACCTGCACTCCAGGCCTCCATCAGTACCTGACTTTACTAACACCCCTGTGGCTGAATGAATCTCCACAAATCTCCACAAAATCTAGTGGAACATCTTCCCAGAACAGTGAAGTTTATTATAAGAGGAAATGGAGAATACATGTGAAATTTGATGTTCAGCACATAATCACACGGTCAGTTGTCCACATACTTTTGTCCTGGTAGTCTACTTTTTGTATCATCAGACATGTATATAAAGAAGACTCATGATGATTTCAGGAGTAGTCCAGACCCCTTGTATAGGTGCTCCTAATAGATCATGTAAATAGAGGCATAAAGGCTGGGTTATAATGTCTAATAAAGCCTTCTTATAAAGCCTCCGCATTAGAGCAGCTATAATCAGATTATGGTCACGTGGTGAAATTCACGTATGTCTTCAACAAAAATAAGAAGATGAGAGCGAGGAAGCAGCATGCATACGTTTGCCAATTAAATCATTTCAAATCATTAAAATGTAAGTAATTATTCCATTTGCAACAAGGAGTTTGTAGACGGAAATAAAACGAGGCGACGCTTCTTACGTTTTCACGTGTGTATAAATACTGTATAAACGTAGCCGTTCGGATGGAGAACGTCTGGAAATAAAAATGCTGCATAAATTAATGAGGACGCAGAATGAAAGAACATGTTGACTGTTCATTCATGAATGTTTGATTTGCATATTTGGCCCGAGCCGAGTACAGACACAGCGTTCGTCTTCTGCACTGATCTCAGATCTGCTAAAAAACACAAAGCTGAGCATGCGCGCAACACACACACACACACACACACACACACCCACACACACACACACACACACACACTAGTTTTACTATCGGTACTATGTTTTCCTTCCAGCTGTTTATATTACAATTTATTTATTTGCTTTTAAGAAAATCTGAATGGACACCACAAACTCCAACAAATGAATATGTACATGCAGATGGATGGATGGATGGATGGATGGATGGATGGATGAATGAATAAATACCAAGAAAGAAAGAAAGAAAGAAAGATCTAACAAAAGCATGAGTAGATGGATGGATGGATGGATGGATGGATAGATAGATAGATAGATAGATAGATAGATAGATAGATAGATAGACAGATAGATTTTTTTTAGGAAAGAAAGCAAGCAAGAAAGAAGAGGGAATACAGTCAGGAAAAAAAATAAAATAAATAAATAGATAGATAAATATAGATGAAATGCAAGTACACAAGAAAGAAAGAAAGAAAGAAAGAAAGAAAGAACAAGGAGAACAAAGAAAGAAAAAATAATACATATTCAGAGGTGCAGAAGAAAGAACTAACGAAAGTATAAGTAGACAAGGCAGACAGATGGATGGATGGATGGACGGACGGGCATCTAGACAAGAATCAAACCTCAGATCAAGAAGATCTGTGAAATTACTGAAGAACAGGACGTGAAGTCTATCAGGACAGACCTAAAGTGTTTTAACACCAAAACAAAAATACGGCTCTGTATTGTTCCACATTATTTCATCACTTCCTGTCTCCACTCCGCGGCTTGATTTTGTTCAGATAGGAATGTGAACGAGGCGCTCGAGAAAAAAACAAACAGAAAGCTACAACTGGCAAAGATGAGCTCATAGTCGGGGGCATACGTAACGCATAGTTACACACGTATACGTAGCGTCTGTGTGTGTGTGTGTGTGTGTGTGCGTGTGTGTGTGTGTGTGTGTGTGTGTGTGACCAGAGCGTCGTTTCTACGTGTTGACTTGCGGATCACATCGTCTGTTTCTGTTCGGGTTTTGCTTGTGAGGTTAAAAAGGACGGAGCGAGGAAAAGAAGTCAAGCCTCGATGAGAAGGGTTTGGACACACGCTGGAGGAAGGACGAGTTTATTAAGGGGCGCGAGAGCGAGCGTGTCAGTGAGCACTTCCTGTTATTATTACACGTCGCCACATGAACATCGCTGTAAGTCACACGAGCTGCGCCCACCCTGCCCCGAGTCTGCACATCGGCAGGACGCCTCGAAACGCCCTCGGAACCCTTTCGCCACTGGGGCCGATGACTCATACAGAGAGAGAGAGAGAGAGAGAGAGAGAGAGAGAGAGAGAGAGAACCTTTATATGCACAGGTAGTTCACACTGCAAAAGCTTCCAGCTTGATTAACGTTTTTTTTTTTTGTGGGAAATGAAATGAGACTCAAACACAGTGAAATGTTTAACGTGAAATCAGATTCGAGGTCTTATGTGAGAGCTAATCTGAGCTGATCCTACAACAGCAGCTGTCGTGAGAGAGAGAGAGAAAAAAAGAGAGAGAGAAAAAGAGAGAGAGAGCAAGGGATGTTTTGAGACAATCAGACGTCATCATGGCTGAACTAGATGTAAACCCCTGCGCTTTCTCTACAGCTTTGACTTTCTCACACACACACACACACACACGCACACACACACGCACACACGCACACACACACGCACACACACACGCACACACACACGCACACACACACGCACACACACACACGCACACACACACGCACACACACATTGTTTCTTTATAGTTCTCTCAGGTGCAGAGAATCATAAAAGCTAGTCCGCTGAGTAAGAACTCCACGTCTTTGTTGCCTGGAAACCTGTGACAAAATAATAGTTGCTTGGACAGAAGTTTGTGAACACCTGAGCACCACAAGAGCTTTTTGAACATCCCATTCCACATTTCGTCTCCACTTTCTCTCATAACAACTCCCATTTTCTCTGGGAAGAGGTTTTACTAGATTATGAGGAGATTCGTTCCGACACAAGGTGTTAGTAAAGTAAGAAACTGATGTAGGTGAGGTGAGGAGGCCTGGGATGCAGTCAGAAGATCTTCTACTCCAAACCATGGAAAGCAGATCTTCATGCAGCTGGCTTTGTGCCCAGGAGCACTGGAACAGGGTTGAATCTCCTAGTTCACATGAAAGAAAAATTTCATGCTCATATATTTTCTTAGTGTATTTCTTATCCATTTCTAGCTACATTGAACGTTGTGGAATGTCTGGGAAACGTTTGGTTCATCCCTCCTTTGAAGTCAAGACAAAAAAAACCCAGCAGCTTGTCGACGGAAAACCGTAAAGCCCTACTCCCTATTTTCCAGTGACGGAAAATGTTTCGGATGAACGCAAAGCAAAGTGAAAAGGAAAAAAATATGTTAAAGGGAGGAGCGAATTGATCCGTTGCAGTTGTTCAATTGACAAAGAAAAAGAAAGACGTCTGTGCGTAATTTCCAGCGTCTGTCATATATTTGTTTAATTCATCACAGGGCCTGAATTTCATCATGAACGAGTAATAATAATAAACGGTTTTTAAAAAAAAGAAGAAGAAAAAACACAACGCTTTAAAGCAGAGATTCTCAAACTATAGTCTTCACATTCGTCCCTCTGAACAATGCCCAGAAACATGGTTTGAAAATTCTATTTGAAATAAATGTTTTAATCATAATCATGTTGTATGTTAGAATAAAAATTAGTTGATTGCTGGAACTATCGGCTAGCTGCAAAAAATCCATACCGATAGTTTTTCCGCCTTCCGGTCCGCTGTCATTGCATATGAAAGCCGGTTTCTGCTACATAAAAAAAAAAGTTTGCCTAATTCTATCTTTTTTTTCGCAGTCTCGGAATTTTTCTCTCTCGCAATTCCGACCTTATTTCTCGCCATTCCGACTTTCTTCCTCCAATTGAGAATTTCTTTACTCACAAATCTGACTTTTTTTCTCGGAATTGCAAGTCTTTTTTTTCGCAATACCACATTTTTTTCAATTTTAATTTCTCGCAATTCCGACTTAATTTTCACGCAATTCCAACTTTTTCCTAGTTTTTTTCCTCGCAATACCGCATTTTTCTCTCTCACAATTCCGACTTAATTTCTTGCAATTCTGATTTAATTTCTCGCAATTCCGACTTAATTTTTTTTGCAATTCTGACTTAATTTCTCGCAATTCCGACTTACTTTTCCCGCAATTCCGACTTAATTTTCACGCAATTCCTCACAATTCTGACTTTTTTTCTCAGAATTGCTAGTTTTTTCCCCCGCAATAACACATTTTTTCTCTCTCGCAATTCCAACCTTATTTCTCGCAACTCCAACTTTCTTTCTCCGATTCTATATATTGACTTGGCTGTGGCAGATTTCAGGCTATTATCTGATACCCGCCCGTTCTAGTGCCGATCCGACTCGGCAGCTCTGGGAAATCTCAGCTTGGTCTTGACGAAACGAGCGCTGGAAAGTTCTCGAAGTGAAAGACGGGGTCGCCGAGGTCGTTATGGAAACGAGAAGACGCACGGACTGAACGCCTGGTATCCCAAACTGCATCCATTTTAGACATCGTTCTTTTAATACCCGTGCCATTCCTGAGTCCACGCCCTCTATTATTCTTTTATTTAAGGCGGTAGTTGGGGAAAAAAAGAAAAGTTTTTCCAGTGTATCAGCCTCAACCCCTCACCAGCCAAAGCACTCAGGACAACAGGGTCACTTCCTGTCTGGAACTCGTCCATGCTGGCTTTAATGTCTTCCTGTCTTTGTTTCTCACTTTGATTCTTTTCACACGTCTGCTATGCCGATTTTTTTTCTCAGCCTCTTTTTTCTTTACTAACCTCAACAACACACACACACACACACACACACACACACACACACACACAGTCCTCCTCTTGTCAGTTTTCACTCGTTCACTCCCTCCTCGTACCGGAACAGCAGGTTTGAACAGGGCTTTGATCTGACTACATCTCCCTCCTTTACACTAAGTGCTGGATGTCAGACCAACCTGCTGCGTGGATTTCCCTTTATATCCATGCCGTCCGATCTATACCCGCTTCACTCCAGACGTGATTGGGATCGATGCGGCACTTAGGGTTTATTAATAATTTAAAACAAACACCCTTGTACCCTTGTACTGACAGCGGGCCGAATATAGAGACATTAAAAAGTGTAATAACTGTTTGGACAGCTCGATAGGGACGAGGCCAGAGTCGGACGAGTTATCGACACGTTGAATCGCTTCAGCTCGGCTCTCAGAAAGATGCATATTTAAAGCTCCCGCTCGGTTTACGTGATCGCGCCACGTTGATTGTTTGCACTCGGTTGAACACAATGCACTTTATGTGGCTACCACAACTATCTTTCGTCCATAACTCTGGGTTCTGCATGGAGCTCTGTGTTCTGCACGGAGCTCTGTGTTCTGCACGGAGCTCGGTGTTCTGCACGGAGCTCTGTGTTCTGCACGGAGCTCTGTGTTCTGCATGGACCTCTGTGTTCTGCACGGAGCTCTGTGTTCTGCACGGAGCTCTGTGTTCTGCACGGAGCTCTGTGTTCTGCATGGAGCTCTGTGTTCTGCATGGAGCTCTGTGTTCTTTTGCGTCTGATGAAACTATACTGATTTTCAGAGACACCCAGATGAGAACAGGTTCCCTTTTGAGTCTGGTTCTTTTCATGGTTTCTTACTTCAACCATCTCAGGACAGTTTTCCTTTGCCATTATCACCACTGGCTGACAGGGACTGATATATATCAGTCTATATATAGTTGTTAAAGTGCATCAGTCTGTATATGTAGATCTGTAGATGTATTGATAAATTTAGTTGTAAATGCACAATCTATTTCTTTCTGTACAGCCGAGTTAATCAGAGTTAATCCCTTGCTGATTATTTTATTTACCCCCCAAACAAACGGTCGATTTTACACAGGCCTTGTCTCAGGGCAAAAATGCTGACTGCAGCAGAACAGATCAGGTTTCAGTGAGATAAAGGTCAACAGATGGCAGCTCAGGCGCTTTCAGGAAACAAAAAACACATTCAGCGCAGCGTACGTCTCCAGAGGTGACTCAAATACACACGTTCTCTTTTCACCTGAACTGTAGTCTGTATGTGCTGAATCGAGGCCTTGTTCGGCGCGGGTTTGTCTTTCAGAGACGACGCATCACGAAAGTGGAGTCTATACGCTCCAAGGCCAAAAGTGTAACACGACACAGAAGATCTGCAAAATGATCGATTAAATATTAAAAGCACCGGGTCCTTGAGCCGCGTTTGGAGCGCGACCGACTCGTCCATGATTATATCCAGACGAGATCCTGCATCATACGTCTATATCAGGCGTCTGGTACGAACTTTTCACAAACACAAAAATAAACAATAGCACTTGTTTTATTGCCACATTGAGGAAATGATTTGTGGTGTGTGTGTGTGTGTGTGTGTGTGTGTGTGTGTGTGTGTGTGTGTGTGTGTGTGTGTGTGTTTGGTCCTATAACACACCTGACCCGTAGATTAATGATCATGTGTAAAGATAAAAGAAAACACAATAAAACCCAGCTCTGACCATCTTCCTGCACCTGATCATTAACCTTGTTGGTTAATCATGTGTGTGTGTGTGTGTGTGTGTGTGTGTGTGTGTGTGTGTGTGTGTGTGTGTGTGATGGCAAAAAAACATCATACGCTTCTTATAGAAAAATAATCCACTGCATTGTGATATCGAAGAACAGCCGAACGATTAAAAAAAAACAGGTCCTTCATAACAAAGAGAAACAAAACAAAGCACCTTGTGTGTGAAATGTTCACTAAAGCAGCTCAGCCACCGCAGCTGCTTCCAGAGATATACTACACCCCCCCCCCCCTTCTCTTCCAGGGTGCCATTACTTGTGCACACAGTTTCATAGATGCACATCTGTTTTGTTCTGGTTTACATAATTTTGAATAACGAAGCTAACAGACTTTTGCAAGCCAATTTTACTGCGAGGAATCATTGGAGCGTCATCCGTCGCGATGACGTCATCAAGAGCCGTAAACGTCACAACTTTTGGCTTTTCCAAATTAAAGCGAACACACTTTTGGGGGCATTTTATTCTCCTGGACTATATATATATAATGTTCCTTCATATAGTATCTACTAAGGGTTCTTACCTCGTGCAGGCGCTTCTTCTGGCGCTGTAGAGCATCTTCATAACCCTTCTGCCGCAGCTCGCTCAGGCTCTCGTAGTATTCCTCTGAGTCGTCCCCATCCGCAAACAGCACCTGGGAGAGGATCTTCCATCCGCACGTGTCCAGCGCGTGGCCCAGGTACACCTGCAGCTGGTAGCAGAGCGCCTCGGTGTCCCGCCGCGCGACCTCCGGCACACCGAAGAGCACCGACCACACGGCGGACTGCTGCTCCTGCTCGGGCAACGGCGGCAG
>MU563656.1:5964616-6007698 GCA_024362625.1 Silurus asotus
CAATGAAAAATTGCTTTGAAAAAAGTGTTTAAAAAATAAAAGTGTTAATAGTTTTAAGTTTTGAAAGAAATGTACAAATATAATCAATATTTGATTGGATCAACCTTCATCAATTCTGGTACACACAGTTTTTGAAGGAGCTCAGCAAGTTGCAAACATCTGGGATCACTTGACCGCCTCAAATCCTTCTGATTCTTCATGGAATCCCCGACTAACTCGATGATGTTGAGATCAGGGCTCTGTGGGGTGCCAAAACTATTACTTCCAGGACTCATTGTTCTTCTTTACGTTCTTTTTTCTTTTAATTATCGGTTGATTTATTTATTTTCAGCACAAAAAAAAAACAAACAAACCCCAGAGCAGATCAATATAGAACACAGCAGACATTTTAACACACTAATAATGATATATAAAGGATATATTGTTGGTATGGAAAAAGTGACTGTGGAAAGGCAGAGGGCAAAAAAAAAAAAAAAAAAAAAAAACACAGAGTAGAAAAGAAAAATGGGAAAATGATGTAAATCAGAATTAAAGTCTAGTTTGTTTAAGTAAATCCCACAATGAGGATCAGCATTTATACCAAACACATCATTAGAGTTGATCTCTGAGATGATGACTATAAGATAAGTACATGTTTCTTCACCAGATAATTAATGAAATCTGTACTTTACTATTTCTACAATTTCTATTTTTTATAAGTGTTTCCATTTGGGAAGTCTTTTACTTAAATTTCACTACATTTCAAATTCAGATATTTTACTTGTTTACTCAACTACATTTTGTGAAATCGGTTGGTTTCTATTTTATTTATAAGTGGATAAAAAAACAACTGGTAAAAACACAGCAAACCACCAATCAGTCCACCAATCAGAGCGTGCGCTTTGTTTTAAACTCGTTCTGATTGGCTCTTGGTGCATCTACTGAGCACCAACGTACGGTTCAGCATCAATTCAACAGCAAGCAGAACATTTAGAGAAGAAAAAAATTACACATGGTTTTATTTGCGGAATTTTCAAGTAGTTGAAAAGGAGTTTTGACTTCATGATAATCGTAATAGAAATCAGTGTTTAACATCATTCTATTAATAGATCAGTGTTCTGAGAGTCACATTTGAGTCTTTACATAAACTGGGTGGATTAAGTAAAGAGTCTGATAAAATGATAATAGGAACATTATAGCTTTAATAAATCATAGTACTTTGTAGTACATTCATAAAAGTAAATACTTTTCAACTTCTACTTATATGGAAGTTTAAAGAGACACTTTTAAGGTGGTGATATTTTACAGAGTGGATCTCTACTTTAACTCAAATACATGCTCTGTGTACTTCATCCATTTTCTGAACCATTTCATGTACCTCATCAATTTCATGCACCAATTTCTGATTTAAGTTTAAAACCACAGATGAGATAAAAAAAAAAATTTTTACTTTCAAGTCAAGTCAAGTCAACTGGCTTTTATTGTTCACTTGACTTGACTTGACTTGGAAGTAAAAAAATTTTTTTTTATCTCAGCTGTGGTTTTAAACTCAAATCAGAAATAGGTGCACTGATGCATCTATTTTGCGACTGAAGATAATTAAACCTTGTTGGTATGAGGTTCAGATAATGATGGATGTATTAATAAAGTTGGAGGTGTTTTTATGGAGGTGTATCAGTGTGAGATATGTTTAGTATATACATTTCATGTTTTGCTCATGCGTAGGGCATAAAGAGGCTCATATCTCTTTATCATATCTTTCCAAGAGAATTTAAAGGTGAAGAGGTTTCTAAGAACAGAGAATAGAGATTGGAAATCTGATCCTTCAGCACCCCTGGGAGAAGAAGACGATTTCCATGTTGGTTCACAGAGGATTTTCTCCTGTTTCATTGTGGCGTCGTCCGAGAAATTAGAAAAGATCTGTTTCGGGTATCTGGTGATCGATTCTAAGTGTCTGATAAGAATTAATAACTGAATCTTAGTGATCTTAGAGTTCAGGGGTCAAGGTTGATTTCTCTCCACTTCTTTGATTAATTTTCTGTGATTGACGCCACCATTTGAATTCTCGTTCTACATGATACACCCTGCACCCCTAAGCCTCTTATTCCCTGTACAGCATGTTCAATGCTATTACACATTAATTAACAGATATAAACTCTGACCTACAGGACGACCTTTTAAAAAAACATATTAGACTATTCCTTCAGATGGTCTAAATAAAAGGCTTTCTAATTGCCGTCCAATCAATTATTGATGATTCTTTAATTCTGTGTGTGTGTGTGTGTGTGTGTGTGTGTGTGTGTGTGTAAAGATGCTAATTAATGACATTTATTTCAGTACATGCAGAGATGACAAAGCAGCCTCAGATGTTTTAAAAACCGGAAGTGGTTTGGTGTTTCCACCAGGGGGCAGCAATTAATTAGACTTGAGCTTTGTGCAAAAAGTGGAAAAGGAGGTAACATTAAATTATACTTTTTGAATAGGAGATTTTGAAGATAGTGCATTTGTGTGACGTTTGCAAATATTTCAGTATTGTTCTTCATCATAATCAATATAATGATCGATGTTGATCAAATGTTTTGTTTTTTAGTTTTGCTTTGTATTATTAGAAAAAGCAATAGTGGTTTGTGTAATTGGCCCTATTTTATTAATATTAATAATCACCATCATCAGAGAAATCAGAGTTCATCATAGAAGTCAAAACTTTCAGTCAGTTTTACATAATAGCAGGAGTTTTTGCTGAAAACAATATAAATGATCTAAATCTTAAATTTGATGTTTTACATTAATTTCGCTCCTGAGAAAATCATCAGCTTACAATAACTAACAATAGACGTTATAACAAGAAATGAGCACTGAAAATACTTTTATAGAACAAAATTGTTAGTTTTTTAGATTAATTTTTTGTTATTGACATTTTTCTGTGAATCTCAGCACATGCAGTGTCATGAGCGCTTTAGCTCATTCAAGACTAACCTTGTTTAACCCTATTTATATCTTTCATATATCATAATCATAGGCTTACCAACCAGTACATATATAAATATTTAACATGCTAGCAATGCACTTCTGGTTAGATGCTAACTGCATTCTGTTGTCTTGTACTGCGACATGTTTAATGACAATTAAGTTAAATCTCATCTCATCTTTTATCTTACTTTTTAGAGTAGTATATCTGAAGGATATCTGAGGAGCAAAATCTCTCTTTTTCTCTCTCTTTCTTTTACTTTGATCCACTGAAGTGAAATACAAACTGTAAGCAGAATTAAAGCAGACAAAACAGAGGCATGACATTGAGGTGTTTAATGAAGCATTGAACCAGCAACAAAATGCAAAAACGGAGAAATTGTCACTCGATCACCTGCGAACTTGGAATTTCGAACGATCGAACGTGTTCACGAACGTGTTCGGCTCACAGGTCACAGACCACGACGTTAGTGTGGATATCGTGCAGTAAAACACAAATGCAGCAGTGTCTGAGGTTTGATTATAAATACACTTCTTCATCTAAACACTAGTTTCACATGTTGGAGGAAAAAAAAAAACTGAGATTTGTTTGGATAGAAAAATGGTCCTGGCACAACAACAGCATGCCGATATGAACACTTCGCTTTTGATTAAATTTAAACTAACAAAGAGAAACAGAATGAGAGAAATCAAGAAAGAGCAAGATCTTGTTGTTTTCAGCCTCGTTCCTCTCCTCTCTTTTCTCACTCTGTTTTCTGGAGGAGCTTAGAGATTTCCTTTCGTTCAGCACTTGGATTCGGACTTGGCAAACAGTGGACGCAGCTGATCCTCAGTGGTGGCCTCCCTCTGCTGCATCAAGTCCGGGTGGCCTTTAGTGACGCCCCAGCTGTCCGGGGTGGACATGGATGGGCAGAGCGGGCGACCGGAGGCGGGCTTCAGCTTCTCCCAGTAATCACGACGGGCTCTGGATGACAAAAACAAGCACATTTGGGAAGTCAGCAGAATTTAGTCATGGGAATGAAGCTGATCCGGAAATTATGACCGACAGCATGAACGATGCAACAAATGCACATGGTCTCAGGTGTGCTGAATTCTGATACCTGCTTTTCACCAAAAATCTTCCATGTATATTTTGGTCTTTGATATGAATTTTCTTGCAACCTATGACTTTGGGCTGATGACCAACGTGAAACAATATTAGCGAATTCTTCGGTTGTGGCTCTGAAAACATGATTATACTGCGATAAAGAGGTTCAAAGAAGGCCGTTGTCATGTTTTCCGGAATTCTATGACTAACATCTAGTGACTAGTGATAGATTAATACTGCCTGGTTCATTGATGTTAATTGTATGATCAGTTGATACCCCCAATCCTGCCCTTTATTTGTGTGTGTGTGTGTGTGTGTGGGTGTTTAGGGTAATTTTCTGAGGTGTAAATTGGGGTTACCTGGCACGAACCCATGGCTTAGTGTGCATCTCTAGACCGCTACCCCACGGGCCATGCTTTTGGGATCCCTCGGGCAGGATTCCGCGCTCCGGAGCCAGCTCCTCAACTACAGCACGGATGTGGTAGGGCTCAAATCCACAGCAGCCTCCGATAAATCGGATACCTGCATTGTAGGCCTCTCGGGCATAATGCTGCATATCCCAGCGGGTCAGCACTCTGGGCTCGAGAGCTGTAGGACACACACACACACTATTATTAGTCTTTTGTTTTTATGCCTAATCTATCTATCTATCTATCTATCTATCTATCTATCTATCTATCTATCTATCTATCTATTACATTTACATACAGATAAAGAGACGATAGAACGTGGAGAATTAATTAAAAGTACAAGTGAAAATATTGAGGGACGAGTTGTAAGAAGACAAACACAGATCTTCTGTAAGCATTTCTTCTGTAGCCATTTGGTGATGTATTTGTGGTATTTATGTTCTGCAGGGGATCACAGACCGAAGGTGTATACGCAATTGTTTAATAGTGAACAAGTAAATGTTTACCGAATGGGAACTCGGGCAGGTCGATGAAGCCTTGGCAGCCGCAGTCAGGCGTGTGGTATGCCAGAGGCTGCACCATGAAGTGAGCTTTAAGACCAGCCTTCTCTACTGCTGCCTTCATCATGGCTACAGTCTCAACACAGGTTTTGGGGTCAAAGTGGCAGTTCACACCGACGATATCGGCACCTGGAAGACATAGAAGACACCCAAGACATAGAATTTTTAGGGATACACTGTTTATATGGATTTAACATGCACATTTTTATTATTTCTGTTACGCTGTATAATGTTTTTTTTGCTATGGGACTGAACAACAGTGTTACCAACCACAAGCTAGGGTATAAATCAAACGAAAAACTGAGAAATCAAAATAACCCTACCTGCAAAATCACCTGCAAAATTTCCTACTTGCAATTAGTTCTCATTTACTGTTTAATACACAAAATAATTAAAGCAACTGGATACTTCTGACGAGTTTATTTAGCTAATGCAAATAGCTAGCTTTGCTAAACTGACAACAAAGCTAAGGAGCATGAAGCTTAGCATGTTAGCATTGAGCACAGCAAAGTGGTTAAGATGTTGGACCTCTGACATGATTTCAAATCCCACCATAACTAATCTGTCGTTGCTGGGCCCTTAAACAAGGCACTTAGCCCTCAACTGAGAATTGTAATAAATTGTAAGTCGGATCTCCGCATTGACAAATCTGACAAATGCAGTATATATAAAATGTAAATATAACATGAATCGAAAAAGTGATGCATTTAATGATTTCGTTAAAACCATGTCCATAAGCAATAGTTCCCACAGACGCATTAACAATGTAATGTTGCCAATGTGGAAGCCTAGGAGATGTTTGTTTATTAGTTAGAGCCGTAGCCTAATGTATAAAAGGTGGAATTGTGTGCTGGAAATGTTTTCGTAGAGTTTAAGAGGTCCTAGCTTAAATATCGAGGTATTCTTTTATTCCATGAAGAAACAGTTTCAAACAACGTCAATTTAAAGTGAAATCGTTGGAACGATGCTAAACTACAGTATGAGCTACGACATGGCAGAACTTCAGTAAACACATTTGGGGTGAAGGGTACCCTATTAAACCCTATTAGAGTGACGTGATCAGCAAATCACATGAGGAGTAAGTGTTTGTTAGACTTTATTGTAGGTTTGAGTTGACGTGTTCTGTGCTAATTAATAGTGATAAGCATGAGAGAGAAAAAACAACAACAACAACAACAACAACAACAACAACGTACCGGCCTTTACCAGACGGATAGCGCACTCTCCGGGCGTGACCCCGTGCATGTCTCCCATTGGTCCAATGCACAGAGAGGCAGCGACAGGTTTCCCAGTCTCCTTGAGGACATGGACGGCCCACTCAGCTTCTTCCACGTGCTCAAAGTACTGCAGCATAAATCAACCAATATTGAAATAATTCCAGCATGAACACAGATAAAGAAGTCAGGTTTTAATATTTGTATAGGTAGTGTTGTGTATATTTCTGGTACAGCGTCACATGACCGCCTCACCTCGGCGATCAGGAAATCTACGTTCTTCTTGACGAAGACGTCCATCTGCTTCTTGAAGATGGCCTTCACTTCAGTCTCGCTTTTGCAGCTCAGGTAGGAGGGGGTCTGGGAGACTCCTCCTGCCACCAGGGCATCGCCCTCATTGGCGACTTCCCTTGCCAGGTCACAAGCGGCCTCGTTGACTTGTGCCCCCTGGGGGAGGGATATTAATTCTCAACACGTGCATGAGGATACAGTATGTTCTAATTTCATGTTCAGTGTTTTCTCCATTAATCATCCCCCTTTTTTTTATCAGATTTTAATGCTGGCGTTTCAATACGTAAAAAAAGTATTTACACCACAGTGCCTTGAATTATAAAATCAGTATAATATTGTGTGTGGAAACAGCAAAAAGCCGCCCTGATGTTCTTTGTCCCTCACCCATGCACATTTAAAGAAATATATATTTAAAAAAAAGTCTCACAGTGAAGCAGACAGCATTGCCTCTGTTCTCAAGCTTGTCGTCGCTGGCGTAGAAGGTAAAAGTCTGCATGACATTTGACCCTGCCCTCAGGAATTCTCGGTGCAGCTGTCGCACTAAGATGAGACACAGAGAGAAAGTGAGAATCCGTTCACAGCTGTTCAGTGCTGAGCGAGCAGTTCTTTGGAATTGCACCAATCAAACCCTTCGAAATGACGGTCTTTGATTTCAGTTCTATATACAAACACACTCACACTCAAATATCCAATATGTCCACACATTTTATACCTCACACACACACACACACACACACACACACACGTCCCACAAAAACTAAGCTTTCACACTTTCTAGAGCATTAAATCGGAATCTCTTCCCCTTATAAATCCATTAAAACAGGAAGAAAAATATA
Source organism: Silurus asotus (assembly GCA_024362625.1). Taxonomy (NCBI): domain Eukaryota; kingdom Metazoa; phylum Chordata; class Actinopteri; order Siluriformes; family Siluridae; genus Silurus; species Silurus asotus. The sequence goes on from MU563656.1 coordinate 5,971,961, forward strand.
CAGAGAATTTTATGAGTTTGATGGGAAAAATATAAAAAATTTATTTTAACAATAGTGCAAAATAGAAGCATTTTTACTAATAGACTAAAACTTTATACACGTACTGTATATGTTACTGAGTTGTCAAGCATCATCTATAATTAGAGACATTATTGTATTTAAATTAACAACCTTTTAGATTTGTTCCATTATTTTATAGGAAAACCAAGCAGGTTTTTATTTAAACCAATCTGGAGACATGTTCTTGAAACTAAACCATCAGGTGAACATATATGTTGCTTTTGTGATCAAAAGCCTCAGCAGGCCTCTGTAGATAAAACTGTCTTAAAGACAGGGTGTTATTTGCATTCTTCTTCTGATCCAACACACTTAATGCTTCTAATCAACGCTGGAACATGAGTTGAAACTTTTAGGGCAAGAAATCTCTAGAAATTTAGTTCACCATCACCAATTCCAGCTTTTTCTTCAGTTGATCCATATTGCTCCTTTTGCAATGTTGGAGACTTTTATTAGTTGTAAACACACACCACAGCTCCATTTGATGACTCACAGCAAAAACTGATCAAAGACTATTCACTTTCAACAACATTTGGCAACTTCTGGTGTAACCACTGGCAACCCGAATGCGCGTGTGCCAGCGATGCTCCAGTTGCAAATGGTTTCCACAAACCGACTTGTTGCAGCATCTACCAGTGAGAATGAGGACAGTGAAGCCAGTAGAGAATGGGAAATGCTGGTTAGCAACTTAAAGATTATAGTTACTATGGCAACCAGTAGAAGGAACGCCCACAATACATGGTGACATCACCACGTAATACATCGGCAGGTGACTGTGAACGTAGTATTTAACTAATCAATGTGTGTGTAATTGGAGGATACATTTGATATACTGATTAGTAAATTCTGGAGAAAATCAGTTTTAAAAATAATTGAAACTTGGAGAGTTCAGAAATTCGAGATCATCCTCAAGAGTGGAACAAACGATCCAGTACCAAAAATCATGGAGAGATTAAAAAGTCTGGACAAATATATGCAAACTGTGTAGACTTTCTGATGTGATTTGAGGATTTTAGTAGGTTGGGCTCGGTTTAACCAGGGTCACCCAAGAAGTGACCCCCCATAGATGTTCATTTCCTGATGTTTTGAGCTTTCATAAACTGGGTGTTTTAAGGGGTTAAAAAAATGATACTCACCCGCTTCAGGGTGCTCAGCTGCAGCTTCAGGAGTCCAGGGTCCGGCTTTCACGTAGCCTCTTTTTTCCAGGGCGAAGACGAAGCCGCCGTCTCCGATCACAATCTCACCTGCATCCAGGCGCTCCAGGATGCCCTTAAAACCAATCAATAATTACATTTAAAACATAAAAAAAAAAAAAAAAAATCAAAAAATCTATATTCAATGTTTGGTTTGGGTTTATTATAAGAGTTTATTTTAATAGATTGTATCCATTAAAGAAATCCAAAAGTAGGGGAACAAGTTATGCAAAATATCGTCTCCATTGCTTTTTCCTATTTGATTGGCAAATTTTTGTTGTTTATTTTAAATTAATTTTCTAGCTAATTATTTAAAAAAATATTTTTAATGTACCTTCTTTGATCCAGCAGGTGCCATTTCTTTTGCAGGTCTTCCAAGTGGATATAATGTTAACGTCGTAGCAGCACTCAACCCTGGTACTCTGGTGAAAGCAAGAACGCAGACCAGCTTTTTATATCCCTCTGAGAAGGAGGAGGTGGTAGAGGTGAAAGAGGAGGACTGGTGGGTGTGGATATTTCTCCAAACCACTAAATCTATTGCGCAATCACGACTCCCTCCTCTTGTCTTTTTCGAAATCCATTGGATTTATCTAAGAATTGACGTGAAATCCGGCCCACGTGTTTATTTAGAGGCGGACTATAGCATGTGGAGAAAAGATCTCAGGTTGCACAGCAGGTTTCATTTAATGGACACTATTTATTTATTCATGTATTTAATTTTTGGGGGGGAAATCTTTCTGTTTAGTCAGAGGTAGCTCAAATCTAGCACTCAAATCTTTTTCGAGTGATTTTAGGACAGCTGGATGATCAGCAGGTTCAAAGATCATCAAAAAATCTGTTTTTTCTTTCTTTTTTCTGGCCCACTTGCAAAATGCATGATAAAATCATGCTGATAAGCCGCAGATATTTCAGTGTGCAGACAAAAATAGTCGTTAGCATTGCACTTTTTTGTGTGCATGCTGTACAAAACGATGGGAGTGGATTATACGATCGATCCTTGCAACAGGTTGACTGACCATGGATGTGCCCATGGCGGCATGGGTCAGAGGTCAAAACCTTTCCACACTCACTGCTCTAGAGGAAAGCAAATATTTACGAGGTGGTCAGCATGTCTTGTTTTCAGACATGTAATGAAATTTACAACTCATAACAGTTGTTTAGATAGTTCGGCGATTGGGCAGGATTTAAGGACTTAACCTGAAATTAACCCTTAACTGCAGGTTTCTAGTAGACCTCAGACTTTGGTATATTTCTTTAAAGAAGAGCAAGAAAAAATTTAATGTGCCACACAATGTTAAATGTTCTCAAGCTGTGCTGTGCTGTAGAAAAGGATTAATGAATTTATACAAAATCTATTCGCAGCTGTTTTTAGACATTTAATTGCTTATAGATTTTCATAGATTGGTCCCAAACTATCTTGTTTTCTTCTCAAACTCCTTTTTCCAGTTTATTTTTGCATAAGTATTGCATAAGATTATTTTTGCATAAGTATGAAGTTTCAGGCCACAACCAGGCTGTGCTGTAAAAGTCCACGTTGGGGCACTTTAAAGGAATATCAGTATGCTAGAAAGGTGCGAATAATTATGTTCCTTCATGGATTTTTTTGCTCTATAAAGGTCACACAAGGTGCATGGTACCAATAATCCACCCCCCCTACACACACACACACACACACACACACACTTTTGCCCTCGTCCTTGATCAGCAAATATAACGTTTGCTGGTTATCTTCAGCTGGAAGTACACAGCTGTTTGTGGAGATCTCTGCACACACACACACACACACACACACACACACACACACACACACACACACACACACACACACACACTCATGCATGCAGTCAGACTTGCAAAATGTTTGACATTAAAAACCAGTAACCTGAACATGAAACAAAGGTAAAATTCTGTCCCGTAGGTTAAATACAGTGAATCTGAAGGACTATATGAAAACGCTCCCTCCCCCCCAAGCGGCTGTTCTGTAGTGACCTGTTCAGACCGGATCTTACATACCAACTTGGTTCTGAAAGCTCTGTTATTACATCTCCAGTTGCATCCAGCAGCAGAGACTTGAACACAAGAGGCATAGCAATGAGATCGGTTACAGATCTGCATGCTCAGAAGACAGATGGAATGAATTTGGACGTGATTTGTAACTGTTAAAAATAGGCAAAGGAGATCTAATAATAATATATAATGCATTTTTTTTTTTTACGATGCACATTTCCAAAGCTTGTCTCTTGTGTTAGACCTAAAGTGATATTGTGGACCTTTTTATTTAGAGAAAAATAAACATTTCTGGATCCATGTTCACTTATACCAATTAATTTGCAGCTCAATTGGACTGTAATGGCATTTTTTGTATTGTTTATTACTTTTATATTACGATCATCATATGTGCAATAACACATATAAAAACAAATTTGAGTAATGCATTTTCAATTTCATTTCGCAACTTATAAAGGGTTCAAATTAATATGTAACTTGCATATTAAAACTGTTGGAAATGGCAAAAGTAAATGATAAAATTAAATTTAAATTTTGCACCAAGGTTTGCACATATGGTTTCTAAAAAAAATATGAATATAAAACACAGAAATACATTGACATTTGAAATATTGCGTTGTATATTAAATTTGATGGAATTTTGCAACCTCTACGCTTCCATGGTATTGACATGCAATGGACGCTGAATTCCTACTCCATAGAGCGTATTAGCTCCAGTGCGCATGCGCGGAGACGCAGCTGCGAAAAGGGGGAGGCGAGGGTCAGCTGTGCGCGTGCTGCAGAAAGAGGAACCGTGAGCGTCTCCTTGAGACCTGAGCAACATGTCCAGACTTCTGAACAGAGTCAGTGTGCATTTAACAAGAGATCCGAACTTCTGCAGGAAGTTTGGGGCAACCAGGGTGCTGAGTTTAAGCTGCACACTGAGGAAAGAGACTGAGAAGAAAAGGTAATGCAAGAACAAATTAGTTCTGAGTGTGTGTGTGTGTGTGTGTGTGTGTGTGTGTGTGTGTGTGTGTCTTGAAAGGTGAATGGGGTATTTAAAAAGTGTCAAAGTGTTTGAAAGTGGTGCTATTAAATTATGAGTCTGATGATGATGATGATTATTATTATTATTGATTATGATTATTATTATTAATAGTGATAAATAATTATCTGTCCAAACTTCCAGCATTATTGTCACTTCCTTTCATGCAAATATTCACAAATATACTGATTTGTCTGTTTGTCGTGTTCTACGCATCAGCACTGTCGAGTCGACTTAAATAAAAAAATAAAATGTAAATATTTTGTGTATTTTCACTTGTTGCAATTAATTGTGCATGATGTTAAACAAATTTCTTCCCCTGTACAAGCAAGTTAAGGGCCATGCTCAAGGGCCCAAGCCGAAGACTGGAAGCTTGGCAGTACAGCGGCTTAAACCCCCAAACTTCCGATCAGTTGCCCAGAGCTTCAACCACATCTATCATTACTCTCTAATCTGTGCTATAGAATCAATTCGGCGTCATCTTTTTAATCTAAATTGGGTAACCGACAGATAATAAATATCTCACTCAAGCCTGTATGATCAATACAATATAATCTGGACTGTACAATCAATACATCAGTATATACAATAAAATAATCCATTATATCATCCATGGGTATGTGCATGGTTTCGCTCTCAAGGAAGATCGTGCACACAAGAATGAAAGACAAGATCAAAATAACTGGCTTTGTCATCATCATCATCATCATCATCATTATGTTTGTTAATTTAACTTCATCCTGGAACTGTTTGTATACACTCCGGATACACAACCATCTACACACACTAACAATAATTCATCTCTAGAAGCAGTGTAAGTGAATTCACTTTAGCATGTTTTTGGGAAAAGGGAGGAAACCGGAAAACCCAGAGGAAAACACCATAGACACTTAAAAGAGAACATGAATTAAAAACTAGCCCTGAGATCTAAATGCTGTTCACCTCAAACCTCTGACTTGAGTTCAGGATCCAATCAGCGCATCTGATCCACCGTGGCATCAAAGTTTCTGTTTTGCTTTATAACATTCTCAGACTTTTTCTCTTTCTCAGCGATGGAGATGTAGGAGCTCTGGGGAAGAGGCTGAAGGAGACAGCCGAGACTCTAATCATCGGAGGAGGATGTGTCGGTGTAAGTGTGGCCTACCACCTGGCCAAAGCCGGACAGAAGGATGTGGTGCTTCTGGAGAAGTCCGAGCTGACTGCTGGATCCACATGGCACGCTGTAGGTCATGCAAAGGGTTTAATTCTGTAAAACTCTGCACGCGTTTGTGCGTTTCACTGTTTAGTGTTTGCATTTTGCTTAATTATGTTAAGGAAACCTTTAAATGAGACACTGGACCTGACAAACATATTCAGCAGCTGTAAGTGTTTTTTTTATTGTTATTTAATGAATATTGTAAAATAGATTTAAATAAATCTAAAATACACTTGATTGAATTATAATTCCAGGATTTTGTAATTATTTACATTTTCATTTAAATATTACATCACAATTCTCACTGTAGTCCTCGTAGCCCCGCCCCTTCCCTGAGAAACTTGTGTTGCCAGGTTTGTATTTGCAAACCTCAACCTGATTGGCTTGTATAAAGTTTGGTGCATATATTTAATAATATGATTTATGATTCATATAATCTATTCAGATGTGCAAAAGTACAAACTGTAATGAGGTATAACACAAAAAAAAAACACATTATGAAGTTTAATAGCTTGAGGGAAGAAGCTCCTCCTGAACCTTACATATTTGGCCATTAGACAGCAGACATCAGAATGTTTTCTATAGCCCCAGTATACACAGTATTCAGGAATACTGGTAAAAGCCTGGATTTCCTTAGCTGCTGAAGATGATAGAGCCTCAATTTAGGTGAGATTGTGTGTGAAAAGACCATGTCAGGTTCTCAAAGATGTGTCCTCCAAGATATTTAAAGCAAAGCCCACCAAGCATGGGTGACGGTACTGACGTTGATGTTGATAATCATTGGCGTTTCTGTTTGCAGGCCGGTCTGACGACGTACTATCACCCCGGGATCAACCTAAAGAAGATTCATTACCACAGCATTAAGCTGTACGAGCAGCTCGAGGCAGAGACAGGCCAGGTGAGACATTAAAGAGCAGCGTCTGAATGACAGGAAGTGTATCCAAAGCTTATAAAGCAAACAAAAAAGTTTATTGTTTTTTTTTAAGGTTCATAGTTTTCTGACTTTTGCAGACCAAAAATGTGCTACCTGGCTTCATGGTGAGGGCACAAACATGACCTGCTGAGACACTTTTCCAGAAAAGCATAATGTGATTTGTCCCTTTCGGTGGGAATTTAAATACACACTGTTTTTTAATGCTGTGAAACTCACAATACATTATTAGCTTCCACCTTTTATCCCAATCCTGAATCCCAAACCATGGGATTGTGGGCATCACACTGACTAGCTAATACATTTGGAATTAGCATTTGTTCACCCAAAGAACCAAAACCATGTTTGTTGTTCTCAAAATAAACAATTTTCCATTTTACAGTGAAACATTTTTTATTTTTTTTTTGTTGGACCAGATGTTCTTCATGAAGGCAAATGTTCATTCAGTCAGTGGTCCTTGTTATAATGCATGACCTGGCAGTAAATAGGAAATTTTGTTTCAGGCAGTCGGCTTTCATCAACCAGGAAGTGTGAGGATCGCCTCGACTTCAGCCCGAGTGGACGAGATGAAGTACCAGATGACCCGAACTCACTGGCATCCAACGCCACAGTTCCTCATCGAACCCGAGAAGGTCCACGAGCTCTTCCCTCTTCTCAACATAGACAAGGTGAGAGGAAACCAAACACAACTTCATTCTATCTTAAGGTTGGGATTTAGGACAAGGTGACTACTCATGAACTGTGAGCGTTTCTGCAAAGTTCATGCAGCTATTTTAGCAGACTGTTTCTATTAATTACAATCCAAATCCATCCTGAAAGTTCTTGAGTTGCTCAGTAGCTTCATGGATCTTTAGGCTGTTGATGTGGAACCATCCCCAGCTGCACAGAGCAGATCCTTTTCTCCAAGTAAACGATTTTCTACCATGTGTATTAAATCTTATTTTTATTTTTTTGAAAGAAATCCGCACCAACATGTGGATCGAACAAAGTTTTTTTTTCTAGTAAAAACAAAACCCTTTTCCCTGGTTGAGTGTTGTGTACGTTTTTGGGGAAGTGGTGGCTCAGTGGATAAGATGTTGGATTTCTGATCGCTAAACTGTTTCTGGAGCGCGTTCTCTCAGCACCGCTGCCGCTACGCGAATACGATGCATCACAACACTACGGAGAGTGAGGCGTGTCCTGAGAGTCACGTAGAATACAGATTGACATGGCAGAGGTAGAGCTGCATCTTCCTGAAGACAGAACAAAAAAAGGCTTTAATCCATTTCATCTTATTACATCTTTTTTGTGAAGTGGCCCTGCGTCAGAAGTCAGAAGGCACTTAAGTAAAGTTTGATTATTTGCTGTCTGTCTGAAACAAAGAATTGGGCAGCTGCTTTATGTGTAGCTTTAATGTATCCTATTGTTGGCTTGCAATGAAAGGCGAATTATGGAGATGTGAAATTTTAGTACTAGACCATCGCTCTGCTTGCTTGTCCGAGTTGCACGTACGAGTTGAAGACAAGGAAAAAAAACTGTGGGGAAAAAAATTTACGCAGTATTAAATGCTTGTCTATTCATTTATATATCAGTGTCCTCTTATTTCTTTAGGTATTAGCAGGTTTGTACACGCCTGGTGATGGACACATCGACCCGTACTCTCTCACCATGGCTCTCGCAGCCGGAGCTCGGATGTATGGTGCTCAGATCTACAGCCCCGCGCCTGTTACGGGTCTCGTCCCCACCCCTGATGGAAAATGGGATGTCCAGACGCCTCATGGGACCATCCGCGCTAACCGCATCGTCAACGCTACAGGTAAGTACTGCAGCCTAATAACCCTGCTCCGAAAATCAACATCACAGTGTTCACTCATTTAGAATTCATTTCTCACAATTATGCGATTGTTTAAAATCTTGCATTATTATTATTATCATTATTATTATTAATATAGGTAAGGGTTATTTTGTATGGACTCCTTGTGTGACCTCACTCGCATGGTGTGTATTTGCGCATTGGCATAACAAACTCGCCACTGCTGTTTTCACATTTTGTTTTCGCTGCTTTTGCTTCCCTCATACTCTGGTTTTTATTTTTAAGTCTCCCTGACGAGAGTCGACTTGTTTCACACAGGCCCAATTCAGGCTTCATGTTTCCGCCTTCCCCTTCAGCCAATCAGGTGTTGCCAGTCAGGCAGGCCAATAGTTGTGATGCAAAAAGAATTGGGAACGCCAGTGTGTAGCTCTGTTCTGTTTATTTTGGCTAGCTCATATTAAGTGAGCTCGGTGAAAAATAATCAGCTAAAAAAATATTTTCGAATGGGTCGAGCACGACCTAGTTTTTTTACTCAGTGGGCATAAATGTGCTTTTCCTTTACTTCCCTTCCATGTAACGTTGACTTCTTGAGTCTCCACGTGTTCCTCCCTCGCTTTGCTCGCTAATTTCAGACCTGAAACCTAAAACAAGAGAAAGCACATCGCTACGTTTGCTGGACTTGTTAGACGTTAAAGGTCAGGGTCTGTGTTACGTTTCTGTTTGAGATCCTGTTCACGTCACGCTGTTTGCACACTGTGCAGAATTTGTGTGAATTGGCTTTGCTTGTTAGGAGAAATAAGTTCAAATCTTCTTTCTTTTTGACTTGCGTACTGATCACAGGTTTAAAGAGTAGCTGAAAATCATACTTCAGTAAAGGTATAGAAACTTTACTGCAAAACTTGACTATGACTCGAATAAAAGTCTTCGAGTATCTGATTTGAATGGTACTTGAGTATTTGTCTCATATTGAACGTAGGCTCAAAGATGCACTAATCCTTGACACCGAGACACACGTAAGTGAAAAGATATAAACGGTCTTTTTGTGAGTTTTTTTTTCCAAATATACAAATCAAATTCTACACCTCAACACTGCATTAACCATCAATTCAACAGCTTCTTGAACATGCCAGAATATAACAAACAAGTCGGGCAAAAAATAAAGACCAATTATTAAAGCAATGTACAAATAACGAAGTACATTTACTGAAATTTCTGTATACCACTGACATGCTCATGTACTTACAGGCTTACTGTAGGTACTGACTGAATTTCTAGACTTTTCTTGCCTAATAACTGACACGCTACTCGCAAAGTGTGAGAGATAGTAAGAGAGAGAGAGAGCGAGAGAGAGAGAGAGAGAGAGAGAGAGAGAGAGAACATAGGCGTCAACAATGCAGGAGGTTACCTCAGGATACTTTGGACTATTACATAACCAGAGATTATTGTATAGCCAGAGGCACAATTTATTTTTAAGAGCCTAAATGGCCATTGTTAAAAGATTCAACCATTACCTCATGTCCTCAAAGCATTTCTTTGCTGAAAACAAAAACTTTGAGTGACAGCGTAGTTCCAGAGATTCTTTACTAATCCCAGCAGGACCTTTTCAGACTCACAATCTGGTCCACAAACTTCTACATTGCAAATGAGAACAAAGAAAAGAGATAATAAAGGTGGGATTTATATATATATATATATTCACACTGTTAAAGGGTTGGATTCTTATGCTGACCATAGCCAAAGTTTCAGAAAACTATTTGGATGCGGGTATCACCAAGTATTTTTGTGCCAAATATGTGTTTTGGTGTCCATCTGGGAAAATTCCTCCTTCCCAATAAAAACACTGGTTAGTCTAAAGAGTACGTTCAGTGACGGACTCATACAACCAGGATGCACCACGGAGCACCACAGAAGATCATTTCGACTTGTGGCCATCAAACTAGTTATCTCCTCGCTCTGTGTTAAATGGCTGCTCCGTGATGTGGATGTCGGCGTATAGCTACGGGAAAATTCCTCCTTCCCAATAAAAACACTGGTTAGTCTGAGGAGTACGTTCAGTGACGGACTCATACAACCAGGATGCACCACGGAGCACCACAGAAGATCATTTCGACTTGTGGCCATCAAACTAGTTATCTCCTCGCTCTGTGTTAAATGGCTGCTCCGTGATGTGGATGTCGGCGTATAGCTACATATAGATATAGATTTTCATACCATGCTTATATGATATTATGTTTAGCAATTATGTGTGATAAATTTAGTACAATAATAATAATTGTTACATGTGTAATAACTAACAATGACTTTGTTTTACTGCTGCTACACATTTTATTTCACTTCATATAGCTAAATATATATAATTTAATATTTATTTATATCATATATATATAACTTTATACATATATTTTATTTTATACTACTTTGATCTTTAAAAAAATGTTTCTATGAGTAACTGCAACCCAACAATTTCCCAATGTTCTCAATAAAGTATTTGGATTCTGATTCTTTTGGGTTTGTATACGTTTTGGAAAGTTTATTTTTTCCGAGTACGGCCCTTCATGACGTCATTCCCCTTCTCCTGGAAGAACGCACTTACAGAAACTAGTGTGAGAACAAGAGCACGCTTCATCACCGTGCTTCATTTGGTTATAAAAGTCGAAGAATCCCCCTAAATAAGTGTGGTTTTGGATCCTGGCGAAGGAAAACCCTGTTTGAGGTTCCACGCCTCCAGGATCTTAGCTGTTTATGGAAAGAAAGCACAAAGCTATATTTCTTTTTAGAAGTCTGATAAAACTCCAGACTCTTTGGAGATATGAAGGAACTTTCAAGGTACTCAAGATTAACATGAGATTGGCCGAAACTGGGTGTGTTTTGTCCCCTTTAAGTTTATTATTGATTATTGATTTTTAAATGAAATGCCTTATAATGCTTAGCTGCTTATGATCTCATTGGTCTCCAGGTTTCTGGGCACGGGAACTTGGTCAGCTGGTTGGTCTGGAACATCCCACGATCCCTGTCCATCACCAGTATGTGGTAACGGCAACCGTTCCCGAGGTGAAGGTCTTGAAAAAGGAGTTGCCCGTGATCCGTGATCTGGAGGGTTCATACTATTTGCGTCAGGAGAGAGACGGCCTGCTGTTCGGCCCCTACGAAAGGGAGGAGAAGATGGTGCTGCAGGATTCATGGGTCAGAGATGGAGTGCCTCCAGGTACAATGTGACTATCAATTGTGGTGTTTGATGTTATATTTTATAATGCCTCAGATTGAGAGACCTCGAATCTGTACTGAACACGGTTTAGAAATTCAAAGTGGTTCAATTTTTCTAGATTTTTTTAATTCACAATTTTTATCTTAGGGTTTGGTAAGGAGCTGTTCGAATCGGACCTGGACCGTATCATGGAACACGTGGAAATGGCCATGGAGATGGTTCCTGTTCTAAAGCATGCCGACATCATTAACATCGTGTCTGGACCAATTACGTACACTCCAGACCTTCTGCCCATGGTAGGACCACACCAGGGACTCCGCAACTACTGGACCGCCATTGGCTTTGGGTAAAAAAACAACAACAACAACAACAACAAGCACCATGTTGCAATGAAAAGTGTCTAAAATGTGTACAACAATACAGTGCTGCTGAATACTGACGTCTGATTGCTCAGATGATGATGATTGATTGTCAGGCACAGTGTCTTTAACAGAAGTTGTAGAGGCGAGAATATCTCCGGTTTATATCAACACATTTATTATTTCTATGGGAATTCTTTTTTTTATACGAGAGATGATTTAGGCACCAATTTTCAGGATACACTCAGTTTTCTGAGTCTTTTTGGAGATGCTTCAGGATGTCCTGTTATTGGAAATTGGCCTGTTATTGTTAATTTTCAAGGTCAAATTGTATCTCAGAACCTTTGACAAAGCAAAAAAACGAGGGGAGTTCAAGCAAACCAAGACTTTTGAGTTTATAAAAAAAAAAGAACACATTTCAAGGAGTGGAAACACGATGTTCCATGCACGCTCTAACACTGTTGTCTGCAGTCTTGATAAACAGTCGTTGGACAGTCGCGCCACACACACAAGCCACGTATTACCGCGTGTAGTACCGCCACGCTAGTATCCATTTTTATACCTGTAATTTTAAAAGTACCTGTTTGACTTGAACGCCCTTCGTAAATGTGTTTCTAAATAACCAAATGTTATTTTTGGGAAAAGCTATGGCATCATTCATGCGGGTGGAGTGGGAAAGTTCCTGAGTGATTGGATCTTGAGAGGTGAGCCCGCTTATGATCTGATTGAATGCGACCCGAACCGTTATGGCAAGTGGACCACTGTGCCATTCCTGTGTGCCAAAGCCAGAGAGTCATATGGGTTTAACAATGTGGGTAAGTTTAAATAAAAGCAAAAACATTCACAAGGACAAACCTATACCAGGGTTCCTACGCATTTTGGGAAAATATGAAAAAGTATGGAGTTTGAATTTAATGTGTTACTTTGGGGTGGGGGGGTGGGGGGTATGTGGAACACTGAGTATTGAAAAATATGAGTGTTTTAATTCTACTGCCTTGTTCGGTTAAGAATTTGTTCAAATATCTAAAAAAAACCCCACAAATCCGGATAAATAAAAAAATGGCCTTTTTGTCTAAAAACGCTTCACGTCCACACTTTCGTTTTCAATCGTTTTTCCCAAAATATGCTCATCCACACTGAAACGTATGAAAATGATCACGTGCCTGTGTTGCACAAGAGCAAAAGCACGCGTCGACCCGCGTCATTTTCAAACGCCGGTTATTTACGGGTTATTACGCCGTTTATATACGGTTTATTACTAAACTATAATATAGTCTATTACAAAGACTAAAAATCCTTTATCGTTTTTGAAAGCCTCTGTTTTCACACACAGTTCACACTGCGATACGAAAACGCTGTTTTAAATTGATCCACTTTCGAGAAGGTTTTCAAAAAGCTATATTTTCGTTGTTCTTCGTGTGGATTGAACCAAAACCGTATTAGTGTGGACATTTTTAAAAAGGTGTTTCGTCTTCAAGTTAGGAGCAGAGTCTCATCATTAGAGCGGATCTGCACAGCTCTGATTGGTTGTTACGTTGTAAGGCAGCAGTTGTCATGACAGTACAGTGTCCCTGAGCTTGTGACTAAACACACAAGATTCAGACTCTGACATACATCAGAGATTGTAACGTAAAGCATGTAATAGTTAAAATTTAAAATCAGATGTTAAATCTGGTCTTAAAAATCTTTAGGGAATTCTGCATATTTATGTCTGGAATTTTGAAATGAAAAATGTGTAGAAACCCTGCTATACATCGCAGTGTGGTAGATTTCGCTTAGCATTAATTGCAGGTGTATGATGGATTTCTCTTACTCTCTCTATTGGTCAGTGGGGTATCCTAAAGAGGAGCGCTTTGCTGGTCGGCCCACCAGCAGAGTCAGTGGACTTTACGAGCAGCTGAAGGAAAAATGCTCCATGGGCTTCCATGCAGGCTGGGAGCAACCACATTACTTCTACAAGCCAGGAGATGACGTGGGCTATAAGTATAACCGCCACCCTAACACATGAACAGGAACTACAGCAATGTCTCGATGTTTGGAAGTACAATTTCCTCCTACTATCTCAGTTTTCTCTTTGGTCCTCCTCAGACCCAGTTTCAGGCGAGCAAACTGGCACGGACCAGTCGGCCGAGAGTGCAGGCTCGTAATGGAGAAAGTGGGCGTTATTGACCTTTCACCATTCGGAAAGTTCACGGTCAAAGGAAAGGATGCGCACAAGCTGCTGGACCGACTGTTCGCCAACACCATGCCGAAGGTAAGCTGCAGAAGATCCCAAGAAAGCGACTTCAGTAACTTTTTATCGCTTTGTCGTTTTTCTGTTTAATTTTAAGAGGAAAATTTTTCATCACACCAACCCATAGGGGTGTAAGAAAATATCGATACACGTGAGCATTGCGATATTTTGTATGGCGATACTTTATTGATTTTAAAAAACGCAATATCAATAAATTCAAAAAAAGTCACAAGATTCATATTTAATTTTTGAGTTTATATCAGATCTGCAGTCTTTTTATCTCTGAAATCAAGAAGTTTTTATTGTCATTTCAACCATATATAGCTGATGCAGTACACAGTAAAATGAGACGACGTTCCTTCAGAACCCTGGTGCTACTTAAAGCAAGAGAGAGTTACATCACACAACATAGAGCTACACACAGAGGAGTAAAATAAGTGTCCTCACTAAATAAAGTGCATCGAGTGCAAATTATAAGGAATTTATAAATAAAAGTAAATAAGACAAATTCAGAAATTAGAAACAATTATGTTCTGTGAACTGAATGTTGTTATGATTTCGGACATCACTTCTGCTGCACAGCTGGGCTTAACGAACATCAGTCACATGCTGACCCCGAGGGGGCGTGTCTACGCTGAGGTCACCATTACCCAAGTTGCACCAGGAGAGTTCCTGCTCATCACTGGCTCAGGGTCTGAATTGCACGATCTGAGGTTGGTCTCTCACAAGCACTTTCTACTTTCAATGTTTGATTGGAAATTTTGCGGAAATTCGTGTAAATGTAATGAATTTTCTTTTTTTAATGAGATTTGTGGTCAGTATGGATTTTCACCAAGTGGTTGAGATAAGTATGGAGCTCATCATTCAGAAACAGTTTTTAAAGTACAATTGTGAGCCTTCAGCTTTGTGATAACAGTTTGGAAAAGAAACACGTATGGCTGGGAAAGTCAGGTTTCCGAAATCTCCATCTGATGTGTGAAGGTTGAAGTTTAAGGATTTAGAAAAAGGACTGGGACGTCCAGGGGAAAAAGCATTTATTTCTGTTACACAGTAGTATTAACTTTATGTATTTTATATAGTAGATATGAACTGAATGTAAAATTATTCTAAAGTGTTTCCTGTTACTGCACCTAAAACAGTCATTGACGTTACATAGACTCCAAAACACTTCTAACTTTATTGTGACACACACACACACACACACACACACACACACACACACACACACACACACACACAGAGTCGTACAAACCACCAAAAGACTTTGTGGTTATAAAAAGTTAACGTTTCACCCTGAGACTATTTTGGACCTCTGTACTGGTACCACTTGTAACAGACAAATCTTGGACAACGTTCTAAACATGCAATTGGATATTTTTATGAACCTAATCTGCCCTCTTGTGGTCAAATTTACACATTTCTTTTTTTTTTTTTTTACAATTTGCATAAACCATGTATAGAAACCACGTTGTGGGACTTTTACCACCATGTAAAACACAGTAATGCAGTCCATTTACACCTATTAGCTCTTTGTGAATAATTTAAAAGCAAGCTAATGTTAGCTAACAGAAGTTAGCTAGGTAACTTGCTAAAAACAAACTAACAAACAAACAAAAAAAACAACGAAAAACTTCTTAGCTAACTTAAATTATATTCATATACACACTTTATGTAATTAAGTTAATTATTAATAATAATTAATTATGGGTTCGATATCACGGCTAACTTGACTGACTGATTAGCTAATGTAAGCTTTTAGCCTCTGTGCTTGGTATTAAAATAGATTCAACCTGTAGTGACTAGCAGCATTACTTTAAAAAATAGTGTCAGGACACTTTAACGTATGTTTTATGCAAATAGCTAGCGTTATTTTATATACATCTCACTCTCAAGTCACTCTTTAGGTTTCTTGGCACACTATCGTTGCTGTTAAAGCTAACTTGATGGACTAATTAGCTAATATTTGAGGCTAATACACAGTTCAAGATGGCGCCACCTGAGGGGCAGCCTGTTGCAGCAGCTCTGTTTTTCTGCTTAATATTTCAACATTTTTCTTTGCTGCTGTAACATAGAAATCTTACCATATCTGAACTTATTTAATACATTTTTCCAATCTTGGTACTAGCATGCTGTAGCAATTAGCCTCATGAGTCTTGTCATTAAATTTGACATGAACAATATTTGCCCAGTAGAAATCATGTTCATGTCTGTTTTGCTTTTTAGGAATTTTGTACAAACATGCTTCAATATGTAATATGTTCGAGAATCATATGAATGGTGCGTGGCATTAAAGGACGTCTTTCTACCCCCTTGTCACCAGATGGATCGAGAGAGAAGCAACTGATGGTGATTATGATGTAAACATCTCTAATGTGACTGATGAGATCGGAGTGCTGGGAATCGCAGGTCCGAACGCTCGCAAAGTCCTGCAGAAACTCACCAACGAAGACATGAGTGACGCCGCCTTTAAATTCCTTCACTGCAAACACATTCATCTGGCTGGAGTCCCATTGAGGGCCATACGGATATCATATACAGGCAGGGGGCAGTATTTATGATGCATGTATTTTAGATACATATTTCAAATATTAAATAGGATTTGTATTTGAGAGGGTAGATGAAAATGGCTTCATATTTTGTATCAAAATACTTTAGTGTCTTGTATTTTTGTAGTTTTAAAATACTGTAAAATACGTTGTAGGAAATTCTACATGATGACATCATAAAAATACAGCCTCTGATTGGCGCCTGCGAAGCATCTTTATTATTATGCAATGATGTGTGTGTAAACATTTGCTTGTGTGTTTTTTAAGGCGAGTTGGGTTGGGAGCTGTATGTGGACATGCCAAAGCTGGCAGAAGTATACCAGGCCATCATGGAGGCTGGAAAAGAAGAGGGAATCGATAACTTTGGCACTTATGCAATGGGTTCCCTCAGGCTGGAAAAGGGCTTCCGAGGCTGGGGCGCTGAGGTCTCACTCTCACACACAAACACACACACACACACACGTGTACATCTATATATACACATAATATGTGTAGAGTGGAATATAAAGACCTCACAAATGTGTAGTTCAATATCCAATCAATCAGAAAAGTATTATTTTAATCTATCTTTGGGATGTGTGTATGTGTGTGTGTGTGTGTGTGTGTGTGTGTGTGTGTGTGTGTGTGTGTGTGTGTAGATGAACTCTGACACAAATCCCCTCGAGGCTGGTCTGGATTACTTCATCAAACTCAACAAGGTAGCTAAATACTATTAAATATGAAATGTTTTGATCAGCGCATCTGCATCCGCTGTAGGTCTAGTAAGACCTAAATCATCGCTGTGTGTGTTTGTGTTTGTGTTTGTGTTTATGTGTACACACACCAGACTGCAGATTTTATTGGTAAAACAGCCTTAAAGGAAATCAAGGCTCAGGGACTAACAAGGAAGTTAGCGTATCTCACTGTGAATACGGACGACGTAGACCCCGAGGGCAACGAGACCATATGGCACAACGGAAAGGTAAAATACAACAATCACCTGAGTGTGTTCGAGTGGAATATTTGTGAACAGCTGATTAAATGTTGGTTGTTTGTAGCAACACCATATTTTTCCTTTCTCTTGTGCGCTCTGTCTAGGTGGTCGGAAACACGACCTCCGGAGCGTACAGCTACTCGATTCAGCAGAGCCTGGCCTTTGGTTACCTCCCTGTAGACTTGGCCATCGTTGGTCAGAAGGTCGAGGTGGAGCTCCTGGGCAGGAAATATCCAGCCACGGTGATCCAGGAGCCGCTGGTGCACACCGAGCCCACCAGAACACGTCTGCAGAAGAAGAAGAGCACAGCGTGAAGTGGGAATGCTCATTTGGAGAGAAAATTCTATTCAGTCATGGCACTGAATCCTGCAGTGAACTCAACAAACAACAGAGTTGGAAAATAAAACCTGAACGTGGCTTTGAAATAAAAATAAAAAAAATGTCTTGTTGAAAAAAGGAACAATATCATGTCTTAAAAATGACTACTTTTGGGCCATTGGTAAAAAAAAAAAAAAAAATGTAAATAATATTAAATTAAAATAAAATTTCATAATAAAAAAAGCAAACCATCTTTTCATCTGCTTTTTTCTTAATTAAAATAATGATTACATCAATAATATTAACTTACAATCATGTTATTAGGCTTTTTTTGTACTAGGTATTGTGTGAGAGTACATTAATAACATAGACCCACAATGATTTATTCTATAATATGAAATATGTTGTAAAAACAGGTTTTATTTTTTATTTTTTATTTTTTATTTTTTTAACTAGGCATTGTGGTGAAAAAAAAGGATTCTGGATTTCCGGAATCATTTGTCAGGATTAAGTTGCTATATTAAAATAATATAATATATAATATAATATGTTAGATACATGAAAAAATCTATTAAAACCACTAAGAAACTCAGGAGTTATTACATGCTGAACAATCTAAAGGTTTAACCTTTAACCTCACAGATTTTGGTTTAGGCTCTTTAATCAAGACAACTGAGTGATTTCTTTATTTCAACAGAAAGCCAGTGACATTTTGTCCACGATGTTCAGTAAGAAGACCATTGGACAATTTAATAACATCCTGGCAAATGACAAAATACAAAGCAGCAAAGATTTGAGGATCTGATTATCACCTTTATCTTATGAAGCTTTTTTGCTGTATGTTGGATTTGTAAACCGTTTGGTTTTTTAGACTCTAAATCGGTATTGTTTACATAAGAAATGTATATCTAAGAAATCATTATTTCAGTGTTAAATGTAAATTCATTTGCTGTCTGCTTATTCTGGTATTTCAGCAAAATGTTGGTGTCTATAACATACTGACCTCTTTTTTTTTTTTTTTTGGTTGTCATTGTTATGACTGGTGAAATGTTTTCCTGCTAATGTGAATACTTTTTATTTTTTATTTTCTGTTCACGGACCTTAAAATAATCATTAATAAACGTTGTGAGTCAAATCCCAAACTTGGTCTCTCGTAAGGTCAGATCTCAAGTGAAAATCTCAAAATCTCAAATTGCTAAATCCAGGTTTAAATAGGGGTCTAATCGATTAGAAGGTAATGATCCCACTATTCAAACCAGGTGGTCTGGGATAAATGTGGCCAAATCGGTTTTCTCCCACTCCTAGGGTCTCCTAGTCTAAGTGAAGGAAATTGTTTATATATCCGAAGGCATCCTGTACAATTGTGTGCCTTTAAATCTGTGGTCACAGTTTGGGAAGAAACCACATACAGGTGGAAAAAGCAGGACTTAAAATGTACATAGAGAAGAAAAGTAATAGTTATGCAGAACAAGTGTAATGTATAAATATATAAGGTGATATTTTTATTTTTAAAAGTGGATTATAGTGATTTTTTAAATTTCACTCAGGTTTAGCTTCATGAACCAATAAGATTGATCTAAAACATCCATTATTATTTACTAGCTATTATTTTAAAGAATGGTGGTGCTTCCAAATACTCACTCATCAGCTGATATAATATAACTTAAATAAACCGTAAACTTCGAGGTGGGAACAAGGAGTTTAACTCATAACTCCACTGTTAATAATGATCTCATACCAGCAAGCTATAAGTGTGTGTGTGTGTGTGTGTGTGTGTGTAAGTGTGTGTGTGTGTGTGTGTGTGTTTTTCCTACGTCTGACTAGTCATGAACACAGCCTGGGTGTGCAGTCATGCAGCTCGTTAATAACCAGATAATACAGCTGTAATCCTTCTCTATCTGGGATCATTTATGTGCATATTATGGTTGCAGGCAGTCAGTGTTTGGTAAAGAGCTTTCAAAAAGTTGAAAGGGAAAACCCTCATCATCCTCTCATGTCTTTCTCTCCATGTCACTCTTTCAATTTCCTGCACTTTAATGAGTTGAGGTGTAGGAATGGACGTGACACACTTATGTCACGACTATGGAGATTGCTCTCTCTCTTTCTCTCTCTCTCTCTCTCTCTCTCTCTCTCTCTCTCTCTCTCACACACACACACACACACACACACACACACACACACACACACACACACACACACACACACAGGGATTTTATTCACTCATTCATCTCTCTCTTTCTTCCTCTCAAAAATGTTCCTATATATCATAATTGATCATTGTTCTATTGTACCTATCCCACTTTTTCTAAAAGCATAATAAGGATCAATTGCCTTTTTATCCATTTATAGTTACCCTAAATATACTTTCAAACAAATTAGTTTCTGTTATCGTTGTATTATTATGGCTGGTTATGATTACGATGGCTGATTTCTCTTGCCGTTCATTTGTTAAATTCATTTTATGTCGAGAAAAAAAAAAAGCACTGGAGAATCCTTTCAAATAGCAACGCAGCCAATATTGTTGCTATAGAAACGATAATCTATGACAAAATATTATGGCCAGTGAGAATGGGTAAAAAATCCACACGTGATTTCAAGAAATACGAAATTTAACAATTACTTCCACAAGAAAACAAACAGAACAAGTTTCAATTCAAGTTTCGGAGCGCTTTTTATAGTGGACATTGTTTTAAAGCAGCTTTACAAAATCTAAAAATTCTAGCACAAAATTACTTATTATAAGTGAATTATGTGTATATTTTCTTCTCATGTGCAAACCTGGGGAGACTGTGGCAAGAAAAAATCTTAGATAGTATGAGGATGAAACCTTAGGAGGAACCAGACTCTAAGGAGAACCCATGCTCATCTGGGTGACACCATGAGTGTGCTTAGAAACCATAAGATATTAAGGTCAGATATAGGTGAGGTGAGAAGGCCTTGGGTGCAGTCAAAATTCACATTCATTTTGTTCAATAGGGTGGAAGCCCTACAGCAGGAGATCTTCCACTCTAAATCCATGAAAAGCAGACCTTCAGGGAGCTGGATTTGTGCACAGGGATTTGTGTGTCATGTTGGAGCAGGTTTGGTTCTTTCAATTTAAGTGAAGGGAGATATCTAGTACAAATTGTGTTCCTCCAAATCTTTGGTATGGATGGAAAAATCAGGTGGTCCAGTTCTATACATAAAAAAAGCAAAATGTGGATTATTATATTTGCGGTGAGCTTGAGTTCTTATAAAATCATGGAATTGACCTAAAACAGCTTTTAATATTGTTATTGGTTTATACAAATGCTGGAGCTTCCAAATTCATCCCCGGGGCATTATCTGATCTTGAAAAAAAAAAAAAAAAAAGATGCCCTATATTATTCTTCTGTCAATTACTTGATCAACACAATTATTCTGAACATCCTTGAAGATGAATCATCTGCAGAATAGCGTGCTCTGTGACATTCACACTGTCAGTGCCCAGGCGGGACGTCTAAGTGAGACAGAATTAGCCCCTGGGAAAGGGGGGGAAGGGGGGGGTATATGGAGGGGAAGAGTGTATGCGGAGGGCATCTTTTATTTTCACCATTTTACACATTTTCCTGTTTCACAAAGCGACAGATGAAGGTTTGCTGAAAATAAAGAGTCATAAAAAACCTCACGGTTAGAACAAAGCCGTCTCCTTTTCTTTCTGTGCTAGTGCCAGAGATAAATGGTTTATACCATCACCTAAACCGAGAATGGTTCGACCTACTATTCAGCCAGCCTACCTTGAATGAGTCATCCCGCCTGGCTCTGATTGGTCGGCCTCTCTCCATCCCCGAGGGATCGCCTTACAGAAGGAAGCTGAGGCCCGACTCCATTCACAGAAAACGAGTCTGCGCTCATCCGCCTGCCTCATTCACAGCCAAGGCGCTGTTCTCCTTCTCCTCTGCTCAGCATCATCCTCTCATCAGCATCCCTTCTTTCGTCAGCTCGTCTCCCTTTTTTCTCACGCAGCATCATTTTTTTGGTCTTGTCTCTAGAGAACAGAAAACATGCTGCCTCTCTCTTTCTCTCAACATCTCCCTCTCCCTCTCTCTGTTTTTTCCTTTTTTTTATTCCTAGGCAGGCAGGAAGGCAAGACGTTGGGAGGGACTGCAGTGTGAATGCTGCAGCGGCGAACGCAGAAGATGAAGCTTATGAATGACTGACGCTCTCCTGATGCACACTTCCTGTGGACGGTTTTTACATGAATGGCGTTTTTTTCTCCTCTCTCTCTCTCTCTCTCTCTCTCTCTCTCTCTCTCTCTCTCTCCACCCTGGATTAACGCGGCGGGCTTTCACTCTGCCAGCTGGCTCTCAATGAAGCAGAGAAAAATCGGATCGTCTGATTTATCACGCCGTATATTCGGATACCGGACTCTGATCACTTCTTAGCCTTTCTTTTTTTTTTATCTCGATATGACAATCAATCGTTCCGCAAGACAAGAACGAATCTCTGTCGAATCTTAAAGAGAATTCTAATGATTAAAGGTGATCCCTGTCTAAGGGAATTTTGCGATTGATTTCTGGGATGTGTTTGATTATGTAGTGGAGGACATGGAGACGAACTGTTGAACAAAGAGGGAAGAACGTCTTTGGCTTTTATGCTGTGATTGAGAGAATTTGGTAACCATGGAGAACGCAGTGAGATGTATATATATTATATATATAAGTGCTCTTTAGGATGAGGAACGTCAACAGACGCAAATGAATTTTTCATTTTGGAGGAAAAAAAACGTAGATCAGTCCGCATTTTCATCCAGAAACCAAAATGGTGACTTTTTTTTTTTTCTCAATGAGACACTGCGGTTTGCTCTTAACATGCCTGACGTGAGCTTCTCATGGACGGTTTTAATGGCACACAAGCGCTGAGCTTTGCTTTCACTGTCAGGTGTCTGGAAAATTAGTCGTCATCATGGAGAGCAGCTCAACTTTGCGTCTTGGTCGTGGATGTAGAAATCTAAGCTCTAGCTTTATTTCAATACTATTAGACTTTGTGATTTGAAGAGTTTTTTTGGTCATGATATTCATTTAGGTTGCTTTTATTCTATTTATTTTTGTATTTATTTATCAAATGTATTCATTAGGTTGCAGAAATCTTTTTTTTTATATGAAAAATATATGAGTTCTGATTTCTTATAGTTAAACACATTTATGTTGAATTGAACACACTGAGATTCAACCAGCAAGAACATAAAACCTGTTGTTCTCATTTAGTTTTTTCTCCTCTGATTTTCATTCACTATATTTATTCAGTCTGAATTAAAGTAAGGCATTCCTTTGGACAGTGACAAAATATCGTCATAAGGAAATTTCTGAATCGATCGGTTCTGATGTGCTGCAAGTGGGAGTTTTTTTTTCCTGCAACAGGAAGTGATCTGCGGCGTCGAGTGAGTCTTTTGTTGAGAAGGGTTCTGTCTCTCTCTCTCTCTCTCTCTCTCTCTCTCTCTCTCTCTCTCTCTCTCTCTCTCCCTGCGAGTGAGTCATGCGTGTGCACAGATCTGCCAGGCTGCAGAGCAAGAGAGAGACATCTCCTTCATAAAGCTCTTTTCTCCTCTATCGAACGCCATCGCCGAAGAGGAGCGTCAACTTACTTTCCCTCTATTGTTCCTCCCTGGGTTTTTTTTTTCTCCCATGGATTGTTTGAGTAGTGTGTAAAGGGGGTTCATAGCTTTTTCCAGAGTAGATACTCACCATAGATGCCACCAACATCAACACCAACACTTCCAAGAGCATAACCACTGGAACCAGCGCTAGAGTTCATCACCAGCAAGAAGCGGATTAGAAGGACGAATACGGGCTTACTTGCATCATCTGTGAGGCTTTTTTTTTCTTCGGCTCAGACATGCCAGAGGAGAGGCCGGCGAGCATGGCGTTGCTTGTGCCCGTGCACGCATAGGCATACGGAGCCGGGGGCATGCTGCAGCGCGCCAAGTACAACCGCTTCCGCAATGAGTCGGTGACATCTGTCGACGAGCTGCTGCTCCACGGCCTTCCCATGAACGCCAAGGTGCCCGCTGGCGCCCCGGTGCCTGCTCCGGACCGGCCGTATTCGCCCGCTGTCGAGGCCCCACCCCCCGAAACGGCTGAGGACTCGGGCACTGCCCTGTGCACCCTCATCAACAAGGTGTCCAGTCTTAAATTCACTAACTCGTCTGGCCTGCTGGGCATCAAAGGCCTACCGTCGGCCGTCAAGGACCTGGCTGTGTCCAAACTTCAAGGAGGAGGTGGAGGAGTAGGAGGAGGGGGAGCAGGAGGAGGGTCCACGGGCAGCCCGGCATCTTCCTCCAGCTTCTCGGCAGCCACAGGGGGCATCTCGTGTGCTTCTGCCACCTCTGGCCACCACGAGCCAGGCTCTATGAGCACTGGGAAGAAGGGAAGGATGGAGGAGGCGCAGCCTGGCGCAGAGGACTGGCACGCCGGTAGTGTGGGTGGCAATGGTGGAGAATGCGCAGGCCTGGTGAATAAACCCTCACGAGGATGGCTGCACTCCAGCGACAAGATCGCGGGACCTGGAGTGTCGTACGTTGTAAAGGTATGGCCTCTCAAATGTCTTTCAGCCTTCCCCATAACATTCCTAACGGTCCTGTTTGTCTTTTCTCCCCCTTTTTTTTCCTTATTCTCCATCTCCATACTGCATGAACCTCTTCTGAGCTGCGGAGGGAAAAAAAAAGGCGAACAAACAGCTACAGCTGTGCTCGTTTCTTTTTTGCAGTCGCAGGAAGAGAAGCAATGGCGAGGGATGAAAACAGGCATTAAATAACACAAGCTCGGTTCGGCTAACTACCTTTAGGGAAAAAACAAGCAGTGCGAGTTCAGAATGCTTTTACAAGACTGTGTTGTGTATGCACATCGACATTGTCTTCATTTTTCTATATTCCTATTCATATACTCCAGTGTTCAGAGTCCATCTCAAACTGTCTGTCTCCATGTACTATGAGCTATAGATGCACACTCTCTCTTTCTTTTTTTTCCTCTCTCCCTCTTTTTTTTTTTTATCTGCTGCATATGCACCATACAGGTTCTCCAAGCGACAGGCTATTTTTACCACGCCAGTCAATCTATTCAAACGAACACCAAGTTTATCTCATCAAGCGGAAACGAGATGCAAATAGTGTAACCACGGTGACCAGAGCGAAGGCGGCAGAGCTGCTCTCCTATCACTTACATTCATAAAGCGTTACGTTGGCACCGGTGTAAAGAGTCGAAAGTGACCATTTTAAATAATTTTTATAGACAATGGTCTGAACGATTTTTTTTTTTATTTTTTATTTTTTTTTATATTATTATTCGGAGATCTACCCGAGCACATTTTGAGCAGGGCTTCATTGCTTCATCATGCAATGTGTCATTAGAGAGGCACTGAGGTAAAGGTGACTTCGATATCTACCGGATGATTCATGCCTCATACCCTTGTTCCCTTTTTTTCACTTCTCAGAGTGAATCACCCACAGCTACAGCATCAGCACTGGAGCACTGTAGGCTCAACATGCAGGCAGATGGAGAGAGAAAAAGAAAGAGAGAGAGAGAGAGAGAGAGAGAGAGAGAGAGAAAGAGAGAGAGAGAACGAGAGAGGTATACATAGTGTACAAGAAGAAGGATTCTTTGTACGATGTTGTGCATTTCATTAGGCCTTGATAGTACTTTCCCTTTTCTACATATACATAATTCAGACGTAACGTTTTAAAGGACGGTGCCGCTAAAAATTCTTAATCTTAAAGCTTTTGCTGCAAATTTTGCTCAACATTTTGTTTTTGGATGCCGAGGTGTGTTTATTAACGTGTCGCTATTTGTGTGTTTGGACAAAACACACCGACATGCTCCTGCGATACTTTTGACCTATGACGACGTTTTTTTTCTTTCTTTCTTTTTATTAAACATTTTTGCATCATTGACGATTGTTGCACGAACTGACATGCCCACATAGTTGTTTTGTTTTTTTTAGCCGGAAATTGACGTCATGTACTGTTTACCTGCAAATGTCTAACTGACAGGTTGATTTGATGAATCTTTTATATCCCAATGATTTATTTTTTCAGATTTATTCTTTTTTCACCAAACAGCTGTGTTTCTAAAAACATTTCATGCCAAATGAAATAAAGTAAATTATTATACCAGCTTACAGATTTGCTTATAGAGAATAAATTGATGAAAGACTATGTATTATCATTATCGTAATCATTTTTGAAAGCATTGTGCTATTATACTATGTTGAGATTCAAATCCTTCTTATTTCGAGTTAATTACGTTTACTTAGAAGCAGTTTTGGCCTTAAAAGCCTTAACCTGAGCCGTTTTTGAGCATCCATGGCTCATTAAAGTTCAGTGATGATCAGAATGATTATTGCATTCGTGTTGGCATTATAATCATGGCACGAAAAAAAAACATCCTCAGCAAAAGTGCCATGCACATGCATCATTACTCTTATATCACTGCAGCTATTAATAGATTATTACACAACGTTTTGTCTTACTGTCAATCCTTTTCCAGTTGTTAAAGAGCATCCAGGTTTCCCTTACACTAAAGCACTCACACTGGAGACTCCTTTCATAAAGTTGAAAGAAGCATGTTCTCACAGGAAGGTTTAGCATATGAGGGAATTATATGCTGTACAAGTCCCTGGATATGTTGTTACTATAGCAACCGTCTTCGTGCAGTCAGAAGGGATGAGTCTATAGAAAATGAATCAACACATTCACAAAGTCATACATTATCGACCAATCACCATGAAGCTCAGTGATTCAGATGTTGGACTCCTGATCAGAAGGTGGTGAGTTTAAATCCCACCACCACTAAACTGCCAGGCCGGGGCCCTTAAACAAGGCCCTTAACACTTAAGTGGTAAGTTTTATGAAGGAGATAATTTCTCCTTTTTTTTAAAAAAAATCCCAGCAATAGGAAGCTGGGGTCAGAGCACAGGGTCAGCACAGACGGTTAAGGGCCTTGCAAAAGGGCCCCAAGAGTGGCAGTTTGACAATACCGGGCGGCTCGAACCCCTGAACTTCCAGTCAGTTCCTCGTTCACACAAAGACATGCAGCCGAACTGAATTAAAGGTCTGTCCGAGGAGCCACTGATAACAGTGTAAACGGAGCAGGTGAATCACTCGCTTTGTACAGATTAGAGAAACAGAAGACAGATGATTCATTCATCCGTTCATCCGCCGATGCCGTGAGGGTTTGAGGTTAGCATGAGACAGGTCCAGGTGAGTCACCGCTGTGTTCAGGTGAGTCATGCAGTG
The DNA here is from genome assembly GCA_024362625.1 of Silurus asotus. Classification (NCBI taxonomy): domain Eukaryota; kingdom Metazoa; phylum Chordata; class Actinopteri; order Siluriformes; family Siluridae; genus Silurus; species Silurus asotus. The sequence continues at coordinate 5,999,041 of MU563656.1, forward strand.
GTAAACTGCTGAGCATTAAAGTTAGATGCAAGGAGTGTTGATTAATTACGTGTGACTGAAGAAGAAAAAAAAAACCACACACGTCTGTACACAATGCAGGAGACGCGATCTGTCAGAGATTAAACCTCAGTATGGGCAATAAATAAATAATTATTTTTAGAAATGTTTTAATGAGACACACGGCTATGATTTATTTGTTTATTTGTTACTAACATTAAAAATGTGTGTATATAATTCAGCAATATTTATATGAATATTACTGGTTTGTAATTATTTTTATACATATATATATATATATATATATACATATGCCTTTTCCTGACTTTCGCACATCCGTCTTTACCTGATGCCACATCTCCTTGTTCTTCTGCCTACTTTTCTCATCACTCTGTCGATCCCAATACAGTTTCTCCAACCTCTTTCTCCTTTTGCTCTCCTGCACTTCTTCATTCCACCACAACGCCTTTTGTCTTCCTTTCTGTTTCCAGAAGTCACACCAAGTACCTTTCTCGCTGTCTTCCTTATCACTTCTGCAGTAGTTTCCCAATCATCCAGCACCTTTTCACCACCACCGAGCTCCTGTCTGTCCTCTCTCTTCCCTAAAGTCTTCCTCCTTCATTTTCCACCATATATTTCTTCTTTTAGTCCTCACTCTTCGCTTCTTCTTCTTCACCTCCAAAATCATCCTACAGACCACCATCCAATGCTGTCCAGCTACACTGTCCCCCGCCAACACCTTACAATCTCCAATCACCTTCAGGTTGCTAGGTTCTATCTATCTTGATTTTTCTTTTTCTTTTGGTGCATTTTATGGTGGCAAAATTTTTTTTTTACCTCAGACGACATATCAAGAGTTTTTGGATCTGATGTGAAGGTACATATGAAGCTTTGTATTACTTCTGTGGTGCTTTTGTGTGCTACTCTATTTGGCAAAACAGGAACCTTAAAGTTTTTCTCAGTTGCTTTGGAGCGTTTCTCAGATCAGAAAGGAAATTCTCAAAGCTACATGTTCAACCCCCACATCATTTAGTGCACATCATAAAAGCATTTCTTGTTGCTTCGATCAAATTGCGAACGCTTTGGTACATTAAAATAACTGATTGTTTACAAGTGTCTGCTGTTTCCTACATTATCAGTTGTTTATGTTCATGTTGATCAAAATACATTATACTGGTTTAACCTGAGTAGTTTTAATCCCCAAAACATCTCAGCATCACTTCATTGCATGTCATTGAATGCAAAACGGTTTAATCAGTTTTAAGAATCTGTTATCTAAAATGTCTTATAAACTTTTTTGGGGAAATGTGACTTAAATTGATGAATTGTGCAGATGAATCTTGAATGCGAGTCAACGGCATCAGATCGACCAATGATCAACCAGTTCTCTGTAACAGGTCAAAGGTGAATCTTGTGAACCTTCAAGGACGTGTAATTCTGATGGGAATGAGATGTTCACTGACACAAAAATTTACTTTTGAGAGTTAAACTAAGGATTTTAAGTAAAAGTAGAGGTTTTGGCAAGAAATTTAATATGTTGTGTTGTTTGTACACTTTGTTTTGAGAAATGCACTTACTGCTCTGCAGATACTGAGATTGATTCAAGAAACACTTCAAATCATCTAAAAAACTGTAATAATGATTAATAATTATTCTGTATCAGTCGGAATTCATCTGAGAGGTCAAACCAAACAAGCTGTTCCTAACAGTTATATAATGTTAAAAGTGCTATTCGAGATACGTGTTATTCAACCCACAACCTTGTCTCATCGTCGCAGCAGGCGCACGGCCTAATCAACTCCGATGTGCGATCTGACAAACTGTTCTCAGTGTGTAATCCGCATGTTCTTTCTCACACTGTCTCCTACACTCCTGCTTGCTTTTTGTGTGTATGCTCGAGTGCATGTGTGTGTGTGTGTGTGTGTGTGTGTGTGTCCATGCCAGTGCCTGTGTGTGGGTGAATTTAATTTGTCCAAAGCCTCCTCTACATGTGATTTCACAGTGACTCGTGAGCACCACAAACATGTCCAAAGTTGGTTCACTTTTTTCACTTTTTCACGTTTTTTTTTTTACTTCCAGGTTTCTATCTTTGTCTCTCCTTGTTGCTAAAATGTTTCATTAATTTCCATGAAGTTTCATGAAGTTCACTCCCTAGTTTTTGTCCAATACTGAAAGAATAAAGAGTTGATTGGTCATTCATTGAGCCGTATTTACATAACAGGTATCAATTCATTTTCAGAAATGTAACTCTCAGCTTCCAAAACAAACTTAAAAAGTTTCAGAGAACATTGCAGCAGAGGCAACTTAGAAATGTTTATGTATAAAATGATGAGCTACACTTGAGTGAACTGTAGCAAATACAATTCAATTTAATTCGTTCTTATTTGTAAAGCACTTTAAACAATGGACATTAGCTCAATGAGCGAGACAGTGGCAAATGTGGCAAGAATAAACTCACTGAGATGAGAAAGCATGTGGAAGAAACCTTGAGAGGAACCAGACTCAAAAGGGAACCCATCCTCAATTAGGTGGCACCAAATCTCCATTCATTCAATCAGAAAGGGCCACTGTTTAATTTAATGATAGGTGCTTAAATGCAGAACTGTCCATGTAGACTACGACCCTGAACCATTGAAGCAAGCTGTTGATATTAATTACAGTCCAAATCCAACCTCAGAGTTCTTGAGTTGCAACTGAAGCTGTTGAGGAGGAATCATCTCCATTTGCACAGAGTGGTATCCAGTTGAAGAAAACTAGATCCAGAGGTAGAACGTTAGGAAAAGTCGGGCTGATCCGAAATGGAGGAAAGGACAGAAACACTGGTCACAATTTTCCCAGTTTCCTCTGTCACTGCAGCTCCAGCTCTTTCGAGAGCACACACCTTGATCAATGCGTGCACCAGTTCCTTGTCACCTTCCATCTATGTTTTCCTTTTACTCTATAAGCAAAATAAATAAGAAATAATATCTCTCTGTTTGTCTGTTCTCTTTGCTTAATCGTTCCAGTATTTGGGCTGTATAGAAGTGCTTCGGTCCATGAGATCCCTCGACTTCACCACAAGATCTCAAATAACAAGGTACGACTCCTCCGCCATCAACCCACAAGCATCTCACTTGATCTCCTGTCTCTAACACACTCTTACTAATAACACAGACACTTAAAGCTCTTTTAAAAGACTTTTTAATTTGGGGAAAAATTTTGGTTTTGGTAATCGGCATTAGGGGAAATTTTGCAAAAAAACATGCCCAAAGCTGACTTTAAAATCCTGTTTTTCCACGAATCCACTTCCGTCTTTTCAGATTTGTGAAATGAGAGATAAAGAATGTAACTCCAATTTATTCATGTGTGCATATGAGTCACTTTGTGATGTTGGTTTAGAGAAGGCCAGACTTCTCCCAGCGGCCACTGTTGTTTATCGAACACTGTGTAGGAGAATGGGAGAAAGAGAGAGATAGAGATAGAGAGAGAGAGAGAGAGAGAGAGAGAGAGAGAGAGGGAAAGAGAGAGAAAGAGAGAGAGAAAGAGAGAGAGAAAGAGAGAAAGAGAAAGAGATGGCATGTCACATCCTTTTTTCCACCTGACCTCCTGTTCCCCACTAAAGCTTGCATTCTCACACAATCCCACCCACTCACCCAGCACACACACACACACACACACACACACACACACACACACACACACACACACACACACACACACGTTCATTCAGCACACTTCGAAATAAAGCACTATTTATAGAGTTGCTTTAAAGCCTGAATCAAAGCACAAAATGATAATGAATGTGTCTCTTGTTCTGTATGATTTCAGCAGAGATTAAGGAGGAAATCTTTCCAGGTTCTGAGGGAAAAAAAAGACAGTAAAACAGCAAGTGTGAACTTTATTTAGGTCAAACCAGCAATAATAATAGGACCTAGACTGATTCTGGGTTTAGAAATTTACAGGCTCAGGACAGGCTCAGAAATGTAAAATCGAATCTGCAAGACTTTGCGACGAGACATGGACACCCCAGGGTGTGCGTAAAAACAGACAAATCACGAGAAAACACCAAACAGGTGATCAGTAAGCAAATCCAGTCACATGCCACTACGATTGAAACATTAAAACAATGAGTAAGTGTCTTTATTTTTTAGCATCTCAGTTTGCATTGAGTCCCCGTTTGCTCTTATAATAAGCTCCACTCTTCTATTTTACTAGATTTTCTGAAGATTTGTGTTTACTAGGACAAAAGGTTCTTAGTAAAGTCGAGTAGTGATGTAGGTGAGGAGTCCTTGGTGCAGGTTTTCAATAGGGTTGAGAAGTTCATAGCTCTATATCAGATTTTCTATGCCAACCCATGTAAAGAATATCTTCATAGAGTTGGCTTTGTGCACAGGGGCATTGTCTACTGCAACAGATTTGATCCCTTTGTTTATGTGAAGGAAAGATTTAATAATAACGTATCCACAGAAATCCAATACAACTGTGTGTCCAATGTTGTGCCAGCGGGGAAAAAAAACACATGACTGTCCCAATAATTTTGTGCATACAATGTATTTAAAATACTAATTATTTTCACCAGAATTTGTTGTTAGTACAAAATAATATATATTAAAAAAATAAAAATAATATATATATAATACTTTAAAGCATATTGGTTGTTGTCCAGGGTCCTGAACCTAAAAAGTGTTTTTCTCGTCCTGTGATCAAAAGCCTTCTATGGCCAACAGACATCAGACATCAGACATCAGACTTTGTCTTTATCTCTCTCTCTCTCTCTCTCTCTCTCTCTCTCTCTCTCTCTCTCTCTCTCTCTCTCTCTCTTTCTTTCTTACTCTCTCTCTATCTCTCTATTTATCTTTTGCTCTGTCTCTTTCTCCAGGGAGGCCATCAGTTTGGTTTGTGAGGCAGTACCTGGCACCAGAGGAGCACTGCGCAAGAAAAAGGTAAGTTAAAGAGAGAGAGAGAGAGTGTGTGTGTGTGTGTGTGTGTATGTGTGAGAGAGAGAGAGAGAGAGAGAGAGAGAGAGAGAGAGAGAGAGAGAGCCTGAAGATACCTAAATGAAGAGTGAGACAAGCAGGAATACAGAAATAGAAACAAGACAGACAGAAAGCATCCTTCTAATGTACAAATGACAGGGAACTAAAAGATGGTGGGACTGTAAAGAGAAATGTGGAGTAAAGAGAAAGAGGAAAAAGCAACAAGAAAAAAAATTTTAAAAGAGGGGAAAAAAGGGGGAAGCCAGAGAAAGAGAGAGGGACTATGAGAAAAGGAAAGATGTGGTGTGGTTCAGTGTGTGTGGGTGGACACACAGCCCACGATACCACTGTAAGATCTGTGACTCATTTTGTGCTGAGGATCTGCAGTCGGTTCAGCTAGGCCTGATCGTGTTTGTGTTTGTGTGTGTGTGTGTGTGTGTGTGTGTGTGTGTGTGTGTGTGTGAGTGTGTAGTACACTCTAGTTTATACACCTAATTTAAATGAATGATTTTTTGAAGGCAATTTAATCCAAAGGGTTATGCTAAAATTTGTTTTTAAATGTAAATCATGAAGTTTCGTGCATCGTGATAAATTTGGGAAGGGTAACAGAGCATCCTGGGTAGAATAGCCTTGTCCTCTGTTTAACAGAGCAATCTAGATGATCATGTCACACAAAGACGTTAGTGTTAAATTAGAGATGGTAGATATAAGGAGAAGACAATTAATCTACAGTTTTCAGTGCTACTTAACATCATATTAATGAGAAAACCAGCGTACAGATAGTAAAGATGTTGGTGCAAACACTAGACACGGCTAAAACGGTTAGTTTTCAACGTACAAAATGACAAGCATAATGCTTAGCTGCTATTAGTAGTATTAGAGTAAATCACTAAAGTACATTGCTCTCTTTCGGTAGAGATAAAGTAATGGTTAAATGCCATTGCATCACTCTCAGCAGGAATTTGAGCAGCATTGTGGGTAATGCAGGAAGCAGTTAACAGATATCAGAATAGACAAACATGCACTAGAAAGAAGTTTAAAATGGCGGTGCTAGCATGGTTTTTAGGTCATTGGATCAGAAGGTTACAAGTTTAAATTCCAGCCAGACCAATCTGCCACTGTTTGGCCTTTGTATTAGGAGACACCATGTGCTGAACTGGCTTGCCTGCAGTCTAGACCTTTCACTATTTAAAAACATTTGGTGCATCATGAAACTAAAAAATCCAACAAAGGACACCCAGAACTGCTAAGCAGCTAGAAACCTGTTTCAGACACAATATTCTTTTCTCAAAACTTCTGCAACTGGTCTTCTCGGTTGCTCTTAATGCTCCGTTGTACATCGGGATAAAAAAAGTAAATGTAAATTAAATGTAAAATAATCATATATATTGTATAAATGTGTTAAATGTTTGTCATACTCTGTGGATAAGAGTTTGGATACTTAAAGACTAATGGATTAATTTCATCTTACTTTCTTTATCCTTTTCTCTTCAGCCTCCCTCAAAAGCACTTTCTAGTATTTTGGGGAAAAGTAACCTGCAGTTTGCTGGCATGAGCATCAACCTGAACATCTCAATCAGCAGCTTAAACCTAATGACCCCCGACTCCAAACAGGTACGTAACACACAATCGCATTAATTTAAATGAAACACTTTTCACTATAACACGTCACTATAACAATTAATATACTCGTGATCAAAGCTGCAATGGATCACATTGATGTTTAATTTGTATTTAGAAACACACTTTACCTCTACGGAAATTTATATCTGCAGGATACACACACATTCTTGTGTTTTATTGACAGCAGGAAGTTACATGATGGTCTGAAAATCAATGATTCTCTTTTCTGTGTTCTCGGGTAGATAATAGCCAATCACCATATGCAGTCGATATCCTTTGCCTCCGGTGGAGATCCGGTAAGGAATTAAAACTACTAATTAAATAAATCTTTCCCGTGATTGCAAGTCACTGCAGATTATAATACACACCTACAACACACCTACATGTATATTTAATTGCGAAAAGAGAATCAATATTTAATATTATTGTTTGTTACATCAATTTTTACAGTTTTTTAATGTTTGTCACATTATGCAAATTATATAAAATTTGAAGTACCAATTTCCAATTTGTAATTTCATAATCTGACAAAGTATATAAATATATATAAAGTTTCCTTCACTAATATCAACACCCTCAGTAAAGATGCACATCAATGAGCAAAGAAGGCTGTACACTTTTTCTTTATATTTTTAAGAAAATCACGAAAATACTTTGCTCTCATGGGTGGTATTGGCACCACTATAAATTAATATGTGTTCAAAACGTAACTGGTCGAACGTTCAGAAAGTCACCAATCAGGATCGAGCATGTCCTCTGTTTTGATGGCGTTTGGTGTATCTACTGATCACCAACATACAGTTCAGCATCAGTTCAACATCAAGCAGAACATTTAGAGAGGAATAAATGAAGGAAGAAACTTCAAACGCGAACTCGCCACAACAAGAAGGATTGAAAAGAATCAGTGTTTGAGTCATTAATATCATTCTATTAATAGATCAGGGTGCTGAGAGTCACATTCGAGTCTTTTCACATAAACTGAGTTGATTAAGTATGTGTTTAATGACAAAAATTATAATAGGAGCATTATAGCCGTAATAAATTATAGTATTTTTTAAACCTTTGGTACATTTGAAGGCAAATACTTTTGAATTTTTACTCAAGTGAAAGTTAAAGGGACACTTTACTGTTACTGGAGTCACATTTTACTCGACTGTATCTTTACTTTAACTCAAGTACAGTACATAGTTTGTGTACTTTGTCCATTACTGGTTGTTTTTCCCTAAGTGTTTGTCTGCTGTGCTCTGTTTTAAGGACACGACTGATTTTGTTGCTTATGTAGCAAAAGATCCAGTTAATCGCAGAGGTAAGATTTGTCCTTTTTTATGCTTTACTATCTAATCTATCTCAATAATCTTCTTCCTGAGAATACTTGTATGAGTTCACCCATCGCTTTGTGACTATACCAAATGTTTAAAGTGCTAAACGAACCAGTACTTGATGGAGATTTTATTGGAAACAGCGCATGAGTAAAAAAAATCACAAATCGTGCTTGTGCACACGAGGGATTTGACCTCTTTACAGCCTGTAACGCTGCATTGTGGAGCAGAAGGCTATCGATTGATTCTGTGTAGCTGTATTTAGCTTTGTAGGGGGAAAAAAATCAATTTATGCTGCATACCGTGTCTTTTTTTCCCCCTCTTTTTCCTGTGTGCCTGACCTCTGGGCCGAGCTTAAAACGATCCTCTATACTATAGAAAGTATTTCTGATGACGTCATGGAGAAAGATCCGATAATGAGAGTGACTGGGGAATGAGTCAGCAAACTAGCTTCCGTTTTCACTGGATATCTGCTGATATTTAATCCTCTGTGTGTGTGTGTGTGTGTGTGTGTGTGTGTGTGTGTAGGTGTGTCTGTGTATGTGTGTGTGTTTGTGAGTATGTGTGTATGTGTGTGTGTGTGTGTATGTGTTTGTGTGTGTGTTTGTGTGTGACATACAGACATACACACACACATACAAACACACACACACACACACACACACACACACACACACACACAAAAACACACAAACACACACAGAAACACACACACACACACACACACATACACAGACGTGTGTGTGTGTGTGTGTGTGTGTGTT
>MU563656.1:6007726-6040226 GCA_024362625.1 Silurus asotus
CACACATACACAGACGTGTGTGTGTGTGTGTGTGTGTGTGTGTGTGTGTGTGTGTTTTTCTGTGTGTGTGTTTGTGTGTGTGTGTGTATGAGTGCTTACTTACATTACAGTGTTTGTTTTTATATTTATGACTATTTATGATTATACTTGCTGCTGTGTGTTCATGAAATACCTGTTTCATCTGTGTGTGTGTGTGTGTGTGTGTGTGTGTGTGTGTGTGTGTGTGTGTTTTGTGCACCTATTGCAGCATGTCATATTCTGGAATGTTCTGATGGTCTGGCCCAGGATGTGATCAGTACGATAGGGCAGGCGTTCGATTTGCGCTTCCAGCAGTACCTTCAGTGTCCCTCCAGCAAGCTGTCAGCCATACACGATAGGTAACACACAAAAACACACACACACACACACACACACACACACACACACACACACACATACACACGCACACATGTACACTTTAATTCTGTCTAAGTTTAAGTCAAATTGGTTAGTGTTCCAGTTTTTCTTTTGTTTTCTTTTTTGTTTTTGGTTTAAAATAAATGTTTTCAGGAACTAATGTAAAAAAAAATTAAGTGAATTTAATAATTGTATAATTCCTTATCTAAATTAATTTATTTCATTCCATTTCCCTAAATATATCTATATTTTAATTGCTTTCTCTTTTGCTATTATTAAAACATATATTTAATTATATATCATTCTTAAAATATGTGTTACACATTTCTATTTATTAATTATTTGATGGTTTGAAATTATGTTTATTTTAAATTATTATTTATTTAAATACTTTAATTAAATATTATACTTTGAAGTTTTATGGTTTTATGGCACACTTCTTTATGCAAACTTCTCTTTTCTTTTCTTTCTTTCTTTCTTTCTTTCTTTCTTTCTTTCTTTCTTTCTTTCTAAGGGTGCTGAGTGTTGAGGAGCCTTCCTGGACTGAAGAAGGGGAGGAGCCTCCTGACCACTCATATTATAACAACATACCTGGCAAGATGCCTCCTCCTGGAGGCTTCATTGATGCACGCTTAACCAATCAGATGCCAGAGAGCAGCCAGGTCTCTTCCACTAATCTAATCGAATACCATGCATTTATTCTCACATCATAGACCACAGACCACCTTTGTAACATAACACTTATTGCATATCTCTTATGTATTATTTATTAATGGTGTATTACTTGGGCCATGGAGACAATTTAGATGGACAGTTATATTTAAAGGCTTTGACTTTGCATTAAATTGGTAGAACCATGATAGTATCTTGGCCTTGTGTGTAGAACCGAATGATCAATGGCTCGTGATGTTGAAACAATGTAAATCGGTACAAATGAAAATAAATCACATTCAACCTATAATACACTTCTGGCTAACACATTGAGCTGCACGGATCTTCTTTAGTTTGTTTGCTATCCATGTTTTTTCCGCTGCATGTCCCTGGCATGCGTACACTAGTTTGACCCAGAGGCATATTATTGCTGACATCATGCTCGAGTCCATTTGGACATCTATTTATAGCCGTGTTTGGAGGACAACGATAATTGATCTTCAGACACTTAAGAGGGGGGAGAAAAATATACACTTCCGTGGAGATAGGAGCTGCTTCAGAGTGTCAGCGCTAATAAAAAAAAAATATAAACGATCCCAGGTCTGCACTCTGCTTTGTCCACTTCACGTACATCCTGTGTGTGATGATGTGATGACTCTGGCTTATGTAAGGTCTTATTTGCTGTAGATTAGTGTTGCAGCCTGGGGTTGCAGTGATGCGGAGTGGCTGTTTTATTACTGGGGGATGACTCATATTCTGTCTCTCTTCCTCTCTCTTTCTCTCTATCTGTCTCTTCCTCTCTCATTCTCTCGGCTGTTTTTTTTTTGTTTTTGTCGCAGGGGGCTGGAGTAGACCAGACGTACTATCAAGGCAGGCCTTTACTTGTCCAACAAGGTAAGGAGCATCTTTTTCATCTATTTCTGTTCCTTCTCACTCAATCTCTCTCTCCGTTTTCTCCTTTTTATGTACATACTGTATCATTTGACTTATTTCCTTCCTTTCTTTCTTTATTCCTTCCTTTCTTTCTTGCCCTATGCTCGCTTTTAGCATCCTGTGACATATACAGTTTGCCCGAGGTCAAAGGACAGAGCCCAAAACTCAGTGAGGTTCCTACATATGTGAACACGCAGCACATCGATCCACAGGTGCTGGCGGCACTGCAGGGGGACACGGAGGCCATCGCTGAACCATGTGGGGGTGCCACAGCCAAAGACAGCCCCAGGAAAGACCTTTTTGACATGAGTAAGGCTCTGAGGCTTTCATACCTTTTCAGTCCTGCCATGATTAAATCTGTCTGCTGTTCATAAAACTACAAACACAGGAGATCCTTCATTTCATTTCATTTGTTTTATTTGTAGAGCACGTTGGACAATGGACATTGTCTCAAAGCAGCATTTTAGAAAGTATGCATGAGTTTGTTCCTTATTATTGTAAGTTCATCCCTAATGAATGAGCTAGTGATGACTGTGGTGAAGGAAAAACATTGAGATGGCATGAGGAAGAAACCTTGATAGTAACCAGGCTCATATATTGGTTATATATATTTTCAATAAACTGAATTGTGTTGGTGATTCCAATTTTTCCCTCCTGGATTAAAGATAAAACCGAGATTTATTGGTTCTCATGGCTCCTCTTTGTGCATAGAGCCGTTCGAAGAGGCGATCGTGACTCAGTCCCCGTCATCGTCGGCATCTGTGTTAAATAAGGTATCGTCGGTGGATAACTGCAGCCCGGTGCTGACGCGCTCGGCCCTGCGCTCCCTCCCCGAGCTCGAGCAGCAGAGCTGGTACCATGGAGAGATGAGCCGCCACAACGCTGAGAAACTCCTGCGCAACGACGGAGACTTCCTGGTGCGCAAAAGCACCACAAACCCGGGCTCATACGTGCTGACGGGCATGCACAACGGCCTCGCCAAACATCTGCTGCTCGTCGATCCAGAGGGCACGGTAAGCATCAGGAAATTTCACTTAATATGTCTATATATTGTATTATATATGAATTATTTTAATTTAATGAATCGCATCAGTACATCGGCATAAGAGTTAACAATGTGATTCATCTATTAAAAAAAGTGTGCATTAAAATACAAGTTGGAATTTGTATCGCCATGCGGCTTTTTTAACATTTGTGTCAGTAAAAAACTATTCATTTATTTATAAATATTTTGTAATTATTAGATGCGCTATACTTTAATTATTTTGAAAGTGATAAATAATTTTTGATATGTAAATTGATTTCTCGTCGCTAAAGCGCGTTCTCTCAGTACCGCTGCCGCTACGTAAATATGACGCATCACAACACTACGGAGACCGAGGCGTGTCCTGAGAGTCACATAGAATACAGATTTACATGGCAGAGGTAGAGCTGTAACTTCCTGGAGACACAATAGGAAAAGAACGTCTGTTTTTATTTGATCGATCTTTTTTTTTTTGCACTACAAAGGCGAGTTTGTAAAAAGGACCATGCCTTAGAATATATATATATATTAAGAATTTAAGTATTGCTCAACAAAATACTCTACCAGTCTCAAAGAAATGTCTGACCCCCTTTAAACTCTTGTTCGTCCTCACAAATACATTTTTGTCTCCAAAAGGTACGAACTAAAGATCACATTTTCGAAAGCATCAGCCACCTGATTGGCCATCACCGCGATAACAACCTACCAATCGTCTCGGCAGGAAGCGAACTGTCCTTGAAGCAGCCGGTGGAAAGAAAACAGTGAAGCTATCCATCCCTGCGTGAACGGATCAAACAAACTGTACAGCGGGAGCAGGGTCATTTCCTGAAACCTGATACTTGAAGATATTAGTGCGTGAAGACGACGTAGCGGACGAAGTGGGTTTTACAGCGAAGCCTCCAATCGTCCAATCGCCTTTTTGGACCACGCGAATAGAGATGGCGGCTGATTTCTAGAAATGTTCGAATTATTTTGTTTGTGATGACTGAAATTCTATATTTTTTGAGAAGACACGGTCGCATTCAGGCTTATCTGTGTTTTAAAAACTCAAAAGGCAAAATATTTGGATGACTGCGAACTCTTCGTGAGACGAGATAACAAAAGAAGTATTTTAGAATAACTTAAAAAAATAAAGAAGTTTTAGTTTTATCTATCAAGCACAACCAGATTTACATGTTCGTTGGTAAGAGTTAGATGAGATACAAATATTTGAGGAAAAAAAAACAAAAAAGCGTCGTTTATATCGAAATATTTTAGAAGTCGTTCTTTAACTGCAGCTAGTGCCAGTGGCAGGTGGTTCGATCCTATCAGATCGCAGTCGGGTATGCTTTCATGGAGGAGGATATCAGTGTACTCGCTTAAACCGTAGACACACACAAACACACACACATACACAAGGCTTTAAAATACTGACACTTTTCTATGATGTTGAATCCTGTGGCAGAGCACTCGCATGACTTGAAAAAAAAAAAAAAAGTGAATTGTTCTCGTGGTCATCGTTCGTAGCCTTCAAAGCCCACTGACAGGTGCTTGTGTATGCTGACGATGTACAATATTTATGCTTTTATTCCGAATATTAACAATTGAATTTGGTTCATTCTTTAAACTTGTAAAGAAAAAATAAGGTGTGTAGTTTATTATGTTCAGAGCTTCTTTTATACAATGGATGTTCTATCATTTTACGGCTTTTCACAGCTTGATTGTGGGCTTTAAACACACACACACACACACACACACACACACACACACACACACACACACACACACACACACACAGTCTGATATTATTTACAATGATATAACGGATAGCACAAACAATGCATCAATCCAGAGTTACAACGGTAATTAGTGCATATTAACATTGATAGCAATTGTTAGCTATAATACGATCAGTGATTGGATAATTCATTTGTTAGCATCCAATCAGATTCTGGGTCATTAATTAATTAATTTATCTATTTATTTATTTATCTATTTATTGACATTTTTTAAATCGCAAGCTAAGAAATCGAAGCGCATGCCAACGGCTTTAGTGAGTCGGGTTCATAGATTGTCCCTCGTGAACACGCTTTTATTCACCAACACTGGACTCTTGTTTCTTTTCATTTTCTTTCTTTCTTTCTTTCTTACATAAATGTGAGTCTTCATTTCAAAGGAAAAACTTAACCACAAGTACTTGACAAGTCTTTCCAAAGTAACTCAGACAAAACGGCGCACCGGGTTCAGTTCCGTCCTCTTTTCAAGATGGCCGCCGGAGAGCGTTTCACTATGTATGAAAGTAATCATTCACCTATGCAATTACACACGTTAGTTGATTATATTACAAAACAGTAGAATTAGGAACATCTTATTAATCCTGGAGACACGCACCGAAATTTGTGTAGTAATAATTTCTATTTATCGGTCTCACAGTTAAGATAGGACACTGCATTACCAAGTAGTGAATGTATTTATACTCCAGTACTTGCATAGGGAAAAATGGTTATTTTCATATACGCTGAAGTAGAGTTAAAAAAAAACGCCGCGGGATTGTTCTTTTTGGATATTGTGATCATTTCTTAACCACACACTGGACACCTAATATTGATGTATTGATATATTTTTCACATAAAATACACAAAACTGCAGTAAAGAAACCTGAAAGTAATCTGTTTTTGAATGTGTGGCTTTACTGTGTTGAGGAAAGTTTGAAAATATTTATCTGTTTTCAGATTGAAATGATAAAATTAGTGAATTTCTGACCTCAAAAAAATGATTTATTACTGTAGTTATTCCATCATCAATCTCCAAAATACATTCTACAAATACAGTAGATGCAAAGTAATGTGTATATATATATAATATATAAATATATGGACAAAAGTTTGTGACCACCTGACACTAGCTATATGCTTCTTCAAAAGCCCATTCCACATTTGGTCTATATTTACTATTATATTAATCTCCACTCTTCTGGTAAGATTTTCCACTAGATTTTGGAGTGTGCTTGTGGAGAATTGTGCTCATTCAGCCATATGGACTTTAGTAAAGTCAGGTACTGATGTAGGTGAGGTGAGAAGGCCTGGAGTGCAGGTTCATCATTTTCACTAAAGTTCGATCAAAAATGATGAGAGATGTCAGAGTTCTATAGGAAGAGATCTATCACTCCAACCCATGTAAAGCAGCTCTTAATGGAGCTTGCATTGTACACAGGGCCATTGCCATACTGGAACAGGTTTGGGTCTTAAAACGCAAAAGTTTGGGAAGAGGATGACATATTGGTGAGAATCTCAGGTGTCCCAATACTTTTGTCAATGTAGTAATAAAATCAATATCGACATCTCTACACCAATTTTCTGCAACCTGAAAGACTGAAACCTTCAGACATTTTAGCTGCGCTTCATATTAGGGTCCATCAGATGGAGCCAATTCTGTGAAGAGCTCTGGTACATTTCATGTTAAGAAGCCGCAAGACAGTGGGCTGAAACTTCCTCAAATTCATTCTTATTTCTACTTCAGATCTCAAACTTGGATTTATTTAAAGCACTAGACTTATTTACGAACTCTAGAGTTTAACTTTTATGCACCTCACATTTGGACATAAACAAAAAGCAACATACACCATTACACAAGAGTATTAGGACACCAGATTTTCTAGACATATGTGGTTCATTCCCAAACTGTTCCCCACAAGAGAGGACGATCTTCTGCTATGGTTTTCCAACATTATTCAACATGTGAACGCTGACTGCATCCCAGGCCTCCTCACCACACCTAATGTACATCAGCACCTGAATTTACTAACGTCTTTGTGGCTGAATCTCTACAAGCACACTCAAAAATCTAGTGAAACATCGTCCTTAAACAGTGAAGTTTATTATACAAACAAATGGAGTCAAAATGAGAAACAAGAATGTACAAAAAGGAGCACATACCAATCTTATGGTCTAGAAACATAATCACTTTCACACTAACCGATCAACGATGTCGGAGAATTAACAATTTTTTACCAAATTTTAGTGTTTAAATCTTTTGACATCATGCAATTTGTCAACGATGACAAAGTTTTACTCATTCAAAAATGTAAGATATTACTTTTTACTAGCTTATAGTTACTTTTTAATTTATTTGCAAACCTGTTGTTTGCTTTCTTTTTCTGTCAGACAAATATAGGAATGAATTGTCCTGTTACAAAGATGTCCTCCAGCATGGAAATTTCCATCTATTAGAAAACTGGAAAGATTAGAAAGATAGTGGCTTTAGTTCAGACTGTTACAAAGCACTGGAACTGGAGACTCCTTTCAAAGCACTAGAACTGGAGACTCCTTCCAAAGCACTGGAACTGGAGACTCCTTCCAAAGCACTGGAATTGAAGACTCCTCCCAAAGCACTGGAACTGGAGACTCCTCCCAAAGCACTGGAACTGGAGACTCCTCCCAAAGCACTGGGACTGGAGACTCCTTTCAAAGCACTGGGACTGGAGACCTCTTCCAAAACGAATACATGAATGCCTTCTCACAGAAAACTTCCCCAACAGTGATTATACACTTAAAAAATATTAATACAGAAATACCAACATTTGAACAAGTAGAGCACGCTAGAACAGAGCGCTAGAATCCCAAAACATGTACATGTGGCTGTAAAATGTGTGTTTTTTTTGCATATCACTATCAGCTTTTCCATCACTATAAAGCTTCATATGAGCAGAAACACTACCTTCATGCAATCCCATGGTGGTGTTGCGATTGTCCAGCTTTATTGTGTAATTGTAATGTTCGTATATAGGTGAGTTTATTATTGCTCCAGCAGGGGGCAGTGCAGTACAAAAAAAGAAACTCCTGGATGCTCCATGTAAAAGAGGTTTCTATCTGGGTTTGCAGAATGATGGAAGGACTTCGGAGAACTGGGTTCCTTGATCTCAGGTGGTGAGAGGTTTATAGAATATCTTTCCCTCATTCATATAAAAACACTTCCTTGCATATTTTTAAACTTACTTACAGAATCCATTATGGCACTCAAATACATGGTTAAGATCATAAATATGTTTTAAAAACTAATCCAGAATATGTATGTACTAGATGTTTAATATATAGTTATATAATGTTGTATTGTCCATAGCAGTGTGAAGATTTCATCGTGCTGAAATGTTAATCCGAGTCTAACGTAAGTCCAATTTGCATTTATCTGACATTGAAATGTTGCTACTTCCTATGGATTGAGTCCATAATGTACAACTAAGTTCATTCAGTTTGCGTGGTTGAAATAGAGCCCAATGGAGTGATGAAGCAGAGGAAATTGAGGCTGCCTTGTCGTTTTTTCCACCACCATCTGGAATTCTGTGTCTGGCGAAAAAAAAAGCAAATTACATGACACAAGTTTTTATAACAAGGAAAAAAGAGATGGTTAAAAGACTTGGTTTGAAATTTCCATTCCGGTTTAAAATGTCTTGGTGTCTCGCTCCAAAAGGTTTGCTCATCCTTGGCAAAGTTGGTGTTTCAGTTCAGAATAGGTGTCCCTCTGATAAATAGTAGATTAAATTGTACATTGGTTACATGGTTTTCATTGTTCATATGATATTCATAAAGCACAGAAGAATTAGACTTTTTAGTCAACTTTTTGTTTTCTTCCAGAAATGGCAGTCTGTGATTTTCTGCTTGAGCAAATCTCTGCGATATGAGCCAGAGAGACAAACTTCATGGCTGCATACTAGTCTTTTGAGATTTATGCCTCAGTCCAGTCTGTGCTGCTCTATGATGGCTGATTGACAGCGTTGTCTTTTCCCCCCTGATCTTCCGCTGGTTTCTGACTCTGGCTCGAACTTTTACTCCTGTTGCCTTCTCCATTCTTGCCTGTGCATGGCGTCAGGAAAGCACCACACAGAACCCTGAAAAACGCCCGTCGCATCTCCCTGCTTGCCAAGGTGTAGATCATTGGGTTTATAGCCGAGTTCATCACGGCC
Organism: Silurus asotus; assembly: GCA_024362625.1. Taxonomy (NCBI): domain Eukaryota; kingdom Metazoa; phylum Chordata; class Actinopteri; order Siluriformes; family Siluridae; genus Silurus; species Silurus asotus. The sequence goes on from MU563656.1 coordinate 6,016,669, forward strand.
AGAGCAATGAACCAGTGAGCTTTGAGCAAGATACTGCATTTCTTTGGCTTGCAGGCTACATCAGTGAGCAGGAGGATAAAGATGGGCATCCAGCACGTGATGAAAACCCCGACGACGATGATGACTGTCCGCAGTAGGGCCATGGAGTGCTCGGAGCTGCTGTGCTTCATCACCTTGCGACTGCTGGACTTCACCAAAATGTAAATGCGAACATACAGTACTAAAATGGCGAGCAGTAAGGCAATGAAGATGGTGATGCAGAACGCCACATACTTCTTTGCATAGAGAGGTAAAATGATGGAGCATTCTGGAAGGTTGCCCAGGCAGTTCCAGCCCAGAATGGGCAGCAATCCGAGAGCTACGGCTATCAGCCAGCACATCCCTATGAGCAGAAACACTCTGTAGTTCTTTGTAGTGTCATAAGGCCTCATTTTGATCATGGTGAGATGCCTTTCAATGGCTATAGCCAGTAAACTAAAGATGGACGCCCCCAGTGCTACAAACATGCTCGCCTCCCGAATAAACCACTCTTCTGTTGAAAGCTGCAGAGATCTTTCACCAGACATCAACAGGTTCACAGAGTACATCAAACCGGCTAAAAGGTCACACAGCGCTAGATTCCCAATGAAAAAGTACATGCGGCTGTGGAATTTGTGGTTTTTCCATATTACTATCAGCACAATCAGATTTTCCAGCACTATAAAGATGCATATGATCAGAAACACCACCTTTTCGGGACCTAAATCAGCCCCCGTGGTGGTGTTCCGATTGTCCAGCTTTCCTGTATAATTGTAATGTTTGTATATAACTGGGTTTGTCATTGCTCCAGCAAGGGGCAGTGCAGTACAGAAGAAAAGATCTTGGCGGCTCCCTGTGGAGAGATTTCACAATCCAGCTGGGTTTGCAGAATGTTGGATGAACTTTGGAGAGCCTGGTGCGTTCCTTGATCTTAGGTGGTGAGAGGTTGATAGATTATCTTTCCCTGGTTGATAGAAAAACACATTTTTGGAATCAGTAAAATAAAGATGAAGATGTTTACAGATTTCAGAAGCTTTTCAAATACATAGTAAAATTATAAAAATGTAAAAAAAAAAACGAATCCAGAATATTATGGCATGTATTAGTAATATTTACATTTACATTTGCGGCATTTAGCAGGTAGTAAGTAATCAAATTGGAGATGCAGCATATTCACAAATGAGCAAAATTCATATTCAAAACACAGATTATCTCCAGTAGAATTAACAGAATAATAAAAAAAAATATTGTAGTTCCTTCCACACTTACCATCTAACACCTTATCTTCCAAGGACACCCCAGTCTTCTACGTCTTCCAACAGAGTGTGAGGACTCTGAACTTCATCCTTCTGTGCAGTTTCCTTCACTTAACCAATAACAACATGCTTACTTTGCAAAAACAGGGTTATGAAGTCACCAAGTTTCCATTCGCTGACCACATCATGAGAGTACGTTTATATTATCAGCATATGCGATGTGCCGTTTTCCTCTATAGCCCACTTTGTGCAGAAGCAAGAAGAAGGTTTCGAGCATTACAGCCACACGACCGACTAAAGAGGATGTAACTGGGAGGGATCTCGAAAAAAGAAAGAAGTAAAGTGGGAGGGTTTTGGCGGTTTAATTAGAACCACAATTCTGTGTTTGTGTAATTTCCGCTGGAGTTTTAAAGATTCGAACAGAAGCTAAAGCAAAATATGAAACGTGGTATTTATCGGTGCTTTTTATACTCTTTGAGTTTGTCCATATTGTTGTGAGGGAGTTTAAAAAAAGAGCATGATTTTTTCAGAGGACATTTAATGAGCACTAAGTGTAGGCTACAATATGTGTGAGGTTAACCAACAGAATGAGGATTCCGTTAACCAACAAGGACTGGAGTGTGCTTGTGGACATTTGTGTTCATCACACTCTTTACCAGCCACAAGGATGTTATTAAAATGGGGTACTGATGAGAAGGTGAGAAGGTGAGTAGGTGAGAAGGTCAGGGGTACAGTATGTGTTCCATTTCACCCTAATAGGTTTTCAGTAAGGATGAGTTCAGAGCTCTGTAGCAGGCCAGTCAAGATCTTCCTCTTCAAACCATGTAAACCATATCTTTAAGAAGCTCGCTGGAACTGGTTTGTGGTTCCTCAAGTTCATGTGAACACAAAATTGTATTGTACCTCATCGAAAGATGTATTAGTATGTATAAGCATATTAAAAAAAGAAAATAAAAGGACATAGAAAAATATTTTTATAATAAAGCGTGTACTTTTTTCCTCTTTTTTTAAGACCAGAACCTTCTCAAGTGTAGATACAGATTATTTATTGATATTTTATTAGGACTACAGCACAATGGAGTCCTCAGGTATGAGGAAAAAAAACTATGTAAGCAAGCAACATAAACAAAGACGGCGGAAATAAAACTCATACTCAATCAGATATTCATTAATAATCGTCCCGTCATTGTTCAGGTCATGAAATGTTCACTGGTGGACATTTGAGTGTCTGTAGTTCTAAACCTCATGTAGCCGAAATGTTCAAAACCATTACAGCCCAAATCTATCTTCATCCTTACTCAGTGGAACTACTGTACCCACACTGGCCTCATGTATTTTCAGAATGTGGACTTCTCAGTGGTTTCCAGTTTATGAGAAGTAATCCATCAGGATATATTTACAAACACAGCATTTTCCAGACACCCATAATCCAGAGCAACTTACATTTGTTTCAGTCATACAACTAAGAATCTTTGAGGTTAAGGGTTTTGCTTAGGGGCCCAGGAGCAGTTGATTGGTGCAGCTGGGATTTGAGCTCATGACCTACAAAGCCAATGGCCAATACCACTAAGCTCCCACCTCCCCATGATATATAAGGCAGGTCCAGAGATCAGCTGAAATTTGTCAAAGTTTTGCTGCTGTTAAAGAACAATCAGAATTAAAAAAAAATTGTCAGGACTTGTGCTGTAACCTCACCTGAATAATATGTTTATACGTGTCTCAATAAATCTGCTCTGGCTGACTTTTGCTCTGCTTGACTTCTGCTTAAGTTCTTGGTAAAACCCTAGATTAGTACAGTAGGTAATTTTCTTCCTGACTTGTGTATAGTATGTGGGTTGCTGCATGTAAGAGATTATTTGGGTCAGTTTCTATGTCATGAAGAAGCAAACAGTGCAGTTAGACAGAGGGTGTTTAGGGGAGTGTAAACAATCTGTTATTCTGTTGTTTTTTTCTGTCAGTAGAAATATTGATTTCCGGAGAATAATTTCCTAATGCTATTAGACAATAAATAAATAAATGGCAGATTTAGTGTGGGTAGGATGGATCTTTGAGAATATATCTGTTACGATATACAGTATGTATATGTAAATGTATAGGGAAGTTGATCCAATCAGTCATCAGTTTTGTTATCAAACAAGTCAATCAAATTTGACAAAAAGCTTTTCTGCTCAGCACAGAGGTAAAGAGCAGTAGTTTGAGTTTACTTTCCTGTAACCAGTCTGGCCGTTCTCTTCTAAACTTTCTCATCAGCAAACTGTTGCACAATTTAATTGTTTATATATGATTTTATGCATTAATGCCAAACAGATCAAATATATTTTTCCAGTTAAAGAAGAGAATGACAGATTCAGATACAGGTTGGAGCAGTTTTAATAAAAAGAATCAGGCAATCATTGTCAGGAGATCTGGATAAACAATAGCCGACAGGAAATAAAAACACCAACAGTTCCAAATGCTAATGAAAGACAGAGACAAAAGGGTAGAGAACGTACACGTCACATATATATGAAGCAATGTGTTATGAAAGATGTTATGAAAAAATTTTCACTGCCATAGCCTTATCACCATACTTGTACTTTTTAACAGTGTCTACACGTCTCTTCACTGCTATACACTGTATATTCATTTACTGTACACACATTCTATATTACTCTGGACAACTATTCTTTATATAATAATATTATACTATTCAATGCATTTCATTAGCTGTGTACATGTACTTTGCACTATATACTGTGTAAAACTTGTATAGTATAATTCCTGCACTAGTGTAACTTCTCAACATTTGTTCATATATATGTTTATATTTATTTTTGAAATATTTGCTGACCAGCTTCATACATTTATACTCTGACCGGATACTTTATTTGCTGTACATTTATTCCTTTATAATTTACATGCTGTACATATATTTGCATATTTATGTATTTATGTACATAATAATTAATATAATAATAATAATTTGCATAATTCATATTTGCATATTTATCTATTTATGTACATATCCATCTATCTATCTATCTATCTATCTATCTATCTATCTATCTATCTATCTATCTATCTATCTATCTATCTGTCTGTCTGTCTGTCTGTCTGTCTGTCTGTCTGTCCATATGAAACTCTAAGGACAGCTGTGTTTTGCTAACCTGTAGGTGCGGTCATTTTCAACCAATATTTTGACGCTAATATTTCCCCTTTTACAACCATGAGATCAGCAACTAATCTTAGCTCCCATCTGCAGCACTCTGTAGAGTTTCTTCATATTTCATGGTCCTGTATATGAAATAATGTCCTGTAATAGTAGCATGATCATTTAACCTCAGCGGAGTCAGAAGACCGCACTCACACACAGACATTCGGCTTAGGTTTCATATTTCAGCCTGTAGGTGAAGGTGAATTGATTATAATAATTGAATTGTGCTGCTAGAAATTCGACACGTGTTCTGGTGAGATCCATTCAGCCACAAGGGTGTTATTTAGGTCAGGTACTGCTGTAGGTGAAGTAAGGAGGCCTGGGGTGCAGTCAGAGTTCATATTCATCATGTTCAATAGGGTTGAGGTCAGAGCTCTATAGCAGAAGATCTCACAATCCAACCCATGTAAAGCAGATCTTCGTAGAGCCGGCCTTGTGCATTTGTCCTAGTTCAAATGAAGAAAAAAATTTCATTCTGATGCAAAGGCCAACTTTGTGGTAACAGTTTAAGAAGTACCACGTGTGGGTGGAAAAGTCAGGTGTATCTGACTGACTGACTGCAGTGTGTTAAAGATTGTGATCTTTTATTCATTACTTCTTGATATCATCAGAATGACACATCATTTAGATACTGCTACCACTACCGCATCAGGAAACAGCCATTTCCTCAACTTCTCTTTTGTTTCTTTTGACATCTATCTCTAGACAAACAGATATAAATAAGCGAGTACCAGAACCAAGGAAGTGCGAAATGAAAATACTTACGAATACGGACGTTTCATCTCGATTGCAAATACTGACACTTTAGACTACTTCCATAAATGCTAAAGTGAAGTCTCTGTGAAAAAACTTCTTCATATTATTGATACATGTCTGTCTTTTATTCTTTATTATTATTAAAGCTTATTGAGGTGGTTTGGACATGTGCAGAGGAGGGACATATATTGGTAGGAGAATGCTGAGGGTGAAGCTGCCAGGAAGGAGGAAAAGAGGAAGACCATGGTGGGGGTGAGGGAAGACATGCAGGTAGTTGGTTTAAAAGAGACAGATGAAGAGGACAGAGGGTATAAAGATAGATGATCCAATGTGGTGACCCCTAATGGGAGCAACCAATAGAAGAAGAAGAAGAAGAAGAAGAAGAAGAGTGTGGCATATTAAAGCTGCTGCTTGGTTCCTCGGTTCAATCCTGAGGTCTGCATTCTGTCACGTTATGGTTCATTGTTCTACCAAAACTATACCTTTAAAACACACATCTAGGCTTAGAACATGAACTGAATTGTCAGGTCACAGGATCGCATCATGACATGAAATTTGCCAAATTTTACATTACGGATATTGAGCAACATAAAAACCATCAATTGAATCTTTAACAAGTTTGATTGTGGTCCCTGAAGTTTTCAGTTTATTTCAGTATCAGGAATTTAGCAAACCACAATGTACTAACAGAGTTCCTTTTCTTTTGATTAAACAGTGTTTTTTTTTTTCTTTTTAAAATTTGAAGTTGTTGCAAAACATTCAGTCAAACTTCCACTACCATGTTAACACATTATTCTAAAAATGTCCACTACGCCCTGTTGTTGGTCCTGAGATTCACGTGTCTTTGTTGACAGGTGATCCACGTTTTTGTGTTTACTTATTGAAAAATATCTCTTTGTGTACGTAATGTTTTTGAGAAGCGAGTTTGCTTCTCTGTAATGTTCTATGTCTCATTATTTTTATCCCTTTTTTGTTCTGTTTTCTGTCATTTGCAACAGTTGACATTTGATTGCATGGACATTATGAACAATAGTTGTTGCTCAACTTCTCTTTTTCCCTTTAGATGTTAATAAGACTTTTGCAGAAAACTTGTTACAGTCACACAGTTATACAGAGAATTTCTCACTGGTGCAACTCAATTAGGATGTATTTGTATTTTAGACTTTGAACTTTTAGTTCCTATAAGTTTACCAATAATGAGCTAGCTAGTGGTGACCATGGCAAGGAAAAAACTCCCTGAGATGATATGAGGAAGAAACCTTCTGGGGGAACCAGATTCGAAAGGGAACTTCATGGATCTTTATGCTGTTCATGTGGAACCATCTCCAGCTGCACAGAGTGGTCTCAGAGTGGTCTCACTATGACTGATACTAAAGACTACTTCCATAAATGGTAAAGAAATGTCTCAGTTAAATAAATTATATCCTTCATCCTGATATGAGGGTGACTTAGTGGTCAAGTGAAGTGAGTAGTGTTACTGCTTTTCAGGTTTGAGAAGGTTCTACTTAGGTACAGTAACAAATTACATTTACTCCATTAATGTCCACCACTGCTGAACATAATGCTGTGCAACTATGAAAAGTTGGGGTCACATACAATCATGCAGAGGTGATAGCTTTCATCTGCACATGTGAGAATATTTGTTACATAAACTATGTGTGATAGGGTTGATTGTATAATGTATATACTATTGCACCATGTATAGGTTCCATCAATGCAGAAGTTTTATCACTGCAGTTGGAACATAGGCCATAGTTTAATGTCACTGCTGTTATTCGGGAAATAATATTCACAGACTACATTTCTTAAAGGTGTGCAAATTTGGACTTTGGAGGTTGCAGGTGTCATGACTTTTCAATTTAGTAGCGTTGAACCTGGTAACCTGAAGATAAATGTGGTTCAAAAGGATAAAACTTTACATGTACTTTCTGTCTCTCTGTCTGTCTCACGCTCATCTTCTGTGGAGGATTGTGGTTTTACCACAACTTCTAAAAAGAGCTCAAGCTGCATGTCAGAGCAGAAAGTATAGTTTGGCAGATGAATCCATTATGCTGTTTAGCTCAGCAATTATACGTATATGTCTCCAAACGACTTTATAAATGAGAAACAATGCAGCCCATGCGTTTTTTAAAGAGCATGAAATACATCACTTTGGAGCAAAAGGTTTCTCATCACCGAAAGAAAGAGTTTTTACATGAACGGTTCTCTTGTAGCAGTGTGCAAATATTATAATGCATTAATGAAAATGAATAAAAACAGAAATTTATTAATATTTGTAATTTTTTTTATTTATTTTCAGCAAAAATACAAATATTTTAGAAATAGTATTTCTATTGCTTGGCTATATTTTAGTGACACAGTGACACCATAGGATATTTTTACAGTTATTTAAAAAGTCTTGATTATGAACATCAATTGACCAAATCAGATATACACAGATTTCCCAGAGATTTCACTAGAACACTTGTCGACATGTTTGGTGTCCAAAATGAGTTTTTGCCTTTGTGTCTCCATGTGTAGTTTGGTGGTTTTTAACTCCGTGAGCTGTACGTGTTTGTCCATCAAGATCTAGAGAATTTTTTTCTCAAATGTAAACCACAACCCCATCTGGGAGGTCTAACACCTTTTCCGTTGTCACCTTAATGCAGCTAGACTAAACACTGTGCAGCAGCAGTCTGTATATATCTGTGTAACATCTGCTCAGCATGGTGGAATGACCTGCTGAAACAGACCAACCCAATCCACGTCCACCAGTATGGAAAATCATGAAAATCTAATCACCCAATCAGTTTCATTATCTATGTGACAAAACATTCTGACATCATGGGTTTGCTTTTTTTTCTTAATATTTATTTCCAAATTTTTGCTCACACAAAAGTTTAAACCAGGTTTCAATAATTCACTGTGGCTCTGAATCGCAATCACTTTAGACTGAGAATTTCTATAAGATAATATAAAACTCCATAAGATTGGTGCTTTTTGAACATCCCATTCAACATGTAGTCCTCATTTGCTCTTAGAATAACCTCCACTCTTCTGAGAAGATGTTCCTTTAGATTTTGGAATGTGCCTGTGGAGATTTCATTCAGCCACAAAGGCGTAAGTAAAGTAATTTCATTCTGAGATCCAAAGTACAGTTGTGTGCCTCTGACTTTGTGGAAGCAGTTTAGTAAAGAACCACATATGTGTATATTGTATAGGTAGAAATAATTCAAAATTTTTGTTTCTTACTTTGTTTCTGTATCGTTTATTTCCTGATAGTTTATGGCATCATGATTGACAGCTCAGCTCTAACATCTCTTGTGAGGTCTAAAATTCCCTCTGTATACTCGTGAATCTGTGTATAATATTAATTAAAGTCTACAGGCATTAAAAAAGGAAGTAGACGTCTGTGGGAAGGTGATAAATAGATGTGAACGAAAGACGGAACAACGCGGAACCTGAAACAGCATCTTGGCCTTGTGGTCAGTGGTGACATATGATTGGGGGATTTCTGTCTATAAACATTTTCTCAGACTCCGATCTGCAAGAGAAACACAAAGCTGTCTATCTATCTATCTATCTATCTATCTATCTATCTATCTATCTATCTATCTATCTATCTATCTATCTATCTATCTTCACCATTGAAACTTTTCTTACTAAATGTGGATGTGTAAAGTGCCATAAGGTCTGGTATGATGTAACCCATGGGCTTCTGTTACCACTTCTGCAGTGTCACCAGCAGCATGAGGGAAAGTTGAAACAGGTGGCGTGCAGGCATCTCATCATCTGATAGGGCTGCTTAATGATGGGAATCACAGAAGGTGCTTGACACGCTTGACGTATTCCAAAAGTGGCAGGAACACTGTAAGTCTCGAAACCTTTTGATACCACCTCGTACATTGACCGAATGAATGAATAGACCCCAAACAGGACCTCCCAGTGAGGTATCCTGTATCTGTGTTTCTTGAATTGAGTTTTCTACCTTATTCTGAAAGTAGGTAATTTCTTTTGAGACTGCTATGTCCTCATTGATAATTAAGGTTCATGAAGCACATGCTGCACTACACTAATAATTTTAGCTTTTCAGAACTGAAAGCAGCACCATCATTCACCATGATTTCTCAAGAGCTTGGAATCTAAAACTCCCCTTTGTGCGGAAATGTTGTCCTTTACAGTATGTAGAAACTCATTAGGTGTCTCTTGATATAGTAGGAAGGTTCTTGGCCACACAGCTAAAATACCTACCTGACATACAGGATTCATCAAAGCCAAAAGGTTTCAATAGACCATGTTTTTATATCTAATAGTCCTTAGTTTTGTGAAATATTTCGCATTGTAGACTTTTAAATCCTTCGATGGATTCTCCTCTGACTATTCGATAGCGTTTGATAAAAAAAAAAAAGCCAGATTCGGGCATAGACTTGTGATTATAAATAAATATCAAACAACGCAACATTTCTGAACAAAAGACGAGTGGGAAATAGAGTCAAGACAAAACTCAAAATCAACAGCGGTATTCGTCCCCTGCCTACCTTGATCCATCATCTTATGTGCATTGTGTCCATGTCATCTCAAAGACCTTGCATCCATACAATAATGAATCACCGCCTTCATACTGAAACATAGTTCTGCTAGACGAGTACATTGTTCATGAGCGATTGATTTGCTGTTATTTCAGTTTGGAACAATAGATGGTGCTGAATGATCTCTCGCCTCGCTCGCTGTAGGAAAGCATGATTAATCACAAAAGGAAACGTGCCTTCCGCTTTACCTCTATCTGAATATTCTCATAAATTTGTATGCAATGTGTGTGTTTGTGTGTGTGTGTTTGTGTGTATTTGCAGAGCATTGTGACCGGAGCTTCCTATATGTTGAAAGAGAAGGAGTCTAGTTGAGAAACCTTTCTTTTATCTTGTTCAAGCTTTTGTTGGAAGCACCTGGATATCTGGATTGATGAGAAGATGCTTTTTTGGGGAAACGGTAAATAAATAAACAGGGAAATTACGTGTATAGTAAAAGAAAAGATTGAACCAAGTTGAGTCAGATATACAAGATTCAAGATGTTTTTATTTGTAACAATATATACAGTACAGACCAAAAGTTTGGACACACCTTCTCATTCAAAACGTTTTCTTTATTTTCATGACTATGAAAATTGTAGAGTCACACTGAAGGCATCAAGGGCTATTTGACCAAGAAGGAGAGTGATGGGGTGCTGCACCAGATGACCTGGCCTCCACAGTCACCGGACCTGAACCCAATCGAGATGGTTTAGGGGTGAGCTGGACCGCAGAGTGAAGGCAAAAGGGCCAACAAGTGCCAAGCATCTCTCGGGGAACTCCTTCAAGACTGTTGGAAGAACATTTCAGGTGACTACCTCTTGAAGCTCATCAAGAGAATGCCAAGAGTGTGCAAAGCAGTAATCAAAGCAAAAGGTGGCGACTTTGAAGAACCTACAATATGAGATTTTTCAGTTGTTTCACACTGTTTTGTTATGTATATAATTCCATATATAATTCCACACGTGTTCATTCATAGTTTTGATGCCTTCAGTGTGAATCTACAATTTTCATAGTCATGAAAATAAAGAAAACTCTTTGAATGAGAAGGTGTGTCCTAACTTTTGGTCTGTACTGTATATAGATACAGAACACAGTGAAATTGCAGTGAAATGTAAATCTGATCGTCTGCTCAGAAAATTGTGCATTAGATATGAGAAAATAGATAAAGTGATAGTACAAGATAATGCGAATATATTCAGATGTGCAAAACTGAAATACAAATTGTATGGAATGGAATGATGCATTACAATAACAAACCAGTAACAATGACAATGACGATGTAAGGTGCCGTGTGCAAACGCAGAATGAGCGCATGATTGTAAAGGAGATCTGAGCATAAGAGGTTTATGGAATAAGTTAGATGGTCATGCTCGCTTTAAGAAGTCCGATAGCTCTTTATGTCGGGTTTTCTTGCACAGCGTACGTTTTTTAAAGCATGCGTTTGCAGTTCCCACTGAATCTGAAATAATTCCTGTCCACAAAATTACAGTGCGTTTTTTTTTTTAAATCAATTCAAGCTGCTGTTGATCGGAAAGTCAGTGAGATCTACATATTCTGAAATGAGCAGTTTCTTATTTTATCCTTTACCACCACACTTGTTTTGTATAGAATCCTCAAGTATAGCTCACGAGCAGAATTTTAGAAACTGAATTTATAGCCTTTGTATTTATAAAACAGAAGCTTTAAAATTCCTAAATCTGAAGGTCAGAATGTATTGATTTATTAAATAAATAAATAAATAAATAAATATTGGTGTCTGTCAGCCTTTTATAGTTTTTGAGAGACACATGCATGTTATATTTGCATTTTATTTGATTATGTATTATTAAAATTTGGTAATGTAATCGTATAAAGATTTGCTTTTACCGAAAAAATTTATCAATGTACAGATGCTAACTTTATTTTTTATAAAAAAATCTGTACTTAGCATAAAGAAGTCACAGCTTTACACACTCTTTAGCTAAAATACGTTGGTGTGCCTCTTGGAAAACTTGCCAAAGTCGTTCTTCACTAATTGGAGATTTTTTTCTTGCAATCCAGTTCATCCCAGAGCAGTTCAATAGGATGTAGGTGCAGTGACTGGGCAGGTCATTTAATTATAGATAAAACTCCAGATGGCTGTTTGCTCTCTAAATTACAGAACTCAGATATACACTTCGACTCGTCGTCTTGTTGTATGTTAAAGTCGGTTCCCATGAGCCACAGTCCAGATGAAACTGCATGGTGTATGTTGAAGTATAGAAGAGTAGCTCCATGTTGGATCAGAATTCCTTTAACCTAAAATAAGTCTCTAAACAATTCCAAATCATTAAGCTTTTATACATGGAGGTGATCCCAGTCCATAAACCCGAATCGGGCCCTGTGTACTTGGTCTGACTACATTGAAGATAAGAATTAATTCATCATTATCAGCTTCCAATTGGCTCAATTCAATTCATTATTTTTTATATTGCACTTTTAACAATGAACATTGTCTCAAAGCAGTTTTACATGGATAGTGTGATGATGGAGAATGAATAAGATGGTTTAAGTGGTAGTTTGTCCTTGATGAGCGACTGCGGAAAGGATAAACTTCCCAGATGTCATAAGGAAGAAACCTTGAAAGGAACCAGGCGTAAGAGGGAACACTGATAGTGAGCAGATAAAAACTGTGGTCCTGAGTCATTGTAGCAGACTGTTGACATTAACCACAGTCCAAAACCCATCCTCAGAGCTCCTGTTCTTACTCTGGTTCACTTCCTGTTCAGTATGGAAATTTGGTTAAACCGGTAGCTATTGCTAATCATTACATCGTCATTCTGAAAGGGGATATTTTAATATTTTTTTATATTTAGCATTGTGAATCACCATGAACAGTCATTTTAAAGCATGAAATGATCCTGAATGTCTTGCAGATTCATTAAACACAAATTTAAATGAAGAGCTTTTTTGGTAACTCAATGCTGTATAGTGTTTAATGTATACACACAGAGTAAAACTCCAGTGTATCTCGGTTTACTTTGCATAAGCACAAATCAGGAGCAGACTAAAATATGTGGAAATATGGAATGCATAGAAAGTATAGGATATCTGGAAAAGGGGGCATATTGAGCAATGAAAAGAATTCAACGATGGTTAAAATGTCCATTAAAATATCAATAAATGGCATATAAAGATACAAGCAAGGCTCCAGATCTTAAAACTAGACAAAAACAGAACTGTGCTAAAAAAAAGGCTGAATTAAAGGGTTTATAATGATGAATTGCTCAGTGATATTTTTGTATGTCAGCATTGTCAGAATGGTTAAACCTCAGCAACATCATTCGTTCTCCTAACCGATCTCAGTGTGAGATATGCAAGAGACTTCACTGCTGCAGTTATTATATCTTTTGTACCTGCCTACAAGAGTTTAACCCACCTAGCAACCTCATTTAATCCACTGCAATATGGACCATATTAAGGATGAACCTATTGCTCACATGATGGCTCATGTGATCTCTTGCAGCAGCCCTGGTTACTGCCTTCAGTGTTGAAGCACATCTCAATTCTAGACTAGAAAAAAAAAAAATTATGTGTGGTTCTTCTCATATCTCAATTTTTATCAACTTTTAGACCACATGCTCACGGCAGGAAGATCACACTTATCTTCTCACTAAATATATCTGTCATCGCTAAACAGAACTGTCAGGTAATGTTGGGTAATGCAGATGCTGAATCTGACCATGTTAAAACGTTGCCAACTTTGATATATTACTCAGGAGGATGTACTGTAGCTTATAGGGGAGGGCGTAGCTTAGAAGTTAAGATGTTGGACTTCTGATCAGAAGGTCATGATTTTAAATTCCAGCACCACCAAGTAGCCACTGATGGGCTCTTGAGCAAGGCCCTTAACCCTCAACTGCTCAGTTGGATAAGAACTATTCTGGATAAGACCATCTGCCATATGGCATAAATGTAAATAGATGTAATCCATAAACTGAAACGTGTTGACCATTTCTGCTGGAACTAAGCTAAAAAAAACGAACTATAACATTCTGGAAAAAGTCAAATTAGACGTGGCATTCACAGCTGGAGGTCTTGGCCATCACTGTTGGCAGGGAAGATAGTGGAGAATTTTCTGCCATAGAGTCTGTGAGATCCAAGGTGGAGCCCAAGCTGTGTGGTCTGTTTCAGGGTGGAGAACTCTGGAGGCCCACAGACACAGAAGACAAGCTTGAATTCTGGAAAAAACACAAAACATACAATTTGTTGAGTATTATATATTTATTTTAAAAAAGTCTGTTGTAAAACTATTTGGCTTGCCTGAAGAAGTAGAGTAGATACAACACGACAAATGAATGGTCTGCAGGAGCATGTATGAAAAATCAAATCAAATCTCAAACCTCAGTTGAATGTTCTGGATTTTATTTAGAGTTCAGTGAGGATAAAAGTCCATGAGATGTGCTGTGTAACTTATTAAATCAAGACGGAATATAAAAAAGAAAAAACCTGGTGGTACTTTGAGGTTGTGTGGGGGTTTGAGGGACCCCAGAACTCCTCCTCTTTGTGCAGATGTGCTGGAAACTCCATACGATCTGCTCCGGTTCATGGGCAACCTCCGAACCACACGTACAGTAATTATATTGTCTACGATTTGACATCGTCTCAACAGTGGTCGGTTATAAAATGTTCTTTAAGGTGGAGTCCAAATTTGCTTTGAGGGCAAAATGTGGGTCGAATAGGAAACTTGGATTTTTTGTTATTCATTCTTTTATCCTGGACATCAGGAGATCAGGAGCCGATCCCAAGAACAGAAAATGTAAAGCAGGAATACACTCCAGTTTGGGCTGTACATTGTATTTCAGTCCACTGTATACACACGTACACAACATGGGCTTATGTAGAATTAACGTTACCTACGGCCATGTTTTTGGGAGGTTTGAGGAAACTGGAGAACCTGAAGGATCCCAAATGGACATGGGGGAAAACATTGTAACCCAGTTTTAGGATTGAACTGTGGACCCTGGAGCTGTGAGGTGGCAATACTTCGACTGTGCCAAGATATTGTATGCTAATATTTCATGTCTTACATAAATAACTGAAATAAATCACTAAAGTCACTTTTTTTCTCAGAGGAACTTCCAACATTAATTTGTGGATGTGTAAAAATGCAAAAATAATAAATATTAGTTCCAAATCCAAACCATATTTAATCTCACAGTACACCTGAGCTCAGGTGAGTTCGTCATTGCTTTCTCTTCTGGTGTATCTTCTGTATTTTCTTAAGGAGCAAAAGCGGGTTTCTGGTGAAAGAGCACCCTCTTGTGGTGGAAATCAAAAATGAATGAAAGCCATCAGACCACCATATCTGCTTATGTACCCATCGAAATTATATAAGCATTTTAGCAAATTATTTTTCCGAAGTTATCAAATAAAAAAAAGTGTTATTTAATGTTTAGACTTGATCCTAATTAGATTCTTGATGTGGAAGTAGCACTTCAGGAGAAAGGAACAGAGCAACCAAACCAAACAAAACCAGATGGATTTTATTAAAACAAGTGTTTTCTGTGTATTCCATAAACACAATCATTTAAAAATGTTATTCGTCTGTAGCTTTTGCTTAAAATACTCATTAATTTGTGTACCCTCGTGAAGTCTTTTGGATCAGTCACGTTAGCAAGCAAACTTGCTACGAACAAACGATCTAACACACGCTAAGTGCTACGAGCTAGCCTTAGCATAAACTTAACCACACTTCGAGATCAAACTGTACATTTTTTTTACCTAAAAACATTCAAACTGAAAACATTAAAACCTTCAATGTTAAAATGTATTAAAATAAACACATTTTATTTGTTATATTTTTTTCTCCATCAATAAAATCACATTTACATTTACAGGACAAAATTAACCCATACTTCAAGCATGTAAAAAGTTTTAATAAGTTAATTTAAATAAATATTGATCTTTAGAAATGATCTCTATTGAATATTTATCACTGTATTGATATTTAATGTAAAACTTTTACTGAGAAAAAGGGAAAAAGAGCATGCAATATGCGCTTTTGTCCACTAGGCGGCAGCAGTCGAACGCGTGTAGTAGTAAATGTCTCGTAATTGCAATTTCCACTCATCTAAATTTGACTAATATTTAATTTCCCTGATGTTAAAAAAAATGCATCTCTATTATTTTCTGGTTAAATCAGGTGGGTAAGTTCTGGTGTAGGTTCTTCAAATGCATTCCTCATGTGTGTAATGATTGCAGGAAAACTTCATTTCTAGCCCCAGTGCACATTTACATCATAAATATTATGTCAAATTGTATAATATTTTAAAAGACATTATTCCTGACCGACAAAACCCCATTTTTATATAGGTGTAGACATTTGAAAAATTGCCTCACCTGGACCCTGAACCTAAACCCATTCTTAGAGCCCCCAGTGTTATAAGGGAACCCACCCCAAATCTTTTAATTTCAACGCTATTGCAATTTCCACATTTTTTCTGACAGTGCAAATGTGATTACAGGTCTAAGATCTGATGACTCAGTAGGGTGGCATCTCTTGAAGGCATTTATCAAGTAAGTGTGTGGATACGTCTAGCAGGTCCACAAAGTACGTCTCAAAATGCGTAGTTTGAAAAATGAAGTGTCGCACAGTGTGTGTCAGGATCAAGCTGTCATTTCTGAGATTAGCCCAATCTAAAATACCGCTCTGCAACAAACGCGTGCATTTCGATTGCATACTTTCAACCTGAACTTATCTGAATTTCAACTGAATGCAGTGGACAAAGTCCTTTATCACGCACGACTGTCTTGATTTTTCTATTTTAAATAAATACCATGAATGGTGGGACTACAAAAAGAAAACAGAGCCGTGTGTCAACTCTGAACTCATTCTTCTATTTTTTTAAACCCATAGGAAATATTTGTTCTTTTGATCTTTTCTGCTGTTTGATGGTGTAAGTTATGATGTTGATGATTCATATTTGGTGTGAAAACGATGAGCTCAAAGTGACGCCTACAAAGGCCAGGAAGGACTGACACACACACACACACACACACACACACACACACACACACACACACACACACACACACACACACACACATGCACACAGACTCTGGACAGCGAAACACCTGAAATAAAACCATCCTCATTGTCATTTTTTTAAATATATATACAAAACATAAAACATTTATAATCACAGAATTCCATTAGTATTTTCTTTCGCAGCATGTCTAATGTTTGTGCAGAAAAGAAAACCAAAAACATTTTCTTTTTTATATTTATTGTTCCAGATTTTGCATGAATTCATTCATGAATTTGCTCCAGGGATGTCATTTAAAATGTACAAATGAAACACTCATTTATTCTGGTATGGAAAGTATTCACATAGAAAATAAAGTGCAGCTCTCGAACATGGTGAATTACCTTTTTTTTACTATTATTATTCTTGAATATTGTTTATAGTTGATTCATTCATAAATGCATAGTGCAAGTATATTTTCATCACATGACACATTTTATTTTCTTTATGTGTTTACCCTCAAGAGATTTAGTTGTACAGTATGTAAAATTGCTTAAGTAATTGTGTGTGTGTGTGTGTGTGTGTGTGTGTGTTATATATATATATATATATATATATACACATATACACACACACACACACACACACACACCAGAACATTTCCACATCACAAACTCTGATTTAAATGAAAAAGCTTACTGTTTTGCTCATAAAGGTTATGAAAGTTGTTTTTACTTTGCTGTACTTTCACATAGGAAGTGATCAAATGAAACCGGTCGTTTTTTTTTTTTTTTAAGCGACTTTTTCCATTTCAAATGTATTAAATTGCGATCATTAACAAAGTAAACATCACATAAGCACACATTCTTTTATAAAAAAAAACAAAGATTTTTTTTTTTGCACACACAAACAAGGACATGGACAATTTAGTGTCTTTATAAAAAAAACAAAAAAAACAACAAAAAAAAAAAAAACCATCTTAGCAAAATATAGCCAAGGCTTATTTAAATATGCATAAATAGCTTGAAAATATTTTCTCCATAGCAATTCAAAACACCGTCGACTTACAATAGTCATTGAGCTAAAAAGAGGAACAAGATTCTTTAAAAATGATGGACACAGTCCCTGTTTCTCATTTCTGTACATGACAAGCACCTGCAAGACACTTTTTTAACTGCCAACTTAAAGCTAGGGAAAAAAAAAAAAAAAGAAGAAGAAAAAGGAGTGAAAATTTTAGTGAAGCCACTGAAAGAGAATGAAAGTGATTTCAAACAGGGATTTTTTAAAAAAGACTTTCAAGTTTGTTCGCATACAACACGTCTTTGGGTGTTTTTTCAATGTTTCAAAAGTCGAAATACTTTACAACAAGGAGCAACTTCACCATAAGATTATATAAAACATATATAAAATATGTACAATAGTGCATACGAAGCATTGGACAATAATCAAGGGTGAACTAGTTATGTTTGTAAGTAAAGTCTAAAGGTAAATCAAAATAAAATAAAACAAATTCTAATTTTTTTGCACTGGTTTTTGTGATAAAAATGATTGTAGACTTTTTAAATAGGTATAATGCAATTCCTGTCATATTGCTTCCTTTTTTTTTTTTTCTTTATAAAAACCTGTATATGAATTGTTCCTGTTTGTCTTTTTTTTTTTTGGTGTAAATTTCTTGATAAAATTTCTAAAAGCTAAATATTTATTTGGGTGTCTTTGCATAGTGGTATATGTAATCCTAGCTAACGTAGATGAGAGTAACTTTCCAGATGTGCTAATAATCCTGTATTTTGTAGCTTATTTTAAACAGAGGTTGTGGAAGTTCTATGTCCCTTTGAGATACCTGACTTACCTGTGGAACTTTGGAGTGAAAAAAAAATTAATAAATAAAAATGAATTGCACTTAACAGTCTGTGGGTAGGATTTAGTCCCACTTTTAATTTACCCTTGTTAGCAAATACAGAAGCATAAAACCACCAGAAGAATGATAAATACAAATACATTTCCAAGATATGAACATTTTTTTTTATGCTTTTAAATCCCTGGCATCACATTAGAAAGCTGACGATAAAACAACAAAAAAGACATCTGTTAAAAATCAGAAATTTGCCAATATGATTTACAAAGTGTCAGGAACGCTGCTCGAACGCACACCCGTTGTGGGAAAAGTTCCAGACTTGAGCTAGTTCATTCTTTCCAGTCACATTATGAAAAAATACCCAAAAGAATTGTGCATGACGAAAAACTTTTTTTGAGCGGTCAGTTAGCGGCTTCAGGAACGGGTGGCGCTCGCTCAAGTCTCACGGTCCAGGGATCAGGGGTCGGGGGGTAAAATGCTGGGTGTGGTAGAACGTCCTCCCTTGCCAGGGCAAAAGCGAACACCCCCCTCTTCCTGTCCACATCCTCTGAGATGAGCTTCCTGTCTGTCAGATTCTCTCTGATGCGTCCACTGTCTATATCCTGCCGTCTTTCGGGGGGCAGTTGAGGAGGCACTGGTGCCCCAAGGGATGGCAAGCGCAACGTTTGGTCTCCTTGTAGTGGATGGGCATCTGGAGGGTAGAAGTACCCGGACGAAGAGCGCCATGAGGAGGAGGGTTTGCGGCCCCGGCGTGGCCGTGACACGCGGCAGCTCTGGCGCTTGATGTGCCGGTGCAGGTGGTCGGAGCGGGTAAAGCTTTTGTAGCAGTGCTCACACTGGTAGGGCCGTACGCCTGTATGGATACGCAGGTGGTTCTTTAGGTCATAGTTGTGCACAAATTTGGAGTTGCAGTGCAGGCACATGTAGGGTCGCTCGCCAGTGTGCTTGCGCATATGGATCTTTAACTTGTCTTGCCTAAAATGTAAAGAAAGAACAGCATTGAGTAAGTGGGGTTTTACGGTTATCCTTCGACAGCTACGAAAGATCTTGCAGCTTTTGTGCATTTTTTAAACCCCCAAAATTCCCCATTGAACCTCAAGAACTACAGTAAATCGAAAGTTACTGTCTATACAGTATAAGATGAACACATTTGTAGCGGTTGGTTTATATGCCTAAAATCTATGAGTGAAACTTGCCCTATATAGGTAAGAACAGGGGGGGAAGGCATGCCAGTGGGTTTTTAAGATTTGTCTTTTGCCTTCTTGTGGTACACTAAAGTCATATCAACATGCCATTTTTTTCTCCTAAGTGCTTTCCAATTGAAACTTTTCAGTTATTCAGTGATACAGTGTGTGCTAGTTAAGAAGTAAAATCTAGGTTGTATTTGCTTGTTTTTACAGTATGGAAACCACTGTTAAGCTCTGAAGGAGGATGACCGCAAAATTGCACTGCTTCACATAAACATTTGCATGACTTGGGGTGATGCCCTATGACAGGTGCTTGATGCTTGGTTGCAACTTCTCTTTGTGTGACTGATTTGGTCTGGCCTTGTCGATTCCCCAACCTTTCCTGTTATTCGCACAACTTCAGTGTTAAATTTCGATGACTATGTAACCTTCAAACAGCTTGTGAAAACTTTGATGTGTAACAAGTAAGAATGATAAAATGCTGTGCAGAAAAACTGGAAAAAAAAAACACTTTGAAGGCTGAGAAATCTTTGTGTTCCAGTTGTGCTGATTTGGCAGGTGAATTCTTTTATTAACCAAGCGATAACCTTCTGTTCATCTTGATTTAAAAGGCTAATATGGTCTCAAGTCAGCAGGTATAACCAGCACCTCAGCTTTCACACCCTAACAGTGTGGATCTCACCCCCCTGCCAGGTGTGTGTTCTCAAGACTTGCCCCCTGGAGGAGGCCTTTGGCACACCGGTTCTAAAGTGCGCCCACCTGGGTGCTATCTGGGATGGACTTAATGTATGCTATGCCCAGTCTCTCTCTTACCTTGTGAAGCGAACCTCGCAGATGGTACACATGTAGGGCTTCTCGCCTGTGTGCGTCCTCATGTGCCGAGGTAGTTTGCCTGCACCCTGGATGACCTTGTTACAGATGGGACACTGCTGCGACGCTTTGGGCTTCAGCTTTCTCTCTTCCTCAAGCTGCCATGGTGGAAACAGTGACCCTAGGTGGGATGCTGAGAGAAAACTCAAGTAATTTCGCAGATCTGCTTCATCCTTAATCTGGCCAAGAGAGGGCTCAGGAGCTGCCCCGACACTTGGACTCACAAAGTCTTTGAGGAATTCTCTGTGGAGCAGAGCACTGGGAAGATCATCTTTTAGTTCCTCTTTGATGACTTCCTTCTTGATGGCGAGATCCAAAGGCCCATTGTCCAATGAAGCAGTTGGGTAAGGATGAGGTGGGCATTGGGGATCCAGAAGTTGTGGGAAGCCTGGAAACTCTGCAGCCCAAATTGGAGGATAGAATCCAGGAAGAAGAGAGGTGAAGCCTGATCCCCTCTCCAATCCTGGCATCTTTTGGTACAGCCCTTCCTGCAACAGGGACTCGATAGAAAAGTCTTTCAGCGCTTTGCCTTCCAATCCTTCTTGTTCTCTGGGTTTTTCTGGGGTACGTGACTGACATTTTTGAGAGTTTGACTCTCTTTCTGCGTGTACTTTTTGTTGTGAGCTGCATGCGGGGCTGTCTGCTCCTCGCTCTGTGCCAGTGATTCGGTTCTGCTGGTTTTCAGAAACGTCGGCTTGAAGCGATCTCTCACTGAGGTTGTCCTCGTCTCTTTCTGCAACTTCGCCATCTTTTGAGTCGATCTCTGCCTCTTCCGCCATTTCCTCTTCTTCCTCATCTTCCTCTTCTTCCTCATCTTCTTCCTCATCCTCTTCTTCATCTCCTTCTCTGCCACCAGTACCACCCCCTCCTCCAGTGTCCATGATCTCCAAACATACATTAATGATACATGGGATCTCCAAAAGCCGCGCTGCCCCCAGGATCTCCTTCACGTTGGAAGGTGTCACCGTCAGCGTCGACGTGTACGCAAACTCCAAAATGGCTGTCAGCGATTCGGGTGCTACAAAGTCCAGCTCGTAAACACCATGATGGCTGGGGTCACCATTGCCCGTGGCCACGGTGAAGAGTTTTTTGAAGTACTGACTGCATGCCGCCAGCACAGAGCGGTGTGTGTGGTACTCCTGGTCCTTCACCACCAGGACCACATCACATAGGAAGCCAGCACGCCGCTGCTCGTTCAGACTGCACAGGACGTCACTGCTGTGATTCGGAAAGGGTATCCCAATGAGGTCCTCCTCACTGTGGGCCATAGTCTTATAGAAATCTGTAGAACAAAAGCAGAAAAAAAAAGCGTGTGACAGAATGATTGAGTAGTTCTTTCAGCAGATGCTAGAATCTAATTTTCTTTAATGTATCCCTCAAATAAGACTTGGTGGCCTCCACACTCTTTTTAGCTCTCCACAGCCCTTTTGTTCTTATCTTCTGTAAGCATGGTTTTTTAGACCATATAAAGCAAGATGTACAATCTCACACACACACAAACACACACACTGTCTTTGTGACATTTGGAAACAAAACACAGGAAGGCAAAGGGGGTCAGACTCTAGTTTCTAGACTAAAGGAAAGAAGTTTGGAGGGCAAGATGGTTTTACATACAGTACAGTGCTTCCCCCTTAAATGGTTAATTATTCTTTGAATAAAACACATGTTCAAAGGATATTCTTTGTTGGATCCATATAAATTGGTTGACTATTTATTAGAATTTCAGAAATAAGACATAGATCTAAATTCACCTACTAGTGCAAACAGCCAAATCACATAAAGAGTTACTTTAATTCGGTAATAATGTTCAGCTGTGTTCCAGCACACGGCTGAATGGCAACTGAACTGTACCTGTCGATTTCGTAAAATTTTCACGTCGCGTTTTATTGGCACCGTCGTCCTTCATTCACAGCTATGAATAGAGCAAAATCTCAGTGCGCGGTCAGTGCAGACATTTAGATGGATGCTTTGAGAATTCCTAAATCCGAACCAGCCCTGTTGACTGACTTTAAAGAAAACGAGCAGTTTCCTGCCAGCATCCTCAGGCCAGCCTCCTTCTTCCTCCTCTTTTTTTTATCTATTTGTTCACGATCACATCCGAGCTCTTACCAATCAAGTATTGAACATTTCTTGCACTGTTGCTAGGAGACAGTTGCTATAATTACCAGTTTATTAGATATATAGTCTAATAAAGCAGAAACAACGTGTCTAAATGAGGAGAAGTGTGTCGTGAACATCAGGAGCGTGTCTGAAAGGGGGCGGGGGAAGCCATTTACAGAGAGTAACTAAAATGCTGCATAGAACTGAAACAAAGATCAGTATACGTTCCATGGTCTGGGTAAAGTTCTTAAAGAATTATGTAATAAATATTACGTGATTCGTTTTAATAAACTGAATTTGACAAATTTCAGGTTTGTTATTTGCATTTGTGTGATATTAATGTTTCTGAGGTATTTTGGATGTAACTTTGCATTCAAAAGAACAGCTTATTTAGTTCTTTAAATCTTTATACAAAACCTATGAATTTAACCCTAACCATGTTGTTATAACCTGTAACTGTACATGGACCATTATATTTAAAGGCCAATTTTGTTTTATGCATTAATATTTGGATTAAGCCAGAGATGCCTAAACAAAGGCTCAATGTCTTGGATTTTCTTGCATAGTTTTTTTTTTACACACTTTTCACTAATTTTTGATCACATATAATTATAAAATGAATATGTTATCCTTATACAGTGAATTTCTTGAGGAAAGAGATGCAAAATAATGAAAAAATAGGAACCAGTATTATGTCTTTAAATTAGATATAACTAAATATCTGTATTGGGCATTGAACTCTATTGTACAATAAATTGGATTGTAACAGTTTTATTGTAATATAAATTTC
>MU563656.1:6042726-6055226 GCA_024362625.1 Silurus asotus
AGGAGCTGTACGTGAGGAATAGGTGGTGGTAAATTGGCTCAATCCAGTGCTGGGTTAGTGGGTCCTAAGGGAGATCATTTGAGGGCCTTTCCAAAGGCTGAGCTGGAGGGCGACCTGTAGGTTCAGGCTGTTAGCCGTTAGCACAGCCACTTATTTAACCTGTTTACACACACCGGCGCTCGTCGGCGTCTTAGCAATGGCCCTGCAATAATTGAACAGATGGTTCTGAATTTGGATTTGGGTGATGTGTCTCTCAGCCAGAGGAGACGGAAGCGCTGCGGTAATGACAGGTGTGACACGAGTAATGAGCGCCTCCGTCACGGTTCAGGATCAGCAGATGAATTTAAACTGGCCTCGTTTGGGAAACTCTGGCTACGAACTTTGGGAAAAACGGATTGCTCGTATTCTCAGTGGTGTGCCTCTTGCTACAAATTGGGGTCATGATGATTTAATGAATTGGCTGTAAGATCTGTGATGTGGTATAAACTCAGCGTTTCGGAGCTTTTCGGGTGTTTATTTAGCTGGCGATAATTTCACACACTTCGTCTCGCTCGGGTCTAACGAGGGCACAATAAAAGTGTGGGGTTTTGGGTTCCGTTTTTTTTTTTTATTATTCAGGCCATGTTTATGGTGAGGCCTGTAGCCTGGTTTACACTTTAGGACAGTTTTATAAGGCAGTAATGTAGTGTAACATCAAACCCTGTGAGTCCTATAACAATGCTGCAGTCAAGTGCTCCTTAAATTAGGGATTCTGTAATGAAGTAGAGATCATGCTACAAAGATGGAACCCGAAGGCCTAATCTCTGACTAATAATAATAGGTTATAGTCAGAAATGTAAAGATTTTATGATTAGACTGTCCTTTCTGTCTCTTTGACATTTTACTGTGATTCTGATGTGATTCTGATTCTTTTTATAGTTTATAGTTTCTGCATTTATACAGTAGAACCATCAAATTCTGTAAACTGATTTCCGTCATATTGAAGGTGTTGATTAGTGTATAACGTCAACAAGCTAAGATTTATATATAAATATATATAGTGCCTGTCAAAAGGAAAAACCTAGTCTTTATGTTTTTTTAGAGACACAGTTTGTTCAAATAATGTTCAAGTAATGTAAAGGTATGAACTTTTACTTTCACCAAACTTAAATAAAAATGTACAAATGCTACACTTTATTAAAATTGTTCATATATATGAAGAAATGTTTGTGTGAACACATTGGAGGTCCAAATTCTGAGATGGAGGAGCATAATTAACCAATGACAAAATAAATATACAAATATATAATTTAATTATTACTCATATAATATGCGCCCCCCCCAAAAAATGTGTCCTGATCTAATAAGTGGCATGAACACACCTGTGCTACGTGAACCCTGGTCATAAAACAGATGCTAATACATCCTGATGCTGGGTCATGTCTGCTCTAATCCGGCACTGTATAAGTACACAGAGCCGAAGTGCTCGAACACCATCATCAAAGGAGTGACGTTTTTGTCCCGCAAACAATAATTTACACCTGTTATGTGTCTCCTGGGAGTAAAGCACACGCCGTCCTGCCCTCTGCCCTGCTTATTCGACCGGTTTGACTCCTACAGTCGGTTTGGGCTCAAACTAGCACAACCCAATTACAGTACAGCGCCAGGCCTCATTTCAGCTCCAAATCTTGTTCTTGATGTGTAAGCATTTTACTCTGTGTGTGTGTGTGTGTGTGTGTGTGTGAAAGACACTTTGATGAGTCCTTTCTTTTCATACTATTAGAAGTCCTCAGAAGTAGGACGTGGTTAAGGGAAAGCACCTCTGACACATTATTGACAGTCACCACGGTGTCGAACGCAAATCAGCAAACTGGATCGTTTGACCCTTTTCACGACAGCTAAAGCTTCACACTTTCCCCCATCCTCCTTATATTTTTGCAGACGGCAGGCTGCAACCCAAACAATTTCACGAGTCATCAAATTACCGTGTGGCAGCGATGCCATGACACGGCCGCACTATTGTCACTGTACAGGGCTACACCTGATCCGTACAAACACACACATACACACACACACACACACACACTCAAACAAAAGGTGTTGGAAAAAAAAGAACAGAAACACACGTTGACTTTTTTAAAGGCACGAACCAAAACACTGTGAAGTTTTCCACCGACAAAAGAGAACGAAACACACACACTCACCCCGAACCTCCTCTGGAATGTGTGTGACTTATCCTGAGACTACGGAGTGATGTTCGTCTCTCTGTCTCTCTTTTTCTCTCTTTGCGTCTCTCTCATCGTCTCCTGCCTTTTACACCAGGCTCCCTGTCCATTCCATTCTCACTCATCCGCTCATCCTTCCTCCATTCACAAAAAAAAAAAAAAAGCCTCCAACAGTGGCAGAAACAACGTCTTTCTCTATCTGTGTCTCCCTCTCTTGAGCACATACATTCATACACACACTCACACACACGCACACACACGCACACTCAATCACTCACGCGTGCGTGGTACGGAGAGCAAGTGGATGAGTGCGAAAGAGAAGAGAAGAGAACAGAAGAGAACAGAAGAGAAGAGGTGGACCCCACTGTACAGCGGAAAGCGAGAGAGAGAGAGAGAGAGAGAGAGAGAGAGAGAGAGAAAGAGGGAGGGAGAAAGAGAGGACTAGTGCAGGGGCAGTGTGTGATGTAGAGATGCAGCACCAGGCGTTTTTATAGCTGGGTGGGTAGCACATAGATAATAATACCCCATCCACCTCCACAACACAAGTAAGGCCCGGTGTGTAATAAGGCCGTGGTGCAGACACCCTCTGATTTGGGGTCGGACTAAATGAATTTTTAGTTTCCTTACAGCAGATTTGCAGTGACCGACCGAGGAATCGACGACGGCACTGGGAGGTTCAGGAGAGAGACAGAGAAACAGAGAAAGAGAAAGGGAAGAAAATGAACGAGTCTGAAGTGGCAACACTATTTGTGCATGTGCAGCACATGGAGCTGTTCGAGACCGAGCACAGGGAGCGTCGGTTCACCGTCCCGAGGGAATCGCTGTGCGCTATATCAGGAATGCGAAACACTGTGATAGGAAAAAAATCATCAATGACAGAATACTGTGATGGAGCATGTAGGGTTTGAAAGGTTTTCTTGCTCATTACAGAGCAGTTTATGAATGAACTTTTTGTCCATTTAGTGTTACATTTACTCTGAGTACTAAACTCGTACTATGTAATCCAGCCTCTGTTGGAAGTAATAACTTAGTGATTGAAAAATGTTCTGGTTGTTACGAAGCACTAACAGTGGAGACTCCTTACTTACCAACTTCTCCTTGCATTTAACTCAGTGGTGGACAATAAGTAAAATGTAATATTCATTAAATGTAATAATAATTTAATATTTATATGGCATTTCCAGTTAGACACAATATTTGTTGCCATGCTCGAAAATGTTGTAGGCCCCCTTTTCGACATTCATTCATTCACAGGACACCGAGTGTGAAACAAGAATGCATCCTGTGTAGGGCAGTAGCCAATCACAAAGCACTACAGTCAAAGGGGTGTTGAGTGTTGCCAGTTCAACTAGCAGCATGGTTTAGGGAAGAAACCAGAGAACCCAGAGAAAACCCAGATGGATTTTAGTGAATTTGTCACAAACTTGAGCTCAGACTGGACACACTGGAAATGTGAGACAGCATTTTATATCTCTGCACGATTGCTTTCGTGTTGATCTGTGTTTTTCTTAGTTCCATTCTTTTATTTTTTTGTGTGTTTGGTTTATTTTAATTTCAATTGACATTGATGTGAAAAATTTCTCATGATTGCAAGCCAAAATCGAGCGTTTACTCATTCCTTTTATTCTTCCTCCATTTTTGACTGAAAAACCTACTGATTGTTACGAAGTACTGACACTGGAGACTCCTTACTTGATGTTTCCCTGCATAAATCTTCAGAATATTAGTTTTACAGAGCGATTCTTTGGTAAAGTCAGAATTGAGACTAAATAATTTTATCACATCGATTTCTGGTTAGCTTGAATTTTTGT
Source organism: Silurus asotus (assembly GCA_024362625.1). Classification (NCBI taxonomy): domain Eukaryota; kingdom Metazoa; phylum Chordata; class Actinopteri; order Siluriformes; family Siluridae; genus Silurus; species Silurus asotus. Next base: position 6,046,742 of record MU563656.1, read on the forward strand.
TACAAGGTTCAAAAATTTATGTTGTACCTGTTGCCAGTTCACCTAGTTTTTGAGAGGAGGAAGAAAACCATGTGAACCCAGAGAAAACCCAGATAGATTTGAGATTGTGTAAAACTTCACATAGAAATGAACCTGAGCTCAGGCTTAAACTGAGCATATATACGAGCTGCGAGGCCGCAATGTGTGCCGCAGATTTATTGCTTGATTTGTGTGTTTTTCTTTGTTTCTATTCTTTCTTCGTTTCTGTTCTTGCTTGCGTGCTTTCTTTCACCTTTAGTTAACATAAATGTGATGTCTGTGCAAAAAAAAAAAAAAAAAAGCAGTTTTATCATGAATGTGGGTAGGAATCATGCGTTTACTCATTCAATATTTTTTTTTCTTCTCACCTGGACGCAAACGAACACCGCGTTCTTCTCCATCACGCTTTAAAAACAGGAATAATAAAGTCATACTGCATTGTCAATCAAGCAGCAGAGCTTTAAATAGCTCGAAGCCAGTGGAAAGTAATTACCCCGAGTCAAACAGAAGATCTGAGTAAGAACTTGTCAGAACAGAAAACACCATGTTAATGCTCTGACAGAAAAATTGGCACAAAAAGGTTAAAAAAAAGGTAAAATCAGTAGGAAAGGAAAGAAGGACGTTTTTTTTATGCAATGTATTTTTACGACAGAAATATAGACGTTCTCAGTCATGTCCATGGACATTTTGTGAACATTTTAACTTTAAGGCAAAAATTTGATGAGTTTTGTTCATTTAAAACATTTGACCTTTGTATTTTTTAAGATTTCTCTCTTTTTAATTTTTTTATAAAGTAAAGGAGGAAGGGAGGAAAAAATCAGTACGCAACATGCACTATGAGATTGTGTTATATTATATCATATTTCTATATTTATACATTTTATATCAAATTCAATCACAAAGCAGAGGTGATCGAAAACTTTTTCTAAGTTTGGGTAATACTTTTTGATGTTTGGGCCAAAAATCAAACTTGATTAAGGGGTGAAAATATACATTGCATTATACCAAACATTATATTAAATTGAATGTTGCTATGCATCCTTTTATTTATAATTTCATAACAGTTCAAAATAAATAAAAAAACAATCAAAAGAGAAAACATGGCTTTTTATATGTGTAAATATTGCGGTTTTATGTTCGAAATTCTGGTTGCGTAAAACTTACAATCAGAACCAATCCAATTTATTGTACAATAGAGTTAAATGCCTGAAGCAGCTATTCAGTGAGTTCTAATCAGAGACATTGGAGGTCCTTATTTTTTCCAAAGTTTCTCAAAGTACCATTTTCATTTATTTTCTCCTCTTTTCACTTATCACATGATGGGCCAAATCAAAGGTCACCACGGGCACCATGGGCATCTTTGTCCTTAAACATATCAGTGTAAGTGTATAAAACATTAATTTTATAATTCTATGTGATAAATAAATGGAAATATATACAGATATACACATTTTAGCTTTAAGACAAACATTTCATGAGTTCTACTTATAGAAAAAACTTTTTTTAATTCTCAAATATTCCACCTACTGAGCTAAAAAACAGTTGGAAGAATGAAACCACTTTCTGTTCAACTGCTGAGATTTTCCTCTTTATTACATATTTTTTTCTTATGCAAAAAATATTTATTTTTATGAAATTAACAACTGTCCATAAGTTGTACAGAGTGACTTTAAATGTGTTTATTTCTTTATTTTCTTATTTATAAATGAGTCACACACATTAAATCTTTTTTTTAATGATCTTGATAATTGTCATAAATAAAAAAATATTTAAAAAAATGTGAAATAAATCATTTAAAAAATATACTGTTTGATATCTGCAAACATTATTGTGTTTTTGTAATATTTACTATATTTGAATAATCCTTGATCATTACAATGTAGTAATCATAAATATTACAGTTTTAAAATGAAAGTGATATAATTTAACAACATGACTTGTGTGTGTGTGTGTGTGTGTGTGTGTGTGTGTGTGTGTGTGTGTGTGTGTGTGTGTGTGTGTGTTTGCATGAGCGACAGTGATAGCATGTGTGTGTTCTCATCTCACTCACTTAATCCAGAGACCTGAAAAAAAGCCTGAATTTAAGGATAAAGACTGCAATTATATTTTTCTCCTGAGAAAGCCTACAGGCTCGGAGGAGCGTTGCGGAAGTTTTTCTTTGCAATACGCAATAATGAGCGAAGTCGGTGAAACGAGGCCTTCAGAAAATAAAGTGTTGTTGGGACTTACACAGCTTTCGATCCTATCGTTCCTTCTACTCCCTTCCCTCGTATTATATTGTGTCGTTAGAGATCAGTGCTGATCTAAGCAGCGATAAACACTGTAGCGTTTTTTTTAACTCATCACTCCTGACCTGGACAGGATTTCCTACATGGCATCAGCAATCAGACTTACAAATCGTGCTCGATTAATCGGCCTGCTTCGCCTCACTTCTCGCTGAGCAGTATGAGATTCAGACTGAGATAGATGAGGGAGCGTGAAAAACAGGATGTCTGTGCCTCAGACAGTGTCTGTGATAAAAATAAGTAAATATATCAATCATATCAAAAATGCTAATAGTGTAATACTAAGTGTACCGTGCAGGATCGTTCCACAAGTTTTTTGAATTAAAGAAAAAAATGTGTGTTTGTGTGTGTGTGTGTGTGTGTGTGTGTGTGTGTGCGTGTGTGTGCGTGTGTGTGTGTGTGTGTGTGTGTGTGCATGCCAACCAAAACTGAAATCCCAGTGTGTGTGCGTGTGTGTGGGTGTGTGTGTGTGTGTGTGCATGCCAACCAAAACTGAAATCCCAGTGTGAATCGGGGTATGTCGTGGATCTGACTAATCACCTCACATTATTGAGAATCACCATGTAAATAAAAAAATAAAAATAATAATTAAAGTAATAATTCATTATTTTCTTTGTTTTGATCTTGAAATAATGATGGAAAGAAGAAATCCATATTCTAGCACAGAAGTGCCCAAACTTTAAGCACTAGTTTTGGCATCACTGAAAAATTCAGTGTAGATGAATAAAGTGAAAAAAGTAAAAAGTGTGTAAAAAAAAATATATCAAGAAAAAGCTAAAATATTGATTTCTATGCATCAGGGAAAGTGTCCACAGCAAAGTAAATGCATGGATGAATGAATAAATTCATAATCGTTAAATTTTTTTTTTTTTTTTATAGTACAGAAAGTTATTATAATTTACCAACTATAAAACATTAATCGAATTAATAATAAAAAAATAATAATAATTAATAATAATATGCCTTCACTATAAAAAATATTATTAATGGCATGATCACATTATTATCATATATTATATATTAAACAATATTTATTTTACTCTGTATGCTTCCTCTGATGCATAATAACAATCTTTTTGTGTGATATGCAAATATTTGTAACTTTTTTTGTTGAATTTTTTTATCGAGTTTTTAAACAAAAAATCATCATTTTTAATTGATTTTGACATTAAAAGTCGATCAGCAAAAACTTTTTTGTTCAGCGCCTAATGTCTATTCGTCTCCGGATAAACGGACAGATGTGAATCTGTGGGGAAGGATTTCTTTCTAATGCAAGCTCATCGATTTCTTTGACATTTTTTTTCAAGCTTTTATGCTTAAGGCTTTTTTCTGTTGGTGTAAACACTAACAGCTACATGCATGGCATACAGACCAAGAGTACAGTAATACACATGGAAAAACATACACACACACACACACACACACACACACACACACACACACACACACACACACACACACACAGAGACATACTGTAAGGCTCAGTCAGTTGTCATAGAAACCCAGGCCTCAGCAGGTAACTCTTCATTAGTTAGTGGACTCAGAGCTCAGAGAAAAGCTTCTTATATTAGATACAACATGTCACTATTCTTCTCGCCTCATTATAAAGCCAAGCAACTTGATACACGCCTGTGCTTCACCCCACTTCAATAAAATAATTCTTAACTAATTTCTTTACAAGTTACACTCTATAGGCAGAAGTATTAAGACACCTGATTTTTCTACCCACATGTGGTTCTTCAGCAAAATGTTACCACAATGATGGAGGAAGACAATAGTACAGGACGTCTTTGGATGCAGGAGCAGAAGATTTTCCCTTCACTTGAACCAGGAGACCGAAACCTGTTCCAGGATGACAATGTTCCTGTGCACAAATCCAGCTTCATGAAAATATGCTTTAAATAGAATGGAGTAAAATATATTCTGCTATAGAGCTCCAACCCAAATGAACAAGATGGATGTAAAACCTGACTGCACCCCAGACCTCCTCATCTTCTCACCTACATCAATACCTGACTTTACTAACACCATTCATTGTAGCTGAATAAATCTCTGAAAAAATCTTCACAAAATCTAGTGGAACATCTTCCCCGTGAAGAATGGAGCTCTTATAAAAGCAAACGGGCACTAAATGTGGAACGGGTTGTTAAAAACAGCAAATACTGTTCTAATCTTATGGTCAGGTGTCCAAAAACCTTTGTCCATATAATGCTTTTACTCTATAATTAACAGTTGCTCAGAACCGAAAGACATACGCTAGCAGTTGTGCATCGTGTAGTGTTGATTTTCTGTGACAATTTACATATTTCTCGCATTTTTATTCGAATAAATGCAAACTCCTCCCACAAATCAAAACCTAACCTTTATACCTTTTGAGAATGCTGATCAATTTAAATACTTAGAACAAAACCTCCTTATGTTAAGTTAAGGTAAGATTTACTAGTTCACTTCTGCAAAAAAGTTAACGTTGTGATGCATTAAAAAAGTGTGCGTTGGATAAACGTTTGCATTTGTATTGTTTTTAGCATCTACATCGATAAAAAGCGATTTTATAAAATATATAAAATTTATTAAAATAGAATTATTAGTAGATGCGCTATACATTTATTGTTTACAAGTAATTTGTGAGCAATATTTGATATGTAAATCGATTTTTCCGCTACGTGAATAGGACGCATCACAACACTACGGAGTCCGAGGCGTGTCCTGAGAGTCACATAGAATACAGATTAACATAGAGCTGCGTCTTCCTGGAGACACAACAGGAAAATAATGTCTGGGTTTATTTCTTTATTTTTGCACTATAAAGGTCTGCTTTTGCAAAAGGGCTGTGTGTCAGAAGGCTCTTAAGTGATTTGATGAATTGTTTGTCTGAACAAAAGAAATAAAAGTGAACTGTCTGTACCATGCATTGATTTGCATTGTGTTGAATCGAAATCGCACTGCATTGTAATTTATTCATTTATTTGGTAATTAATAGTAAATAATGTGGAAGTAAATCTATAGAATGACTCACACACTAGAAAAATGTGTACTACACTGTAAAAGTTGCAAGAAGGTGCAAATACATGTTCACTATGTGAGAGTTTAGAGGCGATATACGAAAAGAAAAACATCTCCTAGCTGAGTTGTAAGTGTGTGTGTGTGTGTGTGTGTGTGTGTGTGTGTGTGTGTGTGTGTGTGTGTGCGTGTGTGTGTGTGTATGTGTGTGTAGTCTGTTCGCACTCAGGAGGTCCAGGCTGAGTAAGCGTTGGGCTTCTGCAGTACCTGTTTGTGATCACACTCAGTTCCTGTCATCACACACACACACACACACACACACACACACACACACACACACACACACACACACATACACACAGAGAAGAACTGAGGATGAGAGAGAGAGGGGGGAGTTTTACCATGCTGTCTTTCACTTCTCTGCAGCTCTCTGATGGTAGGAGGAAGGAGAAACTTTCAGCAGATGTGAAGTCAACATGTGAAAAAAAACCAGGCTGTGACTCGGGAAGTCGGACAGGGAGGACGATGGACGGTGGGAAAACTTGTGTCATCTATCCCTGCCGCAGACAAACCCACCCACCACTCCCAGGGTTCGCTGGGTGGGAAAAAAGCATGTCCAAGGACAATACACACACACACACACACACACACACACACACACACACACACACACACACACACACACACACACACACACACACAATCCTCTTGTCTGGCTTTTTACACAGGGGTGTATAAATGTAATTTACAGCTTAAAATTTTCACACTATTACAGGGGTGGGTATTTCCCATGCACATATTCACACACACACACACACACACACACACACACACAAACACACACGCAATACTGTACACTGACGTGAAAGTCTTCAAGTTGGAGGATTTTGAGTGTCCCAGTTTCTCCGTACCATGAAAAGGTGTTTTTGTCTTCTTATTGTTTTTTTTTTGTTTGTCTTATTTACTTTAAAAAAAAAGGTGAAACCAGAACCTTGTGAAGAAATGCGATCCGGAGCTGAGTTTTTCCACAACATTACTAAATGGCCAAAAGTTTGTGGAAACCTGACTATTAGATTGGTGGGCATCTTTTTAAGCACCCCTTTTTCACATTGAGACCCCATTAGCTGTTATAGTATCCTCCACTCTTCTGGGAAGATGTTCTACTAAATTTTGTGGAGATTTTTGTGAGATTTCATTCAGCCAAAGGGTGTTAGTAAAGTCAGGTACTGGTGTAGGTGTGGTGAGGAGGTCTGGGGTGCAGTCAGTGCTCACAATCATCATGTTAAATAGATTTAAAGCTCTATAGCAGGAGATCTTTCACTCCAAACCATGGAAAGTAGATCTTCATGGAGCTGGATTTGTGCACAGGGGCATTGTCATGCTGGAACAGGTTTGGGTCTCGTAGTTCATGTGAAGGGAAAATGTAATGCTACCATTTCCATAGTTGTCCTATACAATCGTATGCCTCTAACTTTGTGAAACAGTTTAAAACAGTTGAGTTGTTAAAACTAACAAATAAATGTAAAAATATTGCAATCATTATCATGTTGATGTAGTACAAGTGGCAGAAAATATAGCATTATATTGAAATGGTAGCTTAGTGGCTAAGCTGTTGGGCTTCTGGTCAAAAAATCATGGGTTTGAATAAGAAATTCTGCCAAGTGCTAAAAATGTAAATCATAGCGCTAAAGTGATTATATCAAAAGCTTTTATTGAAAAAAGTACATTATGTACCAATCTTGTAATTACTATGAATTTAGCTATTAAATACAAAGTAATTATAGTACTGTACTCTAAAATGCTACCAAACTGACAACAATGTGGCCAATCCTACACAACCTTGGAAATAGTTTGTAAATCAACAGTGGGAACAGTTTGGAACATTTTAGTTGTTAAGAATAAATGTAAAAATATTGTAATCATTATCATGTTGATGTAGTACAAGTGGCAGAAAATATAGCATTATATTGAAATGGTAGCTTAGTGGCTAAGCTTTTACTGAAAAAAGTACATTATGTACCAATCTTGTAATTACTATGAATTTAGCTATTAAATACAAAGTAATTATAGTACTGTACTCTAAAATGCTACCAAACTGACAACAATGTGGCCAATCCTACACAACCTTGGAAATAGTTTGTAAATCAACACGCATTTTGCGACAAGAAAAACACGTTTAGAGTTTTATATAAAACAATATAGAATAAATTGAAAAAATACTTGTGCTCTGTAGGTTCACTTGAAAAAAACTTCAAGAAAGCAGTTCAAGCAGAAATATGAACACACACATACACACACACACACACACACACACACACACACACACACACACACACACACACACACACACACACACACATACTGATGTACACTATCTAAAAATATGCAGCTGTAAGGTCATTGTAGTGCCTCGCTACATTTCAGGATTAGGGAGTCGAAGACATCAACTCCTGTTTTCAGTCCAGTAGCTCTGTGCTTCATCTCATAGTGCAATGTGCAATGAGTAATTACGTGTGTGTGTGTGTGTGTGTGTGTGTGTGTGTGTGTTTTGCTATATATCCTTGTGCATTTTCAACTTAATTTCTCGTGGGTGGCTGTAAGACGAAGGTGTATTTGCACGTGTGCGTGTATGTATGTGTGTGTGTGTGTGTGTGTGTGTGTGTGTGTGTGTGTGTGTGTGTGTGTGTGTGTGTGTGTGTGTGTGAGGGGGAGTCTAACCTGTGTGTGCATGTACATATATATATGTGTGTGTGGGTATGAGGGGGAGTCTAACCTGCGTGTGCGTGTGTGTGTGTGTGTGTGTGTGTGTGTGTGTGTGTGTGTGTGTGTGTGTGTGTGTGTGTGATTATAGCTAGCCTCTGTCTGCCCTCGGGCTCTCTGGCTTCTCCTAATTAAAACCAGCCAGGCTGCAGGGCACAGGAGACAGATGCCTGTCATAGCAGTAGCAACACACACACACACACACACACACACACACACGCATTAGACACAGACTTTCATAGACACACTAGGTGATATACAGTCTATAATCTAATAATACACACACACACACACACACACACACACACACACACACACACACACACACACACACACACACAAAAAAACACACACACACACACATACAGACTAGACTCTACTTGCACATAAACACCTGCACACCTGTATAACTACACTAATAC
>MU563656.1:6057726-6060226 GCA_024362625.1 Silurus asotus
CCAAAGAACTCTTGAGAAACCCATTTTTTGCTGCCATTCTCTCAGAGATAGAAATCACCCGAGAAAAAGATGTTGTTCTACTTTCTCGCCCCCTCTGTGTGATATCACTTCAATCTTTGATGTTTTTACAGAAAGACCGACAACCATTAACCCCTTGATCATAACATAACCCCCTCAAACATAACAACGAGACCTCTTTAAGCTTGTTATTCAAAAACAATCATGAAATTTGCAATAATTTGTGAAATCAATAGGTATATTACATAATTATGACAAATTAGGAATAGAAGTTTGGCAGAGTATAAAGGGTTAATAGGTAAAATGACAGGTCATAATAAGCACCAGTTTACCCAAGTAAAGCTGTTAATACAATATATATATTTTTTAAATTATCATGAGGAATACATGAATACTTTTTACATGGATTAATACACAATAATCAGTATGAACCTGATTCACCTGTTTTTTTTTTTTTTATCTTTTTTTTATTATTATTCAAGCAACTATTATTATCTATTAATTTTATTGTTTAATCTGTAGTTGAAAATTTTGTATTTTGTATTTAAATTAGCTTTAAATATGAAACTAGCTAAAGCTATTATGAATCGTAATCAATTCCTGAACACTGACCGACTGTCCCCAAGCAAACACGTGTTTCCTTTGAAACACACGAAACTTAATGACCTTATACTCTCCTACTTCTGCTCAAACCACATCACAGAGGTTAAAAGAAAAAAAGAATTTAGGAAGACCAGCACGTTTACATATAAGTACATGTATACGAGACGTCATTTTCTGAGTACAAATATGAGAGCGAAGATACATGACAAACTTCAGTACAACAGTAAAGGAAGGTGTAGGGGGAGAAACTGTGAGTGGTGGGTTGATGCTTCGGTATGAGCTGGCTGGATCGTGACAGAGGTTTAATGTGTGGTATGTGGTGTGTAATTGTGTGTGTGTGTGTGTGTGTGTGTGTGTGTGTGTTTGTGTGTGTTTTTTAAAAAAATCCCCCCAAATGGTCTTTGTTTTCAAAGAGTTGGCCAAAGCTCGAAGCCACGACGTGCTTGTGCTGCCTCTTTCCCATCCAGTGCTTACTCACGCTTACACACATACACACACACACACACACACACACACACACACACACACACATACACACACACGCATGCACGCACATTCGCTCAAGCCAAACTCGTGTTGATATTCCTCCTGCCAAGATTTAAACAGCAAGTCCTAATATTACAATTGATACAGCTCATTAATGCGCTATATTACGTGAGAGGAATGTCGCCGAGACCTCGATCTACATAATGTGAGAGTTTCGGGGTGAAACGGAAAAGTCTTACAGTATATACAGTAAGTGGAATGAGCAGAAGACACCAGAAAGCTGATTTGCATGAACAGCATGAACAATCCGCTTGTTTATCGGCTAATCATCTGAGATCGCATGCGATATGCTAATGGGGAAACGTATTTGTTACTTCGTGTGTTGTACTGCTGCCTGAACTGCTTTACGAATACGCACCAAATCGTCCGGATTTCCTTCGAAGTAGGACTTTTAGTTTTGTTTGATTAGAGATACTTTCATACCTGTTTGAAAGGAAGTAAAATTTGGATCAGGTGAGGATTTTTTTTTCCACAAGTTACAAATTGCCCATATTGTTTGGACAAACTTGTAGGTGTGTATGTATAAGAGTGCAATGGAGAAAGTGTGTCTTTTGAGTGGGGGTTTCGGCGTTACAGATAGAGCCATGGGAGAATAGTGTAGCCGGATCTGTAGCATTGTGAGGCCTGCCTCTTTCCCACACACCCCCCTCCCACCCTCCCGAGGAAAGCAAATAGAAGGAGGCTACTCCTGAAAATGTTTGTGAACACGCCAATGTAAAAGTATCCAGGCTGTAACAAAAGACTCCCTCGGATCAGGTTCAACTTCGATAAACCTTGTCCTAGTGACTGAGAAGACAAAGGCGTGGTGCCTATCCCCGTATAACCCTCTCCCTCTTTCTCACTCGCTCCCTTACTTTCTCTCTCTTGTTCTTTCTTTCTTTTTTTTTCTATCTCTCCGTATCACAGGGAGGGTCCTTTACTTTAGGTGTTTAACCGTTTACACTGTTCCTGCTATCGTCGGCTGAGTAATCGGCGTCAATTCAAACACGGGCTGAGTGATCTAAAAGCAATTGGACTCTTTTTTTTTTTTGGTCCCAACCCGAGTTAATGCCCTCTGCAGCCCTGCCCCTGCACCCGATCCTCCATAAAGAGGCTGAATAATTAAAAGTGCCAGTCTTCCACAAATTCACCTGCTTTAATGTATCCTTGATCGTTCGAGATCATTGGAACACCCAGGTTTTCACACTTTCTCACTTCCCCTTCACACTCACCAGGGTTGTGAGTAAACACACACACACACACAAACACAGACTACGTGTCGTCCCCAGACGATCTGAACTTTCTGCGGGAAATAAGTTATAAGAAGAATTCATTCATGGATTGAAATCGGAAG
>MU563656.1:6062726-6067182 GCA_024362625.1 Silurus asotus
GTACTCGCAGTAGAGACTCCTTCAATAGATAGCATATATAAACACCTCTGGAAAACTTTTCAACAATGAAATGTCTTTTATTTAAAATGTTTTGCCAAGTGGACCAACCTTATGGTAAATCTGTGTATTATGAATGTCTATATTTCAAAAAATCGATAAAATAATTATTAAATCAATAGTTTTGAGGTCAGAGATTTATAGGAGGCATCACTATCATCCATTCCAAACCATTCTACAGTATATATCCATATAGTGGCATTTTTCTTTTTGAGTCACTTTTGATGTAAAAAGCAAGTTCTCTGTAGGAAAGCATTCTGTGGTGAAGGCTTCAATGTGGTGGAAAAAATACAAACATTTTTTATGGAGACTCCTTCCATAAATATTATAAAGAATAAAAATCTCTGGAAAATCTTCAACAAAAAATATTGTCTTTTCATTGACAATGTTCAACTCAATTCACCAAAGTTATAGCAATCTCGTGTGTTATGCAGGTCTGTGTTACACATCCACCACGGTTGCTCCAACATTCTCTAACAACGACTTTAGGAACGGATTCGGCGTCCGTTTCTCGGCACATTAATCAGCGCCGGGTGTAAAGTAAAAGGGAGCGGTGCTATCAGCCGGGAATGGTTGCGATTAAGTGGCTTCTGAAGAGGGTGTGGGGCTCGCATTGTGTGAGCTTTGTGCAGATGGAGATTGGGAAAAACGGGCGTGAGCCGCGGAGATAATTTCACAATGAAGGCGAGTAGCTGCTGCAAACACATTACACACTTTACACACATCAGCGTTTCATTCGGCCCACGCACGCTCCGTCATTTAGACATCGAGATTACACCGGGGTTACGTCAGGCTGATCATTTAGGCCACGGTTTGATATCAGGGGACCGGATCGGGACATTTTCGGCTGCTTTCTGACTAAACGATGTCGATGTATGAGTAATTAAAGGGAAAAGGCTAGACAGGTCACCTTTCACACACTTTTCTGCGGTGAGGCTGAATTTATTTCTCGATTTTATAACGCGGGACGCAGTCCGATCGGACGCGTCCTTATGATCCCCTGTGCTCATTAGGAAAGTGAACGAGTGAACGAAAAAAACAACAACCAAAAAGTTTCATTTTCTACATTTCACAGAATGATTCATTCAGCAGTTTATAGCGAAAAAATATTGTCAAAATCGGACAAATTTGTGGAAATTCGTGCGTATCTGATCAGAAGTGAGGTATGGTTTTGACACCTCGTCATCGTCTCTCTTTCTCTCTCTCTCTCTTTTTCTCTTTTCAGCTGAATTGGCAAAATGAACCACTTCCTCACACATTGCCGCTCAGTGTCTTTCATCCTGTCATACCCCACTAACACACACCTGCACACACACACACACACACACACACACACACACTACAATAAGTGGAGGGGGGGTTTCCACTTAACCATGTACAGCCGCTGGAACGCCTACACCGGGCCAAACATCAACCTCTGCAAAATCTTTTCAAGAAACTCGACAGATTTCTGCACGTATGATCTTCTAGGTAGAAACGCATTTTCCACACGGGTACCTAAAAAAATGTCCCAATGATATCAGAATGTCTGAATGTGTTTTCCTGTTCTCCTACACTCCCATTCAATGTTGTTGTTTTTATCAACCTATTGTCTTTCCTATTTTTATCAGACAGAATGGAAATGGAAATTATTATTTTTTTTTTTCACAAAGGTTTTTTATTTTTTTACTTTTCGCATTTGCTCTTCTCCAAAGCGACTTACATTTATCTCATTGAAATAAGCTTTTGGAGTTAAGGGCCTCGCTCAGGGGCCCAGGAGGGGCAGCTTGGTGTGGCTGGGATTTGAACTCACACCCTTTGGAGACAAAATACAATGTTTCAACAATGAATCTATTGTCTACCTTCTGATTCCATTCAAATCCAAGCTCCAACAAGCTTTACTGCTGGGCCCTTGAGCAAGGCCCTCATCCCTCAAGTGCCCAATTGTATAAATGATCAAGATTTCATGAGTTCAAATCCCATGACTTCATCTCAGGATTTTCCAATTGGATTTAAATTATTTCCATTTAAACAAAAATGTTCAGAATATATTTTTTTTTTGGCTTTTACAATTATCGTTTTACACCCAAATTAATTTATTAATTTATTAATTTATTCATTCTGAATTATTTACACATAATACATTTGTCATTGAAGTTTTTCCTTATGCACACACATCATTTATTTCTTTCCTACACAAGATTTGATGCTATTTTACATGCAATTCTTTTTACACATGATTTTTTCCTACATGACATACATTCCTTTGTTCATTCATTTTTCTGTGTTGCATGATTCATGTATTTCCACTTGTGATGCTTTTTTTGTTCATTCATCTTTTTCTAAATGTGAATTAATCTGGTATTTTTTTTTATATTTTTTAATATTTTCACGATTCTTTATACGTGAGCCGATCATTTCCAAGCGAATAATTTTGCATGTTTAATTCATTTTTTATTTGATTAATTTGCTTTCAAACATCCTTTCTTTTGCATGATGCATATTCCCTCTGCATTTGACTCTTTTTCGCATTATATGCAGCTTGAGTAGCCGGTGTCATGCCTCGTTAGCTTTTCTCCTCAGGTTCCTGGAGCTCAGCGTGCTAACTGAGAGATTTCATGTCATGCTGATTGTCACGTTTGAGCTCCTTACTGAATGTAAGTCCTACATTGAGCAGAGGGTTGAGTCTCTCAGGGGACGGGTTGACCTCTGGCAAGTGGCTCAGAATGCTCTGTACATTGGGCACACCCAAAGACAAACATGGTGGTGTTAAAGGTCTCCTAATTTGACTGACACTATGATGTTAATTATTTTGGATTTGCCAAGACAACAACTGTAATAAAAATAACCCTCCTACATAACATACCTATTGTTATTCCTTACGTTTAATCAATAATTGCAATGTTCTGCATCCTGAACAATGTTTTTCCAAGCTCTGACACTGGAGACTCCTTCCACAAATGTCAATTATATATCACTATTTTTCTTTACCCATTTACCAACCTACTAATCAAGCTTCTGTTATAGGACATAACTTCTTCTGAAGATACTAACCCTTACATTTATTTGACACATTTTCACCACTTATCACACCACTGATAAAAAGTATTATAATAATAGGACTCCACACAGTCCTCAGACTTCACTCCTTATGACCAGATGCAATTATTCCAGGTGCAGCTATTGATAAAAGGTGTGGTCCACGCTTTTCAAATCCGACCCGAGGTGTACGTGACATGTTTACCAGCCGTTTATGGTAAAAACTCCATCTCTCAGCCTCCGCCCACCTCGGGCCGTGTTTGTATTGTGGCTAAGAACTCATGCACGAGGAAACTATTTAGGATTTAACCCCTTACCTTCGCATGAATACGTTCTTCAAGCTGGAGATTCCTCCCTTCTGATTCCTGATCAGGTGTGGAGAAATTGGGAACGGTATTCAAATAAATGGAATACATTTTGAGCAATAATAAGCAACGTCCACCAGGGCTTCACTCACGGGTTTACTTTTTTCCCAAACCCAGGATGAGATAAGTTCATTCATTCATTCATTCACAGGATCAATTAGTATGAATGTTTTTCACTTTTTTATTACCTCCTTTCATCAAGAAGGAGATACAGGAACATATGCACCAGAACCACGGCTTTTTTCCATAAATCATCACACTAGTGAACTCTACACTACACTGTTAGATCACTGTATATATATACAGACAAGAAAACTTTTCCTGGACTATGTTGGGTGTGTGTGTGTGTGTGTGTTAGTGTGTGTCTGTGTGTGTGTGTGTGTGTGTGTGTGTGTGTGTGTGAGAGATGTTTGCTAGTCACAGTTTATCTCTGGGTGAGGTAGTGCCAATGCTACACACCTGGAGTGGTCTGACTGGTTCATGCCAGCTCCCCTTGCTTCTGTCTCTCTTCCACCACTTTTTCTTTCTTTCTGCCTATCTGTCTATCAATCTGCGCATCTGTCTCTCTGTCTGCCCACCTGTCTGTCTGTCTGTCTCTCTCCCTCCCTGCCTCCAAGCCTACTGCATGAGAAGGCAAGGAGAGGAATGTGATCTAACCACATACTCAGATATTGAGATGCCTCCCCCTCCCCTCTCTCTCTCTCCCTCTCTCTCTCTCTCTCTCTCTCTCTCTCTCTCTCTCTCTCTCTCTCTCTCTCTCTCTCTCTCTCTCTCTCTCTCTCTTTCTCTCTCTCTCTCGCTCTCTTTCCCTCCCTCTCTCTATCTTTCTCTGACTCCTGTGATATCTCTGCCAAGGCGGAATGTTTGCCTAGCCTCTCCTACACGTTTTCACATACACACATCCCTCTCCATCTCTTGCTTCTTCTTCTTTTTCTCCTTCTCTATCTCTTCTACCTACTCGTCTTTTTGCACTCCTTTCCCTTTTCCTTATATATTCCATCTCTCATCCTCCCCCC
>MU563656.1:6067202-6077202 GCA_024362625.1 Silurus asotus
CCCACCTCTTTCTCGCTCGCTGGATCGCACTTTCTTTCACACTCCATGGCGAGGGTAGGTGGGAAGCTTCAGCCCACCTCACGCACACGCACACACACACACTCACATACACACACACACACACAAACACACATACAAACACCCTCATGCTGTCTCGTGTCTCAACTTGCATGCATGTGGTTGTTAGCCAATTGCTCACTGGTTGGAGCTGCACCCCTCATCTATCCATCACACACACACAAACACACACACAGAGCATTTATGAAATACACTCTCGCTGTGCACATCCTCACAGTTCCACACACATCTGTTTTCCTCGACGTCTGATTAACCCCAATTCACTCTGATTGCATTGAGCACTAAATGTGGGAGGGGTGTTCACAAACTTTTGGAAATATAGTGTATGTGAGAAGAATATTTTTTTCCTGATTCATGCTAAATGTTTTCTATTTTCAAAAATGACTGCTCTTTTAATGAAATTGAGAAGAGAAAAGAACAAAACATTTGAGTCCTTGTAAATATTTACAGAAATTCAGGTTCAGGATACAACACAATTCTGTTTACAACAAATTGACCAATGTTTCTTCGTGGAGCCACGAGGATGAACATTTGTGACGCTTTGTGTCAGGATGATGGCCACTCGTTTATCTGCTCAGAGTCATCCATTCCATCTTGGTGTCACAAATTCAATGTAAAATATTGGGAAAATTGTCACGGCGGCCATCTTGCCTTCAGGAAACAAACAGTTATTGTGAAATCCTTCATTATTGTGTCACTGTTTGTGGAAAGAGGATCTCTTTTTTACGTTCACAACAAGTGCTCGATAATTGTGTTCGTGAATTATGGAGTATTAGTGCTGACGAGGTGTTTCGGAGGGGTTTCAGAGACGTTCTGGTGGTGTTGCTTGGGTCGACCGTGTTGCGTTTTGCTTGTTCTGATGGCAAGATGTGTGCTTCTGAAAGCTCACGAAGGTTCTCGGGTTTGTACCATCACCCCGTTAATGTGGGTTTGCTTACAGAAAGCGTACCCAGTTATCTCACCACATCTCTGGCTGCACCGATCGATAACGTGTTCTTTTTTGTCTCCTAGAAATGGAGTAATTTTTGTTTTTCTTCAAAAAGAGATAAAAAAATGTTTTGTACAGAAAAAAGAATGCTGATAAGCAGATATTCCAGACCACTTATACTAATCATGTCCTGTCTCACAGGGACTTTTTTTTTTCTTACGTACCACACTATGGGTTTCAGTTAACAAAAAGCTGCATTTTAAGGGTTTCTATGCAACATCTCATAGATTTATACTTTTATTTTGAATTTATTTGACATTTTTTACATTGCAACCAATCAGGTCGAAGAAGACTGATTGCTTTATATGCTGTTTTCAAATGTTGAAAATGTGACTATAAATGTATAAAAAATGTGACTTCAGTAAAAGTAAAGTATTTGAGTAAAAGTACAAAAGTTCTTAAGTATCCAAAATTCTATGATTTATTTACAGCTATAATCAAGTAAACTCTATAATGTTCCTGTTATCATCTTTATCACAAGATTCTTTACTTAATCACCTCAGTTTATGTGAAAAGACTCGAATGTGACTCTCAGCACACTGATCTATTAATAGAATGATATTAATAACTCAAACACTGTTTAATTTCTATGTACTATTATTATGTACCCAAACCCTTCTTTTCAACTACTTAAAAAATATTATAGAAAAGAGTCTGGAGTTTCTTCATCATTTATTCTTCTCTAATGTTCTGATACTGAACTGTATGTTGGTGATTAGTAGATACACCAAGTGCCAGTCAAAACAATTTCTAAACAGAGCGTGCGCACGACCCTGATTGGTGGATCACTGTGTGTTTGAACGGTTAAGGTTTTTTATGAACGACTGATTTCACATGTAGTTGAGTAAAAAGTCAAATATTTGACTTTAAAATGTAGTGAAGGTAAAGTCAAAGTCTCCCCAAACTGAACTTTACACTTCAGTAAAGTACAAATATTTGGAAGAACCTACTTAAGTGCAGCAACAAATTACATTTACTTTGTTACTGTCCACCATTGTTCTTAAATAGATAACAATTGTTACCGCTGTTGAATTGTTGTGGATCAATAAAACGCCACAAAATGACCCTGCTTAGATAAACCAGGGGCTTCAAAAATGTTTTAATAGTATATCTAATCTTACAGAAAAAATTGGGGAAAACTGGGGATAGTGCTATCAATAGTGCTATCAAAAGGGGGTCTAAAGGCAAGACGCTTTGCTCCATTGGGTAAGATTTTGATGGTCCACATCATGTGTTTCAAAATATGTTTACAAGTGAGCCAAGGCCACCAGAAAGCTCAAAAATGGGCTTTTTCTGTCACTGTCAGAAGCACAATCTAATATTACTAATATTAATCCTGAGAAATTACATATCGCACCTTTTTTTAGCACTTTCCAAGTTTGCTTTGTAGAAATCAAGAATTATATTTATAATAAGTTTGTAATCTAGCGTACCAGTGTAGATTTATTCATTGCTAGAGACTCAAAGCATCTGCTAAACGCCACAAATGTAAATGTTTAATGAATTTCTATTAGCACTTTTTTCAGCCTTATGTGATTCTTACAAAACCACAAAGACGCGGTAGCATGAAATTCTCTCTTCACTTAAGCTAGAAGAACCACACCTGTTCCTACAGGACAATGTCCTTGTGCACAAAGACATGGAGTTCTTTACTAAAACCTTTTGTGGCTTAATGAATCTCCAGAAATCTGCACAAAATCTAGTGGAACATCTTCTCAGAAGAGTAAAGCTTATTATGAGAGCTAATGGAGACTAAATGTGGTATTGGATGTTCAAAAAAAGGTATGATCAGGTCTCCACAAACATTTGGCCATCTAGCGTATGTGTGGAGAATGCACTTAAATATTGCAAAACATTGTAAATTTTCTAAACAAAATCCACTAAAAATGAATTCCAGATGCAAGATCCAAGTCTTGATCACTTAATTAACGATCTGTTCATGACTTAAAACGAAATCTATTAAAGCAGGGAAACTCCAGGACTGGGACAAGAGAACCACAAGTCTCGTATGATGTAGCGCTATATCCGGACTATAATCACCCCTGGTGGCTGCCAGTGGCCCGTGGTAGCAAGAGGAGGTCAGTGGTAGAGGCAGCCATGAGTGGCGTGGTGGTGTTGAGGGACTTAAATAGATGCGTGTGTTTGAGCCTCGCCGGGCACGACCGGGTGTGGCAGCTCCGACCCTCATTGAGCTCTTGGGCATGGCCTCTGGCTGCCGTCGCCAAAACCTCCCGCTGGCAAAACGAGCGACTCCGCGGCTCCCTTCTCTACTTTCATCACAATGCCAGAGTGAAACAGACTGGCGGTTTGCAAAGCTCCGATTGCTCCGGTTACTCTAGGAAGTGTCTCGAAGTCAGACTGCTGCTGTGGGTTTTATGATACACTCCCTGTCAGTACATGTTAGCAGATTAGTGGCATAGTCAGCAACAATGCATTGTGTTGCATTAGTAGCATAAAATAATAAAGGTACCAATAAAGGCCCTTTCCTCATTATTTATCATTGAGACATATTTTTGCACATTTATTATATTTCTTTTAATTATTTTAATATTTGTCATTATTATTTGTTTAATGCTTTTAAAAACAGACATTTTCTCAAAGCAGCTTAACAAAGATAAAACAGATAGATTATTGCCTTTAAGTTTGTATCTTATTATTTGTTTATGTTTAATGAGCGCACCAGTGGCAACTGTGGCAAGGAAAAATCTCCCTGAGATGGCATGAGGAAGAAACCTTGAAAGAAACCAGACTCAAAATTTGGACCCATCCTCATCGTCAACAACAAATGTCCACTCATTACAGTTCCATTGTTGAGGTGTGCAGTAATGTGTTTAAATGCAGAACTGTTCATGCAACCTGTGGTCCTGAGCCATTGTATTAGACTGGTGATTTTACAGTCCAAATCCATCCTCAAGTATGTACCTTTATACCTTCCAAATAATTTGAGGGGGATCTTAATGCTTTAAATTCGATGTGCACCACATCCAACTTCCACATTCCCTGGGAAAATATACAAACTCAAGGTACAAAGGATTTCTACAAAGTGTACGACAAGCAAAAATAAGTGCACCCTATAATTTCAGGTTTCATAGAACTGATTGATATTCATTTAGATTTTTATTTCTATTGAAATTTGTACCGAATACATTTCTTTTTCTCAGTTCTTCTTTTTTTGTGACATAATAAATGAGTATATTTAAAAGAGTTTTTCTGATTTAATCTTGCACTGTGTTAAAAGTTAGTAGAATTGTAGTTAATAGTAAGAAGTAAAAAAAAAAATGCAAATACTGAATTAGTTCTGAACTCAGACCTTAACCCTAAATACAAACCTCAGACGTACAGAAATACAGATTTAATATTGACTTTCAAAATTCTATTTATTAAATTTGTTATGTTTTTTAACTCAGATCTTATCCTTCAGTACAAATCTCAGAATTTGGTGGAAATTTCAGAAATTTCGATTTCTATGTGAAATAGGTGACAGATGAAGCCACCAGGATTCCCAGGGAAAATCGGATGAGTTGCTCGGAATACTCATGCACATGGTTTGACACGTTTTTATGCTCTACTCATGTATCTAAGTCTGTATTGGAGCCAAAGATGGAAGATAAGAAAGATGGAAGTAATACGTTGAGGTATCATTTGGATTTGTCAGACACCCTTATACAGAGCGACTTCGTTATCTCAGTTATACAGCTGGGGGTTAAGAGCCTTGCATAAGGGCCCAACAGTGAAATCTTGGTGCTGCTGGGATTTGAACCCATGACCTTCCAATTAGAAGATCTTATACTTCAGTATCATTACTATAGATGAACTAATAGTACAAATAGTGTAAATCTGTGGTTCATTGGAGACTTTGCTGAGAACTTTCACTCATTTATAGGATTTCTTTTTATAGGATTCCTAGATTAGCATGAATGCACGATTTAAAAAAAAGCGTTGATTAAATTCTAGAAATGGAAAGGATCTCCATGTCAAACTGCAGCAAAAGCTCCAGTCTGTAATAAAGTTCAACATCTAAGCTTTTATGTCTTAGAATTGTAAATGAATAAAAAAGAGTCAGAAAGACAAGAAACTGGAATCTGATGAGGTAAAGCAGTGAACTTATTTTCAGAGGAATTTGTGCTGAAAAGGCGGCTCACAATTACGTTTAGAAAGACAGGGATTTAATGAAGATACCCTGAAGCTATAGCTAATGCAGGCATGTTTTGTTACTTTGGGGTAAAAAGGCATGAGAGAGAGAGAAAAAAAGATAGAAAGAGAAGAAAGTGTTTTGTATTTCTAGTCAGGCCTTTCTTTAAAAAAAAAAAAAAAAGGGTTTAAAATTAAAACATTTTCCTTTTTATACTTGATCATGTTTGCATGCTAGTTTTTTTTTGCTAGCATGTGTTAAGGAAAGCTTGGAGCTAAAAGGTTAGCAAAAATATACAAAATATACTAATATAAAATTGTAATTTGATATAAAGTGTAATGAAATGAATCATCAATTAATCTTTTTTTTGTTTTTTTTGCATCTTCTCTATAATTTGCGATAACTGCCACACGTGTTTTACATGAAGAAATTGATGTATCTGTTATGACAGAGTTGCCAGATATTCATAAAAAAAGCAGCCCGAATTAACAACAAAAAAGGATTATATGTTGTTATTTTTTTAATATGCCTGAATAAAGCAAAAGAATCGCTGATTTCATCCCAGAAAACACAGAGTGGAACAGAGAAATGGGAAATTTTGGAACTTGAATTTGGTGACCCTTGGGGGTCAGCAGTTGTTTGGAAACAGGGTGAGCTGGTGGTAGTGTGAATGCTGCACAAAGGGAATTTCGGTATCATTAGCAGTTAGGAAGTCATGACCATTTGCTGATGCGATTACAACATGGGTGTGTCATTTTACAGAAACTGTTCGACCCGGCACTGATGCGTGCTGTGGAACGAAGCGGCGAGGGCTCCTCAAAATGGCAACTCGAACAGCTTCGATATTTTCTGGAGTGAGGGCTGTTCAATAGCACCTGGGGATATTTTTTTACGGATGAACCTGTTTCTTCGGAATGAGCGAACGGGTCACGATCATGATGTTCTAACTGGTAATGATGCCGAAATTCCCTTTTACAGCGAACTCTTGTTGCGCTAAACTCGCACTGATTCCAAACGATTGCTGACGTCCCAGAGTAGCCAACTCCCAGATCCTGAATTTCCCTGTATATATACTTTTCTTTTCTCCTCCCTTTATGTGCAATCCTACTTCTAATGTGTTCATCTGTACGAGGACGTATGAGGACGAGCAGCTCGCACAACGAGCCAGATCTTTAATGCAGCACATTTTTTTTGCCGGAGTGTTTAGAAAAGTTTAGTGCATCTGGCACCACAGGTCTCAAGGCCAGGAGTCTGTTGCTAAGAAAAGGCCGGAGCAATGAACCTGTGTTGTGTGAGGACAGGAGCTTGGTGAGGTCGGCCTGGGCTGGAGCAGCCAAAGGGGAAAACAAGATGGTTTCTTTGGGTTAGAGGAAGCCTTTCATTACGAGTCTGACTGCCTTTTTGGGGCAGAGGTTGTGCTCGAAGTGCAAAGTGAGCTCTGCAGGAGGGATTTGGCTGCTGAGGAGTCTCTGCGACAGCCTGTAGCATTGCTAAACATCGCTGTGGTTTAGGATTTAACACGTGGGTCGCTGAAGGACGTGTTGCTCTTTTCGGGGTTCAAATTATTCCCTGGAGTAAATGAATATTTGGTCAGATATTGTGAAGTATTCATAATAGGTTATACGATCTTCTAATGATAGACCTGCGAGGAAAGAGGACGACTTTGTGGGTTCTTTTTGTCCATTAGCATCGTTTGTTTACATTTTTCCGTCATTGCTAGCATGCCTGTAGCTGTACTGCGAATCGTACGAATCGTGCATGTGTCAAAGTCAGGGCCAGTTCTAGACATTTGGGGGTCCTAGACAAAATTAACACGGGAGGCCCCCCAGCCTCTGTCCCTTAACCCTTCAGAATAAATAAAAATAAATAAACATTTTTACTTTTGCTGCTAAAACAGTGCTAAAACAGTTCTGACCCCTCAAGCATCAACAACTTCTTCAGCTATTTGAGCTACGGGTGCTCGCCTGCTGGATTTGCTGGACTTTTGATAAACACTGACCACTGCAGACCAAGAACAACCCACAAGAGCTGCAGTTTTGGAGATGTTCCAATCAAGTCGTCTAGCCCTCACAATTTGTCAAACTCACCCAAATCCTTACACTTGCCCATTTTTCCTGCTTCTAACACGTCAACTTTCAGGAAAAAATGCCTAATAAATACACCCACTAACAAGTGCCATGATGCAGAGATAATCAGTGTTATTCACTTCACAGATCACTTTTTTTAATGTCGTAATGGTATGCCTGATGGGCGTTAATGTGCATATTAATTAAACTTGAATTCAGATCACAAAAAAAATACGGAAGATAAAAGATCATTTGGACCAGCTCATCTTCTTCTTAATCCTTGGTCATGGCCACCTAGCTGCAATTGTAGGTTTTATTTGCCAACTTTTACTTTTTCTTTAGTATTTTGAGAGTCAGTTCCTGATGCAGTGTCGCGCAATGATGACGCAATGATCCAAAGCGTACCTACATAAGGCTTGTTATTTTTTTAATAATAATCAAAAATGCACAATGACAGTTCACATACCTGCATCATGAGCTGCGCTTTCTTCACATGCACGTTTAGCAGCACCTGCTAATACTTTTCAGGAGTTCAGACTGTGTGGATCCACATTTAAACGGTTATATTAACAGGTTCCACTTCAGGTAAGAGACAGTCATTTTCAATCCGAAGGTTAAAGAGACCTAGTTTTATGCTGCCTGTTTTGATTGGTGAACTAGTGTATAGATTTTTTACGTTTATGGAGGCCCTGCCCCCAAGCCCAAAAATATTGTAAAGGGCAACACAATTCCTGACTGCATCTCAGAAAACCTGAGCACTAAGACCAGAGGGCCCTGGGAAATCGCCTGCCTATAGCTAGCGACAGTCGTGGTCTTAGTGCCCAGGTTTTCTAGAACGCAGTCAGTCTTTTTCAACGACAGTCTTAGTATTTTTATGATGGACAATTTATGTCTGTTATGCGAATAAAGAGAAAAAGTAAACCAAGCTTGAAATCCAATGAAAAATCCAGTAGGGTGTTTATATGGGCCAGGAGCAAGCACTTGAGAGATTAGGAGATGTATGGGAATGTATATTTAGGTGTGTGTGTGTGTGTGTGTGTGTGTGTGTGTGTGTGTGTGTGTGTGTGTGTGTGTGTGTGTGTGTTTTCTTATATAATACATGATTCAGGGAGGTGGGGGCAGTGGTGAAGTGAACTAGGAGGACAGAGGGAAGTGCTGAGCTCGTATCACTCTGATGTGGTTTTTATAGCATCTAATCGGGCTTCAGAACTGCCTACGGACCTGCCGAGGAGACCAGATTGGAGGTAGAGGAGGAACAGGAGGATGAGGAGGAGGAAGAGGTGGAGGAGGAAGAGGACAAGGACAGTGGTAAAAAGAATGGAGGCCTAACTTGAGTAGTCGTAAAGTTTGACCTGACTTTATTTCGTTCGTAGATCGCGTTTAGTTCAAGAGCAAATTTCTGTGGAACGCTCTCATTTGAACGCACTTGCTCTCGCACTCGAGACACACACACACACACACACACACACACACACACACACACACACGCACGCGCGAAATAGCACCTTGTAGCTAATCATATAGTCCAGGATATGGACGTCCTCCGGGAGGCGGCAAGTTAGGACTCAAAGCCAGCTGCCAGCGTGTATCGAAAAGCTCCAACTCTTTCTGTGTCTCTCTCACACACACGCACACACTCTTACACACACGCACACACACACACTCACACACACACACACACACACACACACACACACACACACACACACACAGAGGCTTAATTACAGGAGCACGACAAACAAATTTAGCCAGGATGCTAACCAGAGTGGAGGAGGCAGGAGGGAGCACGGCGCTGGCCGGGCAGGACCACAGAGCGGGGAGGGGGGTCTATTTCGGGCCACACCACTCTCATTACTTATCATAGTTTAAGTCTTGGAGCAAGTAAGCAACCTACAATTCAGCTCCCCAGATGGGCTCGTCCACCCGACCCTCCTACACCACACCAACCCACGGTCGGGGCTTTACCTAAATATACAACACACACACACACACACACACACACACACACACACACACACCAGCAGTGGTCTGAGTCTTCAAGAGTGCTAACAACACAGCCAGCTCTCCATGGCACAGGGCACTTGCCTAAATTAACAATCAAGCACACACCCAGACAGCTGGTCAGGAGAGAGAGAGAGAGAGAGAGAGAGAGAGAGAGAGAGTGTGTGTGTGTTTGATAGTCTGACTGAAAACCTGAGGTTGATGGCAAGAAAAAAACAGAGGTGGCGAAAGTACACACATCTTCACTCCAGTAGAAGTACAG
Source organism: Silurus asotus (assembly GCA_024362625.1). Taxonomy (NCBI): domain Eukaryota; kingdom Metazoa; phylum Chordata; class Actinopteri; order Siluriformes; family Siluridae; genus Silurus; species Silurus asotus. The sequence goes on from MU563656.1 coordinate 6,076,730, forward strand.
ATACTCATGTTTTAAAAGACTCTTTTACATTTTTTCCCTCACGTCATATAAATATTAGGGCTGTCAATCAATTAAAATATTTAATCAAGATTAATTGCATGGTTGTCGTGAGTTAACTCACGATTAATTGCAACTTAATCGCAAATTTTATCTGTTCTTAATGTACCACAAATTAATACTTTTACATTTTTTATTCTCTAATCAACATAGGCATGGATAAATATTAATGCTTTACGCAAATGTATGTCTATTATTAGCGAAACCACTCTCAACCTAGAGCATAAAGACAGAATATAATTGTACTGTAAATGTTTTAAATTAATTATGGTGTTTAAAATGATGTAAATCATCAGGACGCCAAACGGAACCTTTGCTGTTTCATGGACAGTTAATGAGGTGATACCGATTTTTTCATACAGATTACAGAATCAGAGAATATCAGAGTGCCCCCTGTCTGTTTTCTTTATTTTACA
>MU563656.1:6082202-6084702 GCA_024362625.1 Silurus asotus
AACAAACTTCTTTCACATTGACAATATGGGGTTTTCTTTGTCGAATTTTGGAGAAGATTATTAATTGAATCCATTTTTGGAATAAAGCTGTAACATAACAAAATGTGGAAAAAGTGAAGCTCTGTAAAAAAAACTTTCTGGATGCACTGAAAGTAAAAATACAGAACCTCAAAAAAAAAAAAAAATGGGACCTATAAACAATTCCATAGAAAAAACCTACTTTGTTGTTCTTATGAGTCTTTGTAGAGGTATGAGAAAGGTTAGTGTATGCATGTGTGTGTCATTACACGCGTTCCACATATCAGTGATGAAATGATAAAACACATGATGGGAATTCCCATGTCCTGGCTTTTACACAGCGTTTGCACTTTCAGTTATCGTGTGCAGCTTTTCATCAGAAAGATCATGAAGTGTGGCTTGATGGCATTGCAGTGAATCACAAACTGGCATCTCTGTCCACCCTTATACCTGCCCCTGATCCCGCCCTTCACACACACACACACACACACTCACACACACACTCACACACTCAGGGAAAAGATGACCTGTTTAGATTAATTTCACTGCATGTGAGAGATGAAAGATGTACAAGATACAAGCTGCAGCTAAAGAGTGTGATCCAAGATACCATCACAACATATGATAGAGCTCTTAATTTTTTATTACGACTAAAAGAAAGAAAGAAAAAACTGGGGATGATGAGGTGATGAGGATTTTTTTACATGTGGTTTCCTAAAAAAGAACAGGTGCTTTGTTTAGATTTTCAACAAAAAGAAGTAAAAATTTGGGCCAATTTAGAAAGAAAAGGATTTTTGATCAAATAAACTAGACCCAATAATTTAGTGGGTTAAACACACACACACACACACACACACACACACACACACACACACACACTTACAGTATAGATTGTGCTGTGTGTTCTGATCTACAAGACACCCCTCCCGTGTGCTGCTGCTGCTGCAGTGTGTTTGTGTTGAACAGGTTTAAATGCTCAGACACGAGCACTTTGTTACGTTTTCGTTTGCAGCCTCGGTTTTCTCCCGGCAGCAGACTTGTAATTTGTGGTCACAAATTGGGGAGCTTTTGCAACCGAGTCCCTTTTAATCCTGCGTCTGTCCATGAGGATAAATATACAGACATGCCCACCTCGGCACACACAACACCCCCCTACCCCTACCCCCTCCCCCTGAAAAAAAAACCACACACTTCTCACTTACATCAAACTTTTCTCGAGAGATCTAATTCAGCCTCTCTCAGGAACGAGGTGAGGGATTTGAAAACCCACTAAATAAACTAGTAATGATGAAGTAGTGTGTGTATTAAGAATAAACACGATCGGCCTGGGATGTAGTGTAGTGCCAAGGCTTACAATCAACATGGTTAAGATTCAAACTAACAAAGTCACATAGACAGATAGGGGAACTGACAGACTCACATACTGACAGGCAGGCAAAAACCACACAAACAGACAGACAAACAAACCTACAGACAGAGAAACAGACAAACAGACAGACAGAGAGATGGACAGACAAACAGAGAGAGAGAGAGAGAGAGAGAGAGAGAGAGAGAGAGAGAGAGAGAAAGAGAGAGCAAAAGACAGACAGGTGGACATACAAACAGAAAGGCAGACAAACAAACAGACAGAAAGACTGGCTGACAGACAAGATCTGACAGACAGGCATATAGACAGACAGACAGACAGACAGACAGACAGACAGACAGACAGACAGACAGACAGACAGAAACTAATATACATACAAAAAAACACATGTATTGACAGACATATAGGGAGACATTCAAACAAACACAGAGACATGCACAATAATAAACTGAAAAAAAAGAAAAAGAAATAATTGGAATAATGAGATACACTTAGGTATAATATGAAAGAGTAATTAAATAAGAATAATGTAAATATAAAACACTTAGATGTCACTTTTTTATTTATTTATTTATTTATTTTATTTTATGATAAAGCTTCAATTTACAACAAAATATTTTCATGTGCAGCGTGTTTATGAAAATGGAGAAATTGGAGTCTGTTTGCATTTAATCACAACCCAAATATCTCTCCAAATTAAACAAAAATACCTTCCAGAAATTAACAACAACAACAAAAAAAAGCAATATTTGAAATATATAAAAATAGTCTGTTAATATATCATTAATATTCATCTATTGATAATTCATATTAGAGATATAATGTGTTTCTGAAATACAAAGCATTTGTACAAATATCTTTATTAGACATTAAACTGATTATTATGAATGCACTTATCATTTATATGTAAAAGTTTTCTGTATAAAATAATAATCTTATAAACGAAAATGAAAATCAATATTTTTGCCATTATATTACAAACTAAAACTCTAAAAAAAAACAAAAAAAAAACACAAAAAACAGTTAATAGAATGATAGAATTATCGAATATTGTATAATTGTTTTAATGACTTCATTACATCCAGTCGTTTATTCTGACCCTAAAACACAAATATC